>CM037791.1:19823545-19873545 GCA_021229015.1 Solen grandis
TTTTCAAAACTGTTGAATAGAAGAAATTGGCCCGACTTCATGCGACCGACACTCCTTAGACATATTTGTAAATGATTAAACAGGGAAACGTTTACATTTATACTTTGAATTAAATAGTGTAAATATCTTTTAGAAAAAAGGTTAATTAATGCAATGTGCAATTCACGACGACAAAAAGAAGCTGAAATGCATTTCGAAATTTATACGATATTAGTATTTCAAAGTGACTTTATAATAGTGTGGGGTTTTGCACTCATTCTATTGACATTGACCATTTCAAAATGATTAGTATAAATCATGTTTCAACATCAATAATTGCAGGTTAGATATTACAGTTAATTTGAGAAAAAAAATGTACCAATTTCTGTTCGAAATGAATAGGTGGGTCAGCAAAATGCGCGGCTGTCTCAATAACGGAAACATCAATCTTAGTCGTGACACTGGAAAATTGTACAAAAGAACTACGACGTATATACGTGATCGGTAAGTATTACTTCATAAGTCACCAAATACATTACAAATTTAGTTTGGACTTTCATCTGTAAAAACATAAGTTTGGATAATATCGTCAGGTCTCACTCCAGTGCTGAAAAATATTAAGATCTAAAACAGTTAATTGTCTGTGTTTCTAAAATTCGAAGAAATATATGCGAGGTATAAACAAAATAAGAAACATGAGTCTTGTCTTTTGCCTTTTGCATTATCAACATATTTAGATAACTAGATATTTAGATTATTTAGATAACTCCAAATTAGTCCAGCAGCACGGCTCTTCATTGGTTATGTATATGCCAAAGGTTAAAGACATTACATAGAAAGGACCAGTCTCTATATGGCCCGTTTTTGGCCACTACGGATTTTTTCAAACTTTGCCAACTTATGCCACTATGTATTGGCTATCATGCAATAGAATATTCTTCTAATCAGTTAAGTGCCGTAGGCTGTGATCAGGAGTAAATTGGGTGGGGTAATTTCACATTGTTGAGCGTCCCTTCATACAAATAACCCTATTTTTATTGCAACTCAGAATAAGAACTAATAATTAAGGTGAACTTTAACCATGTATAGAAATAAAAGATGATGCCAACATTTTGTTGGAACTTCTATATATGTTGGCAATATATTCGCGTATGAGTCATACCTTAATTTTTACTTTTTTATTCTCTGGCTTTGCGGAAAAAAAACACACAATATCTCTTTATGTTACAACCGATTCAAGTTATTTGGAAGTCCTATAGTAGAAACAATTGTTATTGCAGAATTTTGAGGAATTCTTTTCTACGAAATATCGTCAGAGTTTATGACATTATTCTATTGAGAAAATTACCATTTATACGTAGTTATTGAAAATATATACCAATATTTTGATAAAAAAAAAAAAATTGAATTGTGTAATCGTTTGAATTGTTTCATAACCATTTTAATCCCAAATAGCTTTATACCTTTGATACCAGTTGTCATGGTAGATACGTATATATACAAGATTTCAAATCAAAATATAATTTCAAATGATCATTTCAACCCTTGCTGTATGATCAGTTATGCAGAATTATAAAATATAGCATATTCATTATCATATGCTTCTTCTGCAGATTTGTGCACTGTAGCATAAACAGTCCTGAATTTGGTATTTTATTGCTCACCGATTGCACTGTTCTTTTGATATCAGTTTATTACTGTACATATAAAGTACCTTTTTTGTGTTAAAATAGAAATATTTGTTTTAATTTTAAAATAAGTCTAACATTGTTATAATATAAATGCTTGTCAGAAAGTACCTGTTGGTAAACATTTTGTGTTTGCGCATAGAAGGATTCTAGTTAAGAACCATTTAATACTCAACATTTCATCATACTTGTTAATAACGATATTTAGAAATATTGTATATTCACCAAAATATACATTTTTTTTCAACTCTTAATTTGCATTGTTGCTAATTAAATTACTGAACACATGCTAAAATTTTAAACCGACAATGTCACACAAGTGGTTTCAAAAGAATGATATCCTTATTGTAGATAGAGGGTTTCGAGATGCTGCTAAAATTTTAAAGGATTTTGGAATAAATTCCCAAAAGCCACATTTTCTGATAAAACCACAGAATCAACATTCCACTGAAGTAGCAAATGAGTCTGGGCTTGTTACTAAGGTCAGGAGGGATGTTGAATTTGTGAATGGAGGGTGAAAAGGTGGAAAGCCTTGTGTAACACTATGCCCAACAGCCAGATACCCTATATTGGTGATTATGTGAAGGTTGTTTGTTAACTGTGCAATTCCTTTGGACCTTCCTTAGTAACAAACTCAGAGTCAGATGGAATCATTGCAAAAAGAATGAGTGCACTTGCTAAGAATCCTATTAGTTTACAAAATAAGGTAATTACAAGTAGTTGGGAAAATAAACGGACAATATGGGTAAAGATAAATGATGCGCATCTAGAATTTTTTCAGAACTCACTGAAAATGAACTCAGAGATTTAACAAGGTGTCAAGGCATAGATACGTTCCCGCCAAACTTCCAGTAAAGCTGATAGCTTTTGGATTAAATATAGCCAAGGCTTAAATTAAATTGTTGGTGGAGGATTATTTATCACAGAGTTAAGAACCTTTGTTTTTAACAACATAGAGTATTGTTTGAACCTCTAGTCAGCATGCAGCATGTTTGATCGAGATGTCTATTCACAGACTTATGGACCCTTTTCTGTTTGGTGATTATGACTTTTGAAAAGTGTGTGTGTGTGTGTGGGGGGGGGGGGAACCGTCTTTTACAGATTTAATGCTCTTTATTTAAAATGATCTCCAGTGTATAGCTGTCCTTTATGATTAAGATATGATAATAGTATTTTGTACATACATCAGCGTTTCAAGACGATGTGTAAGCAAACAAATTTTTCGGTAAGTATTGCCTTTTGTTAAACATGTTTACTGCACTATGTTTTCTATTCTATATTGTGTCAAAACCCTATGCAAGGGTATTTCATCACCTTCAGTGAAGTCTTAGTTTGTCATTGAACATTAACAAGAGGAAAATCCATGCTGATTAATTTAAAATTCTACCCATAGGCTTCAGAGATAATACATTTTGATATTAAAATGGTTATGACACAATGCACACGGTAACATAAACAGAGTGTAAATAATTAAATTTATCGAAATATTGGTATATATATTAAATAACTATGTATTAATGAGAATTATCTCAATATATTATGCCACATATATATTTATATGAGGAATAGTTCTTGACATTAAAAATTAAGAAAAGAACAGATTTCAGAGGCAGATAACTCTGAAGATATTTTTCGTAGAAAAAAATATCCTCATAATTCTGCAATAACAATTGTGTCTACTATATAAATGCCAACTATCTTTTGAATCGGTTGTAACATAAAGAGATGTTGTTTTTCGCAAATTCGGAGACTAAAAAGTGAATATTAAGGTATGACTCATACCAAATATATTGCAAACATATATAAAAAATTACAGCAAAATGATGGCATCATCTTTCATTTCTATACATGCTTAAAGAGCACCATAATAAAATAGTTTTTGATTTCAAGTTGCAATAAAAATAGCGCCATTTATATGAAGGGACCCTCAACAATGTGAAATTACCCCACCTACTTTACTCATGAACACAGCCTATTAGAAAAACCTTTCATTACGTGATAGCCAATACATAGTGGCATAAGTTGGCAAAGTTTGAAAATATTCCGTCGCGGCCTAAAACAGGGCTTATAGACTGGTCCTTTTATATTTTTCAGACAACATAGATGAGGACAGTCTGAAGGAGACAGAAAGACCAATTTCAAATACCATGCTTATTTCACTTCTTGTCATTGCTTGCATAGCACTATCTGCTATTGTAGGAGGAGTATGCTTTTTTCGGCGCCAATCAAAAAGGTGAGAAAAGGGTGGATTATTTCATCTTATTATATTCAAAGTTGCGATGATGCTGATATAAATAAATATATATAGAATGAAATATCCTGAAGTAAAACTCATTAACTCATTGGCATCAGTGGTGTTCAGCTCAAATGAAAAAAAAAACTTTAAAAAAACATCATAACATAGTTTATCAATTCCAGAAGTGTAGTTTTATTTCAATTCTGTGTGCTCGGAAATGATAGCACTTTCCTTAACCAAAATCCATATGCATATACCATGCTGTTGAAAGGCAAGTGAATGTCTGCTTATATATATAATGTGATTATTTTCTTCTGATAACATGATTGATGATCGATCCAACAGCAAATTTATTTAAAGGAATACTAAAACAAACATATTTAAGATGAATACAAAATAGGCAATTCATTTTCATTTAAGGGTTTGTTTCGGATAAATAAAAATACCATTCTTTCATAATTTTGTATGTGATAAACTTGAGAAATTATTCATACTTCCTAGACTCGAATTATCTTTACAGGACAAATTCTGTTCTGATCCAGCATCCGATTACCATATTCTTACCTTTTATAAACAAATACATTATATACCGTGCAAAAACTCCCCCGTCAAAGTAAAAGTCATCCTCGAGCTCCTAATGGGTTTTAAGAAGAAGGCAATCATTTGTCTTAGTAGTAGAACTCTTATAAATATGATAGGATAAAAAAATAAAATACATCATTGGTGACATCTTTTAAGGGTTCAATGTGACATGTTCTTTTAAAATGCGACACCGGTACAAAATTCCTCTTTTCCTAGGCTTTGAAAAAGGTTTATAAAATTCGTGATTAGTTTTTTTTCTTTTAAATTTCCATTTTTATCAGGATAGTTTAAAACGCACTTTAATGTATTAATATCCTAATAGCCATCAATTCTATAAAACTCGTTTATATAACTTTACAATATTAGCTTTTCAAATGTCAAACAATGGAAATACTAGGGGCATATTGATAAGTTATAAAGTGACAGTTGTTTCTATAAGCCACGTCCCCCCTCCCCCCGCCTAGATAATTTTATGTTCACAGTTATTTCTCCTGAATACTAAAAAGTGACTTTTTCCATTTTCCTGTGGTGAAGTTTATATTTCGTTATGAAATTTTTCCGTGAGTTTCTCTCGATCATATACAGTTTTTTTTTGTATTTATAAAAATTCTATATTTCCCATAGGTTTAAATGCTAACTGAAATACAGATTATCTACACCACATTTAAAAAAAGCTCTCGGTTAAACATTTCAATGTCTTTTAAGTGATAAAGTTTCATAATATTACCCTCAAGTGGCAAGTTATGCAATATAGCTATTGGGGTGCTTATAGATTCAGTAAATATAATGTTTCGCCTTTAGATTTTTAAATCGTTCATGAAAATAAAATTATTTTTAAAATGCACAGCTGTCTGATAGTAATGTAACTTAAAATATCAAAATTATATTATCACGATTTTAAATGTTTTTCAAATAGACGTAGAGATGAAACACAGACAACTGACGAAGCATCTGAACCTGCTGTTGAATTCAATATCTCACAGAACCCGAGACGATATACAACACAACAACAAAAGCACCTCAACCTGCAAACAGCGACTATGAGAAAGTAACCAGTGAAGATATAATCAGAAATGGCGGATATGATGTTGCAAATTATAAAGGGAGTTTGAAGCCAAGTTTTAACACTTCAAGTTATGGCTATGGAATGACAATATGGAAGACACAAACACAAACGTGTGATACAAATATTTGATTATGGAAATTTCAAATTATTTGGATTTGAGCATCATTTTCGTATATGATTTTTTTTTCTTAACTATATTCATTTGTGTATTTGTGATAAAAGAATGGCATATAATTCAATTGCTGATCGATTGCTTACGTTAGACATACTATACTCAGACGCAAAAGAAACTGTGCATGTTTGTTTTTCGCATAACTATATTTATGTTGGTCCAAACCTTTTAAAATGTAAATACTGTTATGCACGGATGTTTGTCTATCAAACAATGGGTACATCCGGCCACTGTTTACTTAAGTTACGTAACGCTTTAAAAGAAACATTTTGCATGATTTGTCCGTGCACTGTCTGAATAAATGTAAAATTGGTAAAATTTTTTACTTTCTTCCAAGTCCTAAGAGCAAAAAAGACATTTTTTTTTTTTCAAAACTTGCAATTTCGCGAAATTCTGAACGTCAACGCATTGAAACTTGAAGATGCTTAGTACAGGTGATTCCGTCGATTATTCCACGGGCATTTAATTGTCACAGAAACACTATAAGTAATCTTCGTTCAAGGTTTCAGAAAACTGAGACAGTTCGTGATCGTCCTCGAACTGACAAGTCTCGAGTAACTGACGCAGGTTAGACCTTCATTTAAAACTGACGTATACAAGCCGTCGTTTCCAAACTCCTACTGCTACAGCGAGACAGTACGGTATAAGTAGCGACACCGTTCGGCTATCGGGCGTCATTTGTCGAATCCATATGATCTAGCGAGCCTACGTGGAAACGCTCTTACGACGTTATCGCGATGTCCGAATGGTCTGGGCATGACAACATTTACGTTGGCAAAGGCGTCAGTGGAACAGAGTCGTCTTTTCTGGCGAATTTAGATTTAATCTAAGCCACCACAATGGAAGTGCAAGGGTATTCCGAAAAAGAAGGGAGAAATTTGCTGGCGCTTGTGTAGTATAGAGAAACAGATTTTGCGGGGGCAGTGTCATGGTATGGGGTGGAATAATGGAAGACAGGAAAACTATCTGGTCATTGTGAGTAGCACTCTCAGCACGTATGAGTACATAAATCAAGTTTTGAAATCAGTAGCTGTTCCATTTATTCACCAGTATGCTCCAGCCATGCATGACACCGCACGGCTTACTCAGCAATATCTTAATGTAAACAGCGTTGCCGAATTGCTTGCCCTGTCGTTTCTCCAGATCTGAATACAAAAGAGCATATTTGAAACCATCTTGGATGCAGACTAACGCCCAGGCATGTTGTTAAAATCTTCAGTATTTAACAAATGCTCTACGGGCGGAATGGAACAACATTCTTCCCCGTGTCGTGCAACGTTACATCGTTTCGATGAGACGTCGTATTTTACAAGTAATACGACAAGCAGGGGGTCATACTAGATCCTAACGACAAAATCTAATAAAAATCATATAGAGAAATCCATTAGTACAGTTTGCGTATTTTTCATCTTAACCCCTACCAATTTTATTCGATTAACACGTCTCTACAAAAACCACTATTCTTTTTATTAAATACCTCCTTTAGGCAATCAGCTAAAAAATGTAACCAAACATAAAGAACTGTCTGTGAAGAAAATTTGACAAATAAATCTTAATCCCATGCAAAGTTTCTTTTGCGTTTGTGTATAAGTTTATTTATATTTGCCTTTTTTCTTACATATAATTGAACGTTATATGATAAGAAAACATGGCACTATATTTTCCCATCATAGTATGAAATTGAATATGAATTGAAATCACATATAATTCCGATGAAAGTTTGATGCAGTCTTGATGTTATACAATTCTATTTCTCGCGGACTGTTTACCGTGTTCACTGAAAAAAAAATGTACATATTTGGACATATATATTTCATTTTTTTTAATGAATATAACTTTTACTTGCCGTATTCTATACATGTATGTTGCATATGAATATCCTGTCTCAGTTTTACTTTATAATGTGTTACCTCAAACCTCATTTTATTAGTATTTCTGTCGATGATGATGCAGATATAAAAACATTATAAAATTCTTTAAGTTTTGAGGACTGAAATGCCAAGTATCGTTTAAAGTTTTTACTTAGGTCTAAGTCTTATAATTTAATATTGACATAAATCCAATCTAGAATACAATGTTGATTACCTGTTATCACGATCATCTTTAATTCTGATTTTAATATTTGCATTTATGTCTGGAGTTGCCTCTCTTTGGTTATAAAGTTATAACAATTTCCATTTATATTGCCATTGGCTGTGACTCTTTGTTTCGCATTAGTGTCACAAGTTTTCAAAACATTTGGGTATATTTTGATTCTGATGTCTATTACAGTGCACATTGAGAAAACCGGACGGCAGTCGGGCCGCGGATTTTGTCCGGTTTTCTCAGATGTCCGGTATTCTAAAGAGTTCACATTTTATCCATATGTGATCTACGTATTAGGCTATGATCAATAATAAATACTCGTTTATGTTTTTCTAGTATGTATGTATGTATGTATGTATGTATGTATAGATTATGAAAGTAATTAAAAAGTAATTAAAATAATACCTTTGTTTAATTTTCTAGTACTTTTGCATATTTTGTTTCATAAATATGAATAAAGTTCAAGAAATACACAAACATCGTACAGTGTATTAAAACCAAGATGGTTACCGCATAACGATAATGTCCGAATATATCAACATGTGCTTCTGGGTACAGGCTAATGCACAAACGAATAAAAATAATGTTTCCTATCATGTTTAAAACTTAAAAACAAACTGAATTTAGTTACAAATTGAAATTACGTAGTTATATATATTTATTCCGACTGAATTATACTTACAAAATATCGTCTTATTCAATACACACTCATCAATAATACAAACTAGCAATCAGTATTGATCAGTTTTTCTGTTACCAATTTTTCCCATTTACAAAAATAAGGGATGTAGTAATGATGCTGGAAATTATCGTCCTATTACAATATTAAGCTGCTTAGGTAAACTTTTCACATCCGTTATTAATAACAGATTAAATGTCTTTCTGGAAGAAAATTGTATTCTTGAAGAAAATCAAGCAGGTTTTAGACAATCGTATTCTTACTCGGACCATATATTTACTTTACACGCTCTTATCGAACTTATGAAAAAGCAGAAAAAGAAATTATTTTGTGCATTTATTGACTTTTCCCAAGCATTCGACACTGTCTGGCGTGCAGGTCTGTGGTCTAAGCTACTTAACTATAATATTAATGGTAAAATTTATAATGTCATAAATACTATGTATAAAAACATTAAATCTTGTGTTTCATCTAACGGACAGTTATCAAATTTCTTTATAAGTAATATCGGAGTAAGGCAGGGTGAAAACTTATCTCCAGTCCTCTTCTCGCTATGCCTAAATGATGTACAAAATTGTTTACTACAAAATAATTCAGTCGGTATAGAGCTTGAACAAAGAAACCAAACTATTAATACATGGCTTAAACTTCTAGTCCTGCTTTATGCTGACGACACTGTTATTTTAGCTAATTCACCTGAGGATCTCCAGAAAAGTCTAAATTCTTTTCATGAATATTGTCTTAATTGGCATCTTAAGATTAACACAAATAAAACAAAAATTGTAGTATTTGGAGCACGAAGAACCAGTAACTTTTCTTTTACCTTGGGTCAAGTAATATTGGAAATTGTAAGCGAATACCACTATCTAGGTGTAAGATTTTCTAGTAATGGTTCTTTCAGTAAAGCCAGGAAACACGTATCAGAGCAGGCAAACAAAGCCCTTTATCTTCTTTATTCTCGAATATTCAACGCTGATTTACCCACTGACCTCATACTGAAACTATTCGACCATAGAGTCGCGCCAATTCTATTATACGGATCTGAGGTTTTTGGCTATGAAAACACTTCGATTCTTGAAAACATACACTGTCGTTTCCTGCGTCGAATAACTAGAGCAAAGCAGTCTACCCCTTTACATTTTCTGTATGGCGAACTAGGGAGATTCCCTTTGTCTATTCTAATCGATACCCGCATGGTAAAATTTTGGGCAAGTCTCCTTATGGACAAACATAACAAAATATCTTATAAAGTTTACTCATTTATATTAAACGAACATCATAGCTACAATTTTAAATGGATATATAAAATTAAATCAATTTTTTCAAAAAATTGGGCGGCTGACATTTGGTTAAACCAAAACATAATAGATCTTAAAAATGTCCATAAGATTGTCAAACGTACGCTAATAGACCAATTTAAGAAAATTGGCATTCCGAATTATCATTGTCAAATAAAGGAAACATAAATATAAGAACCATATTTCAAACATCCAAATAGGAAAGAAATATTCAATATATTTAGATACCGTACAGCAAACCACTAACTTCCAGTAGAAACCGGCCGTTATGATAATATCCCTTTTCAAAAAAGAACCTGTGCTATGTGTCAAACTGGTGCAGTAGGAACAGAGGAACACTATCTGCTTCATTGTCCCTTCTTTAATGCAGAGCGTGACCGTTATCTGTGGTCGAAATTTGGCGCAATTTCTAATAATACACACATCAAATACTTGCTATCTGGCGAAAACTTTACATTTAAGTTCGCAGGTGTAATTATGTCAAAATTTAAATAATTACCGATACCTCATAGACTCTCCTGGAAAATATGTTACTTGTTTATACGTCCTAGTAAATATATATATATATATATATATATATATATATATATAAATATATTGTGTGTGTCTATGTGTGTGTATTGCTGTATGTAATAATCAAGTCAAATCAATTGTAACTTAATGTCATTTTCTTCATTATATAAACAGTATATTAGATAAGGCTATCTAAATACATAAATTATAAATGGTGTCTGATATATTACATAATAATTTAACGAGAGAGAGAGAGAGAGAGAGAGAGAAGAAAAAATGTACTTACCTCCATATTTCACTTTGTGCTACTCTTTTCATTCCCCCAGCTCGGATTGCATTTCGTTTCGGTAAGACTTGCTGGAGGGTACTTGGTATTTGTTTACATAGACGTGGCTGTGGGAGAAACTCCCCGCGTGATGTGCGGGAATCTTGTGAAAAGCGTGCGCTCATTTCATTTTGTCATTGTCTTGTGACAAGGTCTTTACCTACCACGGCCTCGCCTATTAATTAATTAATTAATGAACCATCATGAAAATATTATTAACTTTTTTTCTTCTTTTTTTTTTAATTCCTTTTTAATACTATATTTTTCTTCTTCTCTTTGCTTTCATATTACTGAAAAGAAGAAAAAAAGGGAAAGGGGAAAGGGAGAGGAGGGAAAAAAAAAACAAAAAACAAAAAACACTCCCTCGTCCTAATACTAGTTGAGTATCTCTTACTGTCTCTACATTCTCATTCATATGTACATGTTATTGTTTATCCTCCGTCTTACTATCCCTATACCCCCACATTGAATATATATAATATCTGATTCGTCTTTGTTGTTTAAATCTGTGTTCCCCCACCTCTTAAATTGTCACCACGACTGTTAAGAAAAAATCTTCATTGTTATAATCATTGTATGCTGACCGGAACTCTTAATATATGTATAATTATATATATTTTTGTACATAACCCCTTGTTGCATTTTGTATGCCTGGGTGAATTAAAAGATTTGTTCTGTTCTGTTCTGTTCAAATTAAACCTTACCCATTAGTTTCAAGGCGACGAGTTTTTCACACCTTGACCGACCGGTATTGTCAGGGTAATTATCTATATAATGGGCTAAATGGAACTCAATCAGCCGTCCGGTATTCGGATTTTACAGAATCGGGTATTGTCAGAGGAAAGTAATATAGATTATAAAAGGAAAAATTCGGGACCAAACACAGCGTCCGGTATTTAGGGCTTTCCGGTTTTCTCAGAGCGCGGTTTTCTAAGAGTGCACTGTAGTTGCAGAATTTATATGAAACTGAAAACATCATTTTAAATACATCATTTTATGTTAATAAAACAATGATATATAGCAGGCGTGTTTTCTATTTGATTTTTTTCCCTTCTTCTTCTTAACGAGAGATATATATTCATTTTTTCCCTTCTTCTTTTTAACGAGAGATGTATATTCAAGCCCCCCCCCCCCCAAAAAAAAAGAGAAAGAAAGACATATAGTTTAATGTAAAATTGTTGACTCTGAGTAAAACAACAGTATCTGTACTAATACCTAATTGGAAAAGGTAAAAGGGATGCTTTCTATATAAGCATTTCAGGGTAAACAAGAATATATCTAACAAATATACGGCGGCATGCTTAGTCACAAGCTGTACCGTAAGATCGTATTTAATTCCGGCACCGTTTCATAGCAAACAGTCTGCACCGTTTTCATGTCCAGTTACATTTGTGAAAAATAAATAAACAAACCACTAGCCAATGAGAACACTACATTTGAGCAGGTGAGCTTAAATGTGTGAACCTCGATCTGAATCTCCTGCTTTGGAGTGCGCCGAAATTAAAAGGCGACGTAAATAAAACTATTTTTCACGCTATTAAGTTATTGTGAAGTTATTATGCCAGTGAAATGTATTTTTTTCATTGGTTATAACATTTTGAGGGAAAGAAAAATGCTCCGCAAATTACGCATACACGACAGCGGTTTAAAAAAAATATGTGAAAGTGAAAGTTCGATAGAAATCCTTATTTATATGCAATTGAAGTGTTTAAAGTTACAATATAATGTGTCGATAATGTTAAAGGCACATTTAATAGTATCTAGGCATGCTCATGATACTAACTTTTGGTCATATTCATAAACTGCGTTTTCTACGTGGGTCTATTTGCGCAGAAACACAATTCACAGTTTTTGGTTGAATCCTACGGTCTAGAATAGTCTAGTGTAATCTTGTGGTGATGCCACAGTCTTTATTCTAGATTCTTTATTCTAGATTGGGTGCTCCTAGAAATAAGTTTCTGATCATTTCTGATTGTTCGAAATCTATGTGAAAAACGTGGGTTAATAGCAAAAGCATATTTGATACAATGACCACGATATGATGACTCGTTTGGAACTGTATGATAACATTGGTACAATGATTACGATAGTATAACTCATTTGGAATTGCATTAGAATATTCGTACAATGATTAAGATATTATAACTCAAACAGAATTATATGAACAAGTGCATATGCATGCATACACATGTACACCAACACATACGCATACGCACGCATATATACGCACGCACACACTGGAATAGTTCATTACGCGGTGTGTATGTGTGTGTGTGTGTGTGTGTGTGTGTGTGACATATACCATAAAAGTAGAATTGTATCTCATTTAGAAGTGAACACATTTTTTATCCCGTAGCTCAGTACATTCAGTATTCACGCTTAATGCTGAAATCCGCCATTTAATTAACTTACATATTTTACTTGTAATAGTTATTTTCATTATATATTCACCAATGTTCTTCTTGCACCATATAAGTTAATTTATTTTGCAAAAGGTGACATATAGGCCCGTTGGGCCGGGTGTATTTTGTATTTGTACATGAAATGTGTTGATATTTATATATATGTACACATGTCACTATAATAAAAGATTATCTTATCTTATCTTATCTTATAGATTATCTTATAGATGCCGCTGAAGTAGGACATGTTAAGCCCCCAGAATGACTAATATAATACACAATACATACATATCCGTACAATACAATTAATTATCTGTAGCACGGATGTGCGTGTAAAGTTATAGTACTTTAAACGTATGACCTTTGTTAAGTAACAATTAATATGTCTTTAACAAACATTATATCGTGGTTTATGTAATGGTATATGTCATGATAAAGTTCATCGCTAAGATAAATTGCGGTTCAATTCAGATCTTCTAGTATTTGTTCAAGGAAATTTTGTCTACATGGTATTCAATCTTACATCCTGTCTCAATTGTAATGATGGAGCTTCATATTGTAGATAGTGCATCATATTTTTTTCTTTGGCATTCGTAGATATATTGTTTAATATCAGAATTTAGTCGAGTCCTGCCATGCTTCTTTCCTCCCAAAATGTATTCCTTACATTATGTCCAACCGATGTAAATTCTGCTCTGCCATATTCTTTTCTTCTCTCTTTTGCCTAAACGGGTATTAGATTCTTCTAACTGACATTATCCGTTCTGTTCATGAATTACATACTGACCTTATTATATCCTGCTATTTACGATAAAACAGACATTCTATTCTTTGATGTGGTTATATTGTTGTATGTCTGAAATATAGATTCTATATCTAGATAGATAAATTAATTCTTTGTTCCTTCAATATGCGTTTTATCCTTCTGAAATTATATAAAACCAGACAATAGAAATATTTTACGATTTTATTTTTTTGTGCTTAAGTCGGTATAAAATATGATAAGCATGTCTTTCTGCATTTTCAGTCATAGTAAATGTACAGTAACGTAATTGGTGATATCTGTCAAGAGCTTATCCTTGTTCATATGCTATTGCAGATGAAAGTTTTAATCAATTTAATACTTTGTTGCATTACTTATTACTTACCTGTTGATAAAAGTGTATTTTTTTATATTATTAAAGGTAAGACACTGTAATTCCAGTGACTGTACCAAAATACATTATATATGTTGTTATTTTCTAATTAATATTTTCCAATGATGTCTTATAAGAAAGTGTTATGAAATACTGAAATACTTAAAACGTATTTCATCATTATCCTTTCTCCTAAAGAATTGCTTAATTTCACGTTCTTAAAATTTATTGCTTGTCAGTAACTTAAATAAGTATATAACAAAACTCATATAAATGGATATAATGTAAAACAAGACTAGTGGAATATTATTGTACATTATCTAGGAATTTAAGTCAAGCAGACAGCGCCAAGTATTATTGGGGGGGGGGGATTTATACGAAATCGAAAATATGCAAATATTGAAACGAGAAGAAAGTGTATGCCATAAGAAGGAAGAATATTAATATTTCCGGTGATTTGGACCATACTTATCCTAGATAGATATTTCACACGAGGAGTCAAGCAGTTGAGTATCATGTTTAAACCTTCGAATGAGAGATACGACAAACAAAGCGGTTAATATGAAGAGGATATTGGTATTCGTAGTAATGACGATTTTAAAACCGGCATGGTTTTCATATATAGGTAGGAACACCTTATCTATTAGTGTATGCACGTTATTTTTTCTCAGCAGTATCTCTTCATTTAAACATTTTCAAACTATTAAAGGAGTGAATATTTTTACTAACAATACGTTGTTAATCTTATGCTTTTATCATTTTCATACATGTTGATATTTTTGAATGATAGATACCTGATATGAAGAGGATTTTGTTAATCATGGGGATTACGTTTTTAAATCCGTCAAAGTTTAAGAGAACTTTATCTATCAGTATATATCATATACACATTTGTGAGGTATCGCTTCATTAAATAATATCAAGTCAATTAGAGGGATTTATATTTTAGGACCTGCATAAAATGGTTCAAACTTGCTGCTTTTTTATACCCAAGCCACGTAAAAGGAAGTAGGGGTAATGTAGGAACCATGCGCTCTGTTCAACTCAAGTCATACTTCAAGTCTATATCTTAAGAGTTTTAAAAGACAGTAACATGTTTACTGTATAGAAAAGGAGGGAAAATTATATCCAGCGGAGAGAAAACTTTGCATGATTATTACACTAGAAAGAAACATAATGGAGAAAAATGGGGGTCCCGATTCTACACATTGAGTTATTGAAAATGAGGTTGTTGGTCTTTTCTGTCATTTTTACCCCATTAATATTTTTTAGAGTAATTTTAAAACAAAATCTCATCTACTTTTAATTTTCTATCTTTGTTTATATAGTAAAAAATATGTTACTGTAGCACACGCCTTTAAAGAAACTTCAATGAAGGCCCAATATCTGTAAAATGGACATTTCTTTCTTTTAAAATTAAAACAATTAAAATTATTATTATAAGAACAATAAATGAATACGATGGATACCCCCGCTGCAAAAATGGGAATATTTACCATATTCAGGTACACTGTATTGCTCTATACAGTTATAAAGAGTCCTTTAGATATATACATGTGTACGTAAATCTTACCATCAACGCCTCTGTATGAAAATGGAAATAATAAAATGCATGTTTATCCAATAATACAGAGCAGGATTGATATGGCATTTGTTATACTTAAAGGAATATTTTGTCTTAATTACTTATTTAAGGAATTTCGGAAAGAAACTCGACTTGGAACAAGGCTTCGCCTCACAACCTTCTTTCCATGAAATACCTCAAGAAGTATGGGTGGAATTCACTGAATAAACATCTACAAGTAAATGAATCTTATTGGATAGGAGCACGTGGTAACTATACTGACATCGTGTCATGGGAAGGTAAGAATCTACAGAATCACGAAAATAGGTGTTCTAACATTCTCGCATTTTTCGCTCTTTTCAGGGAGAAGGAGAAAAAAGTGTGTGTAAATACTCAACAAAACATAGGTCACAGCGCAGACTGTCACAATGACGACGTAACAAAATAAGAAATTTACATATTTAAGAAAATAGCCGATGCACATTTTTCAAGTATAAAGGGACAGTAGGGATATACATATAAAATAGAAGTTAAGAAATTTGGAAAGTTTTAGTATAGAATGTTATCAACACATATAAACTAATGCGAATTTATTTATTATCATTAGCTTATTTAGGGAATACCGAATACAGAAAAAACATCGGCCTGAGTGTTCCGCCTTTCAAGAAAATAGTCCGGATGAAAAATGACACACTAGAAATGTGTCCATAAGACACAGATGCTCCCGCCATTCTGTTTATCATATAATATTTTTGTCAGTGAATATGATGAAAAATTGGAAATTTAAAGGATGATTTTAAGATCAAATGAGTGCTGTATCCCTGACCTAACCAAGTGATGTGACTTCAATATATCATTCTGGTACTTGTTTTGCGTCACGTAGATTTATCTTAAAGATCCCTTGTTCCAATTTTTTTTTTCAAAACATGACTATACATAAAAAAGATGAAGCCTAAACAGGACTGCTTTCACAAATTTTAAACTCAATTGCTGTGACCTTGAAGCTAGTTACTTGGTTCTTGTTTGAGCCAAGTATTTTCAAAACACAACCATTCCCCATTTGTGTTCAAGTCGGAACACGATTTTAAGGTCAACCAAGTGCTTTGACCTTGACTTTCAATCTAGGGAAATTGTTCTTATTTGCGACAAATTGTCTGGTCCTCAGGATCACTTGTGTAAGTTATTTCCAAAACACAACCAATCACAACAAAGATAAAACCCGGAACACGATTTTAAGGTCAACAAAATGCTGTGATCTTGACCATCAAGCTAGCAACTTGATTCTTATTTGCAACAAATTGCATAGGATCATTGTGCCTTATTTAAGAAACCTTAAAATTAAAGTCAGTTCACCATTTTAAGGTCAACCAAGTGTTGTGACAATGACCTTCAAGCTAGCGACCTAGATCTTATTTGCAACACATCATCTTGTCCTAAGGATCACTTGTGCCAAGTTATTTCACAACACCAATGTACATAACAAAGTTGGAACAAGATTTAAAGGTCAACTGAGTGCTGTGACCTTCAAGCTAGCGACCTGGTTCTTGTTCAGGACACATCGTCTTGTCCTAAGATCACTTGTGTAAGTTATTTGAAAAACAACCAATCAAGCTAAAAGTTAAGCTGGGACAAATTAAATAGTCGAATGAGTGCTGTGACCTTGACCTTCAAGCTAGCAACTTGGTTCTTGATCGCAACACATTGTCTTGTACTGAGGATCACTAGTGCCAATTTATTTTTAAAAGTAACAAAGTTACAGCTGGGACACGAATTTTTGCACACACACACACACACACACACACACACACACACGCGCGCGCTAACAACCACATGGACAGGTGTAACACTATATGACCGTCGCTATTACATGGCGGGGGCATAATATCGGGCTAGAATTGAAATAATCAATGTCTATCTGTATTTTGTTTTGTATTTAATTACAGCTTCCTCGTTCCAGACCAAATAATTATAGAAACAATGAAAAATATAGAATATTATGCACCTGAACTTGAAACTAAGGTTAGATTCACAACAAAGCGCAGATAGAAGCTGACTATTTCTTAAATAATACACGTTTGAATTTAGTTTGTAATGCTTTCGCACATCATCAAACACTATGAGACACTATGAATACTATTTGAGAGTTTGGTGTTGACAATATTCAACTGTTTTCATATTTAAGGGTGTACTGAATACCAGGAAGGGTTTAGCAGCAATCCAAATTGTCAACTTACCAAATACGAGGACTCCGGGTCGGTTTCAAAATGCCTTAACAACTGCAAGAGTCCATATTTCGCTTTGAAGGTAAATTCTTTATTACAACTGGTCATATCGTTCCCAATAAGTCGGATTGTAAGACATTATAATGTAATATACTTATATGCTTTTAAAAAACATACAGCTCTTCACTCAGCGAAATTCACGTTTATTATGTGTCATGTATTTTTCTTTAAATAAATGCCCTCTTGTCAAGTATGATCATATATAATTCTAGGAGAGTGTCTGTTTTTGCTTGTCTGAAGACCAAAGAAAATACTGCTTGAAAGAATCTTCAAAACAATGTGGCAACCAATGTTTGGAAAACCCTAATGATTTCTGTGGAACACATACGAATGTAATGGCATTGTATTCTAAAGATAAACCAGGTACGTATGTTATGATAATTAAATAGTCTTATTTATTGATTGACTGTGGCTAGTTCAATATCACCGACCCATGCCATTTTAGTTGGATTCAGGAATAGGGATGAGCCTCACTTAATGATAATTTACTGAGAATAGATTAATTAAACATTTATTTAAACCTCTCAAGCTGTGAAAATATGTGTCGATTAATTTTAAGATGTAAAATTTTAAGAGATAAGTGTTAGCTATTAGCATTCTTTCCTTATTTGTAACAAAATATATTTCTCCGTTAAATTGGCTTTAATAGTTTAAAAAAAATTAAGAAGAATTATTTTTTCAGACGAATTGAATAATATGAAAGCAAACGATTCCGAAGGAAGCTGTGTGGTTCTTTACAGTAAACATGAAAGAGCATCTTTTAAGCGTGGTGATTGTTACAGCTTTGGAAGACGATATATATGCAAAGGTAACTCGTCTTTACGTTTTGAAATTTAAGCGGAGAGTATAACATAAATATAGATCAGTTTCCTAGAGAAAATAATGAGACTTTTTGTGAAGACTTCGTAATATTGTATTTTCCTTCACGCGTGTTCATAGAAAAAATATTTTTAAGACATCAAGTAAAAATAACTACGATCTTATGATGGAATAAACATGTCTTACATTAATGTTGATGCTATTTTATTGCTCAGTTTTATTTATATGTTTTTATATTATTTTCCTATTGTTCTTGAAACTGCACATAGGAGATCTCAATTTTACGATGTGACGTCATTTATATCGATTGGACGTCCTTTATTATCATTATTTAAACCCGGCTAAGAGGACACAATATTACTCTAACTTGGTATGCAGGTGACTTTTATCACCAAAAAATTGATAAAAATCTTCTACGGTGAAAGGTATTTTAATCATCCATCTATATCTCTCAGACCTTTAACCTTGGTATAAAAAACAGCTTTATAGCGTTACATCAAGAGACATTGCACATGTCTAAATTGTAACTGCAAATCCAATGAAACAAACATATGCGGGGAACTTGAGATATAGATGTGTATAATATCAATAATGTTATTTTTTGTTATGAAAAACATTCATAAATGCATTTTTCTCTCTTTTCTTTAAAGGGTCAAACGGTACACATCCTGAAGACCATGGATCATTGATTACGTGGCAGCAGGCATTTGATGCATGTCGACAGAAGGGAGAAAGGCTGTATTATACCACGTCATGTACAGAAGAGTTCGGCAACAATACATACTTCTGGACTTCTTTAAGGCGAAGTTTTAATCTGATTTGGACAACAAGTACAGGTTAATTTTCAAAACTGTTGAATAGAAGAAATTGGCCCGACTTCATGCGACCGACACTCCTTAGACATATTTGTAAATGATTAAACAGGGAAACGTTTACATTTATACTTTGAATTAAATAGTGTAAATATCTTTTAGAAAAAAGGTTAATTAATGCAATGTGCAATTCACGACGACAAAAAGAAGCTGAATGCATTTCGAAATTTATACGATATTAGTATTTCAAAGTGACTTTATAATAGTGTGGGGTTTTGCACTCATTCTATTGACATTGACCATTTCAAAATGATTAGTATAAATCATGTTTCAACATCAATAATTGCAGGTTAGATATTACAGTTAATTTGAAAAAAAATAAAAAGTACCAATTTCTGTTCGAAATGAATAGGTGAGTCAACAAAATGCGCGGCTGTCTCAAAAACGGAAACAACAATCTTAGTTGTGACACTGGAGAATTGTACAAAAGAACTACGACGTATATACGTGATCGGTAAGTATTACTTCATAAGTCACCAAATACATTACAAATTTAGTTTGGACTTTCATCTGTAAAAACATAAGTTTGGATAATATCGTCAGGTCTCACTCCAGTGCTGAAAAATATTAAGATCTAAAACAGTTAATTGTCTGTGTTTCTAAAATTTGAAGAAATATATGCGAGGTATAAACAAAATAAGAAACATGAGTCTTGTCTTTTGCCTTTTGCATTGTCAACATATTTAGATAACTAGATATTTAGATTATTTAGATAACTCCAAATTAGTCCAGCAGCACGGCTCTTCATTGGTTATGTATATGCCAAAGGTTAAAGACATTACATAGAAAGGACCAGTCTCTATATGGCCCGTTTTTGGCCACTACGGATTTTTTCAAACTTTGCCAACTTATGCCACTATGTATTGACTATCATGCAATAGAATATTTTTCTAATCAGTTAAGTGCCGTAGGCTGTGATCAGGAGTAAATTGGGTGGGGTAATTTCACATTGTTGAGCGTACCTTCATACAAATAACCCTATTTTTATTGCAACTCAGAATAAGAACTAATAATTAAGGTGAACTTTAACCATGTATAGAAATAAAAGATGATGCCAACATTTTGTTGGAACTTCTATATATGTTGGCAATATATTCGCGTATGAGTCATACCTTAATTTTTACTTTTTTATTCTCTGACTTTGCGGAAAAAACACACACACACTATCTCTTTATGTTACAACCGATTCAAGATAGCTGGCAGTCCTATAGTAGAAACAATTGTTATTGCAGAATTTTGAGGAATTCTTTTCTACGAAATATCGTCAGAGTTATCTGCCCCTGAAATCTGTTATTTTCTTAATTTTCAATATCAATAACTTTTCTCCATATAAATACATATGTGGCATTATTCTATTGAGAAAATTACCATTCATACGTAGTTATTGGAAATATATACCAATATTTTGATAAAATATTTTTTTTGAATTGTGTAATCGTTTGAATTGTTTCATAACCATTTTAATCCCAAATAGCTTTATACCTTTTTTCAAATTTTAATTTCAGATCATTTCAACCCTTGCTGTATGATCAGTTATGCAGAATTATAGAATATAGCATATTCATTATCATCGCATTGCTTCTTCTGCAGATTTGTACACTGTAGCATAAACAGTCCTGAATTCGGTATTATATGCTCACCGATTGCACTGTTCTGTTGATATCAACGTATTACCTTTTTTGTCGTTAAAATATTGAAATTAAATTACTTTTTGGGAGACATCTATCTGGAAATATTATGCTTTTAATTTGCTAAAATAAGTCTGACATTGTTATAATATAAATGCTTGTCAGAAAGTTCCTGTTGGTAGCTAAATATCTTGTCAGGAAACATTTTGTGTTTGCGACAAGAAGGATTCTAGTTAATAACCATTTAATACTCAACATTTCATCATACTTTTTAATAATGATATTTAGAAATATTGTATCTTCACCAAAATATACATTTTTTCAACTCTTAATTTCCATTGTTGTACTTGCTAATTAAATTACTGAACACATGCTAAAATTTTAAACCGACAATGTCACACTAGTGGTTTCAAAAGAATGATATCCTTATTGTAGATAGAGGGTTTCGAGATGCTGCTAAAATTTTAAAGGATTTTGGAATAAATTCCCAAATGCCACATTTTCTGATAAAATCACAGAATCAACATTCCACTGAAGTAGCAAATGAGTCTGGGCTTGTTACTAAGGTCAGGTGGGATGTTGAATTTGTGAATGGAAGGGTGAAAAGGTGGAAAGCCTTGTGTAACACTATGCCCAACAGCCAGATACCCTATATTGGTGATTATGTGAGGATTGTTTGTAAACTGTGCAATGCCTTTGGACCTTCCTTAGGAACAAACTCAGAGTCAGATGGAATCATTGCAAAAAGAATGAGTGCACTTGCTAAGAATCCTATTAGTTAACAAAATAAGGTAATTACAAATAGTTGGGAAAATAAACGGATAATATGGGTAAAGATAAATGATGCGCATCTAGAAATTTTTTTCAGAACTCACTGAAAATGAACTCAGAGATTTGACAATGTGTCAAGGCATAGATACGTTCCCGCCAAACTTCCAGTAAAGCTGATAGCTTTTGGATTAAATATAGCCAAGGCTTAAATTAAATTGTTGGTGGAGGATTATTTATCACAGAGTTAAGAACCTTTGTTTTTAACAACATAGAGTATTGTTAGAACCTACTTTATGATTAAGATATGATAATAGTATTTTGTACATACGTTTCAAAACGATGTGTAAGCAAACAAATTTTTCGGTAAGTATTGCCTTTTGTTAAACATGTTCACTGCACTATGTTTTCTATTCTATATTGTGCCAAAACTATATGCAAGGGTATTTCATCACCTTCGGTGAAGTTTTAGTTTGTCATTGAACATTAACAAGAGGAAAATCCATGCTGATTAATTTAAAATTCTACCCATAGCCTTCAGAGATAATACATTTTGAGATTAAAATGGTTATGACACAATGCACATGGTAACATAAACAAAGTGATTCAAATAATTAAATTTATCGAAATATTGGTATATATATTAATTAACTATGTATTAATGAGAATTATCTCAATATAATAATGCCACATACATGTATATATTTATATGAGGAATAGTTCTTGACATTAAAAATTAAGAAAAGAACAGATTTCAGAGGCAGTTAACTCTGAATATATTTTTCGTAGAAAAAAATCCTCATAATTCTGCAATAATAATTGTGTCTACTATATAAATGCTAACTATCTTTTGAATCGGTTGTAACATAAAGAGATGTTGTTTTTCGCAAATTCGGAGACTAAAAGGTGAATATTAAGGTATGACTCGTACCAAATATATTGCAAACATATATAAAAGTTCCAGCAAAATGATGGCATCAGCTTTCATTTCTATACATGTTTAAAGTGCACCATAATAATTAGTTTCTGATTTCAAGTTGCAACAAAAATAGCGCCATTTATATGAAGGGACCCTCAACAATGTGAAATTACCCCACCTACTTTACTCATGAACACAACCTATTAGAAAAACATTTCATTACGTGATAGCCAATACATAGTGGCATAAGTTGGCAAAGTTTGAAATTACTCCGTAGTGGCCAAAAACAGGGCTTATAGGCTGGTCCTTTTATATTTTTCAGACAACATAGATGAGGACAGTTTGAAAAAGAAAGAAAGACCAACTTCAAACACCATGCTTATTACACTTCTTGTCATTGCTTGCATAGCACTATCTGCTATTGTAGGAGGAGTATGTTTCTTTCGGCACCGTTCGAAAAGGTGAGAAAATGATGGATTATTTCATCTTATGATATTTTATGTTATGGTGATATATATTAAAATAATTAAATATGCTAAATTACAACTTATTACTTTTCTTTTGCACTACTTTTATTTAATCAAATAAAAATGGGCTAAAACTAGTCCAAGGTAAATTAAGCTACGTAATTCAAAGTTTAAATTTAAATTCAGTATGTTCGTGAATAACAGTAAATCCTTTAACCAGATCCATAAACATGTATCATGCTATTGAGAGGATAGTGAATGTGTGTGTAAAGTTAATGTAATTAACACAACTGTGATCAAAATTCCACAGCAAATAAATGAATCAAAATACTTAAAACAAAATTATTATTCATGAACACAAAACAAACAACACTGAGTACTCGAACCTTGGGTCCTTCACTAACAGGGAAATTGCCTCACTGACTCACAATCCCGGTTGTTTACTTTACTTGTCCTTTATTTTAACAAATGCACCATATACCATGATACTCTCCCCCGCCAAACTGAAAATTATCCTCGAAATTCTAATTGGTCTTAAGAAGAATGTAATCATTATATCGAAACGTTTGTACATCCGGTCTCTGGTTAGGTGCTAAATGTAACAGGATAAGAAAAAATGCAGCATGAACCGAACTTAAACCCAGGGTCGATCTCCACCCTGAACTTATCTTCTCAAATGCACACATAAGTTTCATACTATGACATAAGTATTTCCAAAGATACAGTCAGTGAATAAAGAGTTCGAAAAATACATCAGTGATTTTACTTTGATTTTCTCTACATTATGTATTTATCAAATGAAAATTGAAATATTGCAGGAAACCAAACATAAAGCCAGTGAACTCGGTTGTTAACAAGCCCCAAAGACAGACGGAGACAACGTCAAGGCCGGCTAATCCTCCATATTACAATATTGTTGAACCCGGTCCTGGAAGAGAAGCTCAGGCTGACACAAATGCACAAAGTCAAACAACGGGATCTGATGTCCCTGCTCGACCACCTTATATGTACCACACATTTGCTGACGTTGCACACGATGAAAATTCGTTCTATAATTCTACATCAACTTCACAGAACTGGAACAGTCGAAAACAAACGAGAGACGGTACAATATATGGCATTCGTAGTGCTGACAATTCTTATGACTCAGCAAGTTGTGGAAATTCTAACAAGAAAAAAAAGGCACCAGTGTGTCCAAATTATGATGAAGTCGCTAAGTTTTAAAAGCACAAAGAAAAGCTGCATGATAGAAATATGAAATATGACTTTAATTATTCCATGGTAATTTCTTATTTTTTTATATGTAAATTGTCTTTCCGTTTATAAATTAAAATTTAAAAGGTCAAGGTGCGATATTTATTTCAAATCTTTGACTTAGAATGTTGCTCATTCCGTTCTGTAATGAATTAATTCACAAAATCAATATCTTAATTTTTTTAATAGAATTGTTAATATGTTATATCTCTATATACGTTGGAAATCCTTTTTCCGTGTTAGTTATGACTGTATGACTTTAAGGAATTGCGAAGGAATGCTACTATATGTAGACTATTGTGTTAAAATTAATAACTGAACATGACATGAACAGATCAGATTTATTCATTAAGGTGGAATCATACCTTTGAAATGACGTCGTTTTCGACGTCAAAACCGACGTTTTTGTGAGATTTTGGGTGTACGCAAACAAATCGTCGTCTCTTTCTTGTTTCAATAATATAGAAATAAATTTCTAGTAAACTTAAAGAACTAACGTCACAAGTCAGAGTAAAGCTATGGAATCAATTGAAAAAAATAACATAAAAGTAATAAGGATTTATCTTATTACACCCACGAGACACTATGTCCGTTTTCATTTGACAGTTATAATGCTCCTATTGGTTTAGCTCTCTTCCACATTTAAAAACTGCTGCTGCCGCTGCTTACTACAAACTCTACTCCTTATTCTACCAATACTACACATTGCCACTACTGCTACTTCTAAGTGGACTAGACCTACAACTAACATACTACTACTACTACTACTACCATTACTACTACTTTATAACCGACTACTACAGCAATTGCTATCACTACTGCTACTACTATTACCTGCTAATACAGCAATTGCTATTATTATTACTACTACTACTACTTGTATTATAACGACGACAACTACTACAACAACAACATCTACTATTACTATATTATCATGATTACTAACACTACTATCTATGTTGTCAATTATAAACAGAAAATTTATATTTAAATTGTTTTAAGGGCGTATGCAACAATTAACCATCACAATGTATCGGAAATGTAAAGTGTAACATATATAACTCTAAACTTTCGAATATAAGCAGGACAACTACGTTTAAAGAGTTGTATCGCCAAAGGACGTCTGTTTGTATCTATCACATTTCCTTTTTAACTGGTTTATTAATTTGAACTGAATTACGGTAAGTATGTTTTACAGATTTCAAACATTGTTTTCCTGTTTAGCATTTGGCAGTTACCATAGAAAGTGCTTAGTAGCTCCTAGATGAACTCGGTAACCTATACATTTGACCAAGCAACCATAAAAGAATATTTAAATTGCATTATATACCTGGTAAAATCGAAATAGAGTGTTAGACTTGTGTGTGTTAATCTTATGTAAATAAAAATGACTACACGCTAAAGAAGATATTTACCTTTTTATGTTACTCTGACATCTACACGGTCTATAAAATTGCAGTTTTTGATATAATCTATATACTCGAATGTGTACATTGCATAATTTGTTGTGTAAGAACGTGTATGTGTTTTTGTCTATGCGTGTATGTATAAATATATACATATTGACAGGGAGTTTACACAAAAATATTCTGTATAAATGATAATAAGAGTGTTACTTTAGTAATATTTATATTTATTTGTGATGTTTCAGAGAAAGAAAGAAATTCTGTATAGAAATATTAAACATAATTCCCATATTTTTTTTTATCAAATACTCGTAACAATACGAATCTATGCATAGTTGGTGTATTCAAAAGGCAAGGATTCAGGAAGAAGTATGCCTTTTGAAATGTTTTTCGTATTTTAATTAAAATATATGGGACATTTATTTCAAAGTGCTTCCCATTAAAATTCAATAATGCATACTCTGCCAAAATGTAAAAATGGCATGATATCCTCTCCTTTTCCAGTCACTGAAGCGCTTTATGTAATTCGTGATACATTTATCTACTTTTAATTTTCATTTTCATTAAGGCAATTGAAAATGAAGTTTAGATGTCGTATTTTTCGATATACATTAATGTTTCCTCCCTGTTTTTATAACTTACTTGACAATGAAAATTGTCTGTGTCATTAACGTAAGTGCGATAGGTATAAAAATCATGTTTTATATATCTTAGAACAATTTACTCTAGTATAACATAATAAAAATGCATTATTTAAAAATGTAAATTTGTCTTAATTGAAAGATATTGACCTTATTTTCCAAAATTTAAATTAGTTTATACTGAAAGGAATGTTTTGATACAGACATTAACCCTTTCCCTCATATAGACTCATTTTGACGCACTCAATAGGTACCACATAAAGCCTGATCTGCAGAAAACCACAGTTAAACCTTACCAAATTTAATTACAAAATCCTCATTTCCAGACCACTGAGGAGCAGCGAACAGCATAAAACCTGATCAGCCTGCGAGTTACTCGCAGGCTGATCTGGTTTCATGTTGTTCGCATAGGTCTTTTCATTGTTTCCTCTATGAGGGTAAGGGTTAAAGGGTATATATATGTTATGAAACCGTAAATGTTATTTAATTGGTAATTTAATTTGATTTTAAGTTATTTGAATTACACTTTGATTGATTGATTGATTGATTGATTGATTGATTGATTGATTTTACCGTCGCTGCGACAGTATTTCAGTCATATATCGACGTCCAGCTAATTACAGGTGGAGAAAGACCCCGAATGCACTGAGGCATCCGGGTAGAACCACCGACCTACGGCAAGCAATAACACTTATAATACTGTATGATTAGATCAATATATTAGCTTGATTTATATCACCAAAGTATAATATATATTTGTGCCTGAGAATGAAACTAACTTTTATCATATAGTTCCTAAGCTTTCAGACGTAACAGACTTAGCGTATTTTTTAAACAATATATATATTTTAAGAAAGAACTTTAAATGTAAGTAAATGATAATAAAAAATTACACGCTATCATTGTTCATCCCTTTTTTCTTCCTGTTGTTAAAGAAGGAAATAATTAATTTTTATACAATTGAAACAATGCGCACTATGTATTCCCACATCACGGCACTTCTATTGTTCACGTATATATCTTCCACTTCGTTTTCCATCTTATGACACTTATGATACTATTGTCAAATCAAATTATATCCGTTTCCACTCGACCATGTTTAGAACAAGAGCTAGACATCCATTATCTCAGTGTGCCATTAAAGTCCTTGAAATTGACCTGTACGTCTTATTCATATTTCACAATTAAGTGCCTGGACAGCTTATTGATTTCACTAATGTAGGTCGAGTTCTATGGAGCTTTTCCTTTTTCTTTTTTTTTTGGGGGTTGGGGGGGGGCGCCGTGGCTGAGCGGTTACAGTCATGGACTACAAATCTCTCAGCCCCTCACCGCTGTGGGTTCGAATCCCGGTAGGGACTTCGGATTTTTCATGTGAGGAAGCCTTCCAGCTGGCTTGCGGTAGATCGGTGGTTCTACCCGGGTACCTCTGCGTACTCGGGGTCTTCCTCCACCTGTAATTAGCTGGACGTCGCTATATGATTGAAATACTATCGCAGCGACGGTAAACCCCCAATACAACCAATACATGGAGCTTTTCCACAAATTCAGACATGTTAATGTCTACAAATGCATTTGTGAAGGGTACAGTTTACACTTGGACAATGCAAACTGATTACTACAATTGTCACTTACCATTTTTAACGTGTGCTTATAAAAAAAATTGCGAACGTGAGATTGGCATGTCATTTTGCAAGTTACAACTGACAAAACTCGGATAACAAGTTTATCGAATTCTGTACTTCCATACTAGTATATGGAAAAGATTCCGGAAATGTGCGAAATAAAAGGGGGCTTTCAGCTGATACGACGTTCAGGATCGGTCTTAAACGCTGACGAGTCTGCTGACAATATAGAAAGAAGATTATCGGAAAATGCTGACGATACGTAAATAGAAGGAAATTAATGAACTGGTGTTTGGTTAAGATATCTGTTTCTTTTTTAACGATAATAAAAAGGAGGAAACTTTACTGAATTCGGTATTGGTTAAAATATATCTGTATTTTAGGACGATAATTAAAAGGGGTTACTAATTTTTGTTGTTGTTGTTGTTTGCGGGGGGGGATTAAATGATAATAAGTTTTTGTTATTTTTTTATTGCATTACGAAATGTACTTTAACTACGTTAACTATAGTAATGTAGAACATGGTTAAATATGAATTACAACAATCAAATAAACATATGCAATTGCATATGCTTAACATACTTAGACTGAGAAGCAGCTTAAACGAATCGAGCAAACTGACTCTTGTGTCAAACAAGTCAGCACTTAGGTACTTGGTTAAGATACTGCCGACCTTATAGACAAAGAAGAAAATTGTTGACCATATCGATCAAGAAGGACATTGCTGACCGTATACCTAGAGAAAGAAACTGCTGACCATATACTCAGAAAAGAAACTACCGGCCATATACACAGAGAAGAAAAATGCTGTCCATATACAAAAAGAAAGGAAACTGCTGACCATATACCCAGAAAAAGAAACTGCCGACCATATACCCAGAGAAAGAAACTGCCGACCATATACCCAGAGAAAGAAACTGCCGACCATATACACAGAGAAGGAAACTACCGACCATATACACAGACAAGGAAACTCCGACCATATACAAAGAGAAGGAAACTGTCGACCATTTACAAAGAGAAGGAAACTGCTGACTATATACAAAGAGAAGGAAACTGCCGACCATATACAAAGAGAAGGAAACTGCTGACCTATTACAAAGAGAAGGAAACTGCCGACCATATACACAGAGATGCAAACTGCCGACTTTATACAAAGAGAAGGAAACTGCCGACCATATACCCAGAGAAGGAAACTGCTGACTATAAACAAAGAGAAGGAAACTGCCGACCATATACACAGACATGGAAACTGCCGACCATATACACAGAGAAGGAAACTGCCGACCATATACAAAGAGAAGGAAACTGCCGACCATATACACAGAGAAGGAAACTGCCGACCATATACACAGAGAAGGAAACTGCCGACGATATACCTAGAGAAGGAAACTGCCGACCATATACCTTGAGAAGGAAACTGCCGACCATATACACAGAGAAGGAAACTGCCGACAATATACACAGAGGATAAAACTGCCGATCATATACAAAGAAAAGGAAACTGCTGACTATATACACATAGAAGGAAACTGCCGACCATATACACAAAGAGAAGGAAACTGCTGACTATATACAAAGAGAAGGAAACTGCTGACTATATACAAAGAGAAGGAAACTGCTGACCATATACAAAGAGAAGGAAACTGCTGACCATATACAAAGAGAAGGAAACTGCTGACCATATACAAAAAGAAAGGAAACTGTCGACCATATACAAAGAGAAGGAAACTGTTGACCATATTATACAAAGAAGGAAACTGCTGACCATATACACAAGAAGGAAACTGCGACATATAAAAAGAAGGAAAAACTGACATATACAAAAGAAGGAAACTGCTGACCATATACAAAGAAGAAAACTGCCTGACCATATATCACAGAGAAGGAAACTGCCGACATATACACAAAGAAGGAAACTGCCGACCATTACACAAGAAGGAAACTGCGACCATATACAAAGAAAGGAAACTGCTGACCATATAAAAAAAAAAAAGAGAAGGAAACTGCCGACCATATACAAAGAGAAGGAAACTGCTGACTATATACAAAGAGAAGGAAACTGCCGACCATATACAAAGAGAAGGAAACTGCTGACCATATACAAAGAGAAGGAAACTGCTGAACAAAAGAAAATGCTGACATTACCAAAAAATGTACATACAAAAAATGTGATAACAAGAAGTGACAACAAAGAATGCCTAAAAGAACGTGCCTTAAAAAAAGAAAACAAAAAAGCGACCAATCCAAAGAAGAATCCATACAAAAAGACCATAAAAAGAAGACATACCAAAGAATGCACATACAAGAAGGAAAGCTGACATACCAAAGAAACTGTACATTACAAGAAACTTACATACAAAGAACTGTGATACAAGAAGAACGCTGTATACACAAGACGCTTACAAAGAACTGCTGAATACCAAAAAGTCCATACAAAAGACTGTACATAACAAAACTGACAAAAGAAGAATGGACCATACAAAGAAACTCTGACATAACAAAGAATGTAATCAAAAGAACTGCGACCTATCACAAAGAACTTGATAACAAAGAAGAACTGTACATTACAGAAGAACTCATCACAAAGAACTGTGACCATACAAAATTGACAAACAGAAATGCTACCATACAAGAAGAATTGACTATAACAAAGAATGAATATACACAAAGAAACTTACATATACACAAAGAGGAAATGTTATAAAAAAAGGAACTGCTACTAACCAAAAAAGAATGTGACATTACAAAAAACTTGAATATAACAAAGAACTGTGACTATACAAGAAGGAACTGCTGATACAAAGAAGAAACTGTGACATATACACAAAGAAGAACTGCTACCATAACAAGAGAAACTCGACATACAAAAGGAAACTTGACATATAACAAAAGAAACTCTGACATATAAAGAAAAACGTGACATATACACAGAAGGAAACTCTGACCATATCACAAAGAAGACTGCTGACATATAACAAAAAGGAAACTGCTGACCATATACACAAAGAACTGTGACCATACACAAGAAGGAAACTGCTGACCATATACACAAAGAAAACTGTGACATATAACAAAAGAATGCTGACCATATACACAAAGAAGAACTGCTGACCAATACAAAAAGAAAGGACCATAACAAAAAGAAACGCTGACCATATAACAAAAAGGAACTGCTGACCATATAACAAGGAAATGCTGACATTACAAAGAAACTGCTGACCATATCAAAAGAAATGCTGACCATATACAAAAAGGAAACTGCTGACCATATAACAAAGAGAAACTGCTGACATATACAAAGAAGGAACTGCTGACCATATACACAAAGGAAACTGCTGACCATATACACAAAGAAGAACTGCTGAATATAACAAAGAAGAAATGCTGACATATACAAAGAAGGAAACTGCTGACCATATACACAAAGAAACTGCTGCATATAACAAAGAAGGAAACTGCTGACCATTACAAAGAAGGAAACTGCTGACCATATAACAAAGAAGGAACTGCTGACAATAACAAGAAGGAAACTGCTGAATATACACAAAGAAGGAAACTGCTGACATATACACAAAGAAGAAACTGCTGACATATAACAAAGGAACTACATATAACAAAAGGAAACTGACCATATACACAGAAGGAAACGGACAATAACACAAAGAAGAAACTGCTGACCATATACACAAAAAGGAAACACGCTGACCATAAACAAAAGAAACTGCTGACCATATACACAAAGAAGGAAACTGCTACCATATACACAAAAGGAAACTGCTGACCAATAACAAAAGAAGGAACTCTGACCAATACCAAAAGAAGGAACTGCTGACCATATAAAAAAGGAAACTGCTGACATATACACAAAAAGAAACGAGGACAATACACAAAGAAGGAAACTGCGACCATATACACAAAGAAGGAAACGCGACCAATAACAAAGAAGAAACTGTGACCATATACACAAAGAAGGAAACTCTGACCATATACACAAAAAGGACTAGACATTACAACAAGAAGGAAACGCTGACCATATACACAAAGGAAAACCTACAAAACAAAAGGAAACTGCTGACCATATACACAAAGAAGGAAACTGCTGACCATATACACAAGAGGAAATGCTGACATATACAAAAAGGAAAACGCTGACCATATACACAAAGAAGGAAACTGCTGACCATATACACAAAGAAGGAAACTCGACCATAACACAAAAAGGAAACTGCTGACCATAAACAAAAAAGGAAATGCTGACCATATACCAAAAGGAAACTGCTGACCATATACACAAGAAGGAAACTGCTACCAAATCAACAAGAAGAAACTGCTGACCATATACAAAGAAAGGAAACTGCTGACATACACAAAAAGGAAACTGAAATACCAAAGGAAACTTGACCATATAACAAAAGGAAACTGCTGACCATATACACAAAGAAGGAAATACTTACACAAAGAAACGACAAAAAAAGACTGCTGACTATATACAAAGAAGGAAACTGCTGACCATATACACAAAAGAAGAAACTGCTGACCATATACACAAAGAAGGAATGCGAATATACAAAGAAGTGAAAACTGACATAATGACATATACACAAAGAAGGAAACTGCTACATATACACAAAGAAGGAAACTACTGATCCACATACACACAAAGAAGAAACTGCTGACCATATACACAAAGAAGGAAACTGCTGACCATATACACAGACAAGGAAACTGCTGACCATATACACAAAGAAGGAAACTGCTGACCATATACACAGACAAGGAAACTGCTGACCATATACACAAAGAAGGAAACTGCTGACCATATACACAAAGAAGGAAACTGCTGACCATATACACAAAGAAGGAAACTGCTGAGTATATACACAAAGAAGGAAACTGCTGAGCATATACACAAAGAAGGAAACTGCTGACCATATACACAAAGAAGGAAACTGCTGACCATATACACAAAGAAGGAAACTGCTGACCATATACACAAAGAAGGAAACTGCTGACCATATACACAAAGAAGGAAACTGCTGATCATATACACAAAGAAAGAAACTGCTGACCATATACACAAAGAAGGAAACTGCTGACCATATACACAAAGAAATGAAACTGCTGACCATATACACAAAGAAGGAAACTGCTGACCATATACACAAAGAAGGAAACTGCTGACCATATACACAAAGAAGGAAACTGCTGACCATATACACAAAGAAGGAAACTGCTGATCATATACACAAAGAAGGAAACTGCTGACCATATACACAAAGAAGGAAACTCAAAAACAGTTTTCTGCTGGTACTACAGCTTCCTTATTTCTTATCAACAAACAGAAAAATCTACAATCAGTTCTGATGTGATTAAAAATCAGCTCTGTTCAGTAAGAAAGTTTAAAGAAAGTTTGACAATTGATTAAATCTAAAATTTGTCAACCCTTTTCTGATTTATTTAAGCGTACATCAAAATCAGTTGATGCTAGAGACAGATGAACTGAAAATAAATGATAATTTATGTCCCCAGCCGTAGTAGAATATTGCCGCATAGATCAACACCAGGATGCCATTAAATATGATGATTAAAGCCTAAGATCAAAGTATGCTTTTGCACACCGGTACTTTTATGTATGGACTGGTTTTTAAGAAAATTCATGCTTGGTATGATGACATTATGCATCGTACAATGATATTGTATTTGGTGACCACGCCATTATGCTTAGCGGCAGTGTCATTGTGCTTATGACAACGGCTATCTCTATGATGACAGTGACATTGTGCTTTGTGGTCATTCCTTTGTGCTTGTTAATGTCTTTAATGATTTGTGAATACTGCCTTGCGGATGATTGCAGAACTTGCAGTACCGATCTACTCGGTGACAATATTCTGACAAGCTATCCGACATATACCTAATACGCTAATCCGCACGTACCATGCTAACTATGGGGTCTGACCCAAAAGTGCGTTACGCACTATGGGGTCCGACCACTAAGTGCGTTCAGTCTAACGCACTTTGGGGTCAGCTTCGGAATTAGACCCTGAAATGCGTTGATTTGCCACACACTAACGCACTTTCGGGTCCACCATCGATTGCAACATTGACATTGACGATCGACAGTTACAAACATTTTCATCATTCATCACCCTCTCCTCCTCCACTCATCATCATCATCATCATCATCATCATCGTCGTTATAATCATGTCTGTCATGGTCATCGTCTTCACTATTAGCTATGTGTATAACAGTTGTATCATTTATTTGTAAACATTATAGGACATGTACAGCATATCAACATCACTACATGATTCTCAACCGGTTAGCGAATGTTAATAACCAGAACGGAAAACAATAACTATTTTTTTAACATTGATGTATTTCTAAGCAGGAGTACTTGTGAAATACAAAGTAGTTCATATTGAAACCTGTCTAATAAGAAAGAAAACATTTTCATGATTTCATAGGCAGAAGAAGCAAACCTGTATTTATACTAAATACTCGATGTAGTTTCTTAGCTAGAACAAGCAAAATCGACATCTGTTACATCAGGTCTGCCCTTTCATCAGCTGTAATTGCCTACAAATCTGGCGATGGTTAACGTGACGAGCATGATGTATATTATTATTATGACCAGGTAAAAACGTCTCAAAATTTAGTACAAAACTAATTTTGTTGTGTATAGATAAGACAGAGATTCAGTATATTTCTATATCTATAACAAGTTAGTCTCATAATAACATCGAGATGCTGAACAAGATACAAATGTCTGTCTATTCATGTCAAATTGTAAAGCTTGTCTGTTTTATTAATGTCAAATTGTGAATTTTCTCAAAAAAGGGTAAGAAACTCGTGGAAAACACTTCTTTTCACTCAAAGGTATTCTATGTCATAAACATAACATAAACATAAGTTTAAAGATCAGAAGTGCGTTAGATTTCACACTATCGTATGTAGTAATGCAACAACGCAACGCACTTTAAGGTCCAAGTCTGACCCCAAAGTGCGTAACGCAAATATGGGGCCGGATCCCATAGGGCGTTGGACCCCAAAGTGTGTTCCAACAAAGCATAATGCAACTACATATGATATAAATCAAAGTGTGTTACGCAGCATTCTACACGGTAACCTTCCCTTTTTCTAATCTAAGGGCCAAAAAGCACAGAGAGAACAGTTTTTATTTTATTTTTTGTTTAGTTAATGGGTTAAAAATCCCATCGACAGTATTTCAGTCATTTGGAAACGTTGTCTACTTGAGACAGGTATAGTGCTGCCACACTGCAGTATCACGCCGTGGACATGTGCCATGATACCACACCCAGCCACATTATCCTGACACCAGGCCAACCAGTCCTGCAACTACCCTTATATGCTGAGCGCCAAGCACAGGAGCTATAACAGTACCATTTTTTACGACTGTGGTATGTCGCGGCCAGGGATCGGACTCACGACCTCTCCCTTCCTAGGCGGACTCTCTAACCAATCGGCAACCGGGGACGGTTGTTCTGTTGTAAATATTTTGCAAGACAAATATACATGATATTATTCTCGCATGACCTGTACATAACAATAACACAAAGATATTTTCACTTTTTACTTTTCTTTGCATGAATTTGTTTAATTTCTAAAACTCCAGAAGTTAAGTCCGATTTATATGCGTTTTTCTTGTCTTTTTTTAATGTTGATGTTCCTTGTTGTTTATTGTGCCTAAATAATTAGAATTCTGTTAGGTGATTAGCTTTAATTATTATTAATACATGTATGTATATGATATACATGTATAGTGTTGCCTCCATGCGATATCACACCGTAGACAAGTGGCATGATACTACTCATAGTTATATCATTCCGACACCTGGCCAACCAGTCTTTGAAGCTGAATTTCCCTTATATACTGAACGCATATTAATATATCTATACCCGTACAATTTAAAGAATTTGATATGTCGCAGCCAGGGTAAAAATATGACTACCATCTGTTGCATTTTGCATTTCGTAGTCGATTAAATCTGCTGATTTAAAATCGCTAAGCCCATAACCGCTGTGGGCTCAAATCCCGGCAGGGTCACAGATACAAATAAGATACAAATTACTATATATAACATGTATGCAGTTACTTCCACGGTACACTCGTTTTCTTTATAATGCAATATCTACTACAACTAGATGTGTTCGGAAAACATAAATGCCACCCCCACCCCTTCCTGCCCGGGACTAACCCCTCTTGGCCCCATCCAGGGGGGAAGATGCAAAATAAATGATGTCAAATGAAAGCGAGTCCCTAGTGCAGTAGGTAAACAAAATGTCAAATTTAAATCACATTATCACATTATCTGTATTTAAATTATAACGTCATGATGTTTTCAATTTATTTATTTATTTATTTATTTATTTATTTATTTATTTATTTATTTATTTATTTTGCATTCTGCTGTTCCTTATTGATAAGTGTGACTTAGATTAAATTAAGCATTCAAATTGACCAGGTCTAAAGCGAAAACCGAGATTCCGTTTTGCGGTTCTAGTTTTACTTTTTATTGTTGTTGTTGTTGTTTGTTTGTTGTTTTTTATCATTATGATTATTATTACTATTATTAAAATTACATAAAAATGCTTCATGCTGGAGACCATAAGAACTGTTTCTACAGTACCGGTATATTTAAAGGATAAGAATAGGTTGTTGTTGTTGTATTGGGGTTTACCGTCGCTGCGATAGTATTTCAATCGTATGGCGACGTCCAGCTAATTACAGGTGGAGGAAGACCCCGAATACGCAGAGGTGCCCGGGTAGAATCACCGACCTACCGCAAGCCAACTGGAAGGCTTCCTCACATGGCTTCCTACCGGGATTCGAACCCACAGCGGTGAGGGACTGAGAGATTTGTAGTCCACGACTGTAACCGCTCGGCCACGGTGGCCCCACGATAAAAATAGGTCCTAATCCCTATGTATTCACAGGTATTCTAAATGGCATTGACTCTGATATTTATGTTGACTCAATACATAGTTTCACATCTACTCTCAAGAAAACGGCTGCTTTCAATGCTTCATCATGTTCGTATCTTTAAGTTTATCGATTTTTCATTGAATTGTAATCAGGATAAAAAAAAAATTCAGTTCAGAGGCAATTATCTATTGATTTGGAGTTATAGGCTCCTTTTCTCCAAGTTGATAAAGGCTTTAATCTACTACTAGTATATATCTCCTATGATCACTTGATGGTCACGATCGCAATTTAATAATGGAAGTGGACAGGGGGAGATTACCTTAAAGCAAGGAGGGACGGGCGCTGTTATTTCAGTGAATTAGTTTAAAAAATATGAATGTTTTCCAAAGAGGATTATTAAATAAAGATATCCTTTGAAAAAGAGTGTATTTATTTGTTTATTGAATTTGTTTATATTTAAATATTATTACACAATTATTTCAGACCTGAAATCAAACCAAACATAAAAGCTACATAAAAAAGAACCGTAATCCAAACCATTTCCCTGACCAAGGCACCGTAAAATACAAACCGAGGCACATGATTTCTAACTCACACACACACACATTCGTTAATCTGACATGCATTACAGTAAATCTTCTTTCACTATTTGAACAGCATATGGTAGTTTTGGTCCTGATTATAAATTAAATAAGGACAAACCATCATCGAAACCCACAGTCGGGGCACGGTATATATTCCGTTATCACTAGAGTATATACAGTGGGATTTTCAACTGGCAAAACTTCGTTTTCATGAATATTAATCAGCTACTTGCTTACCAATGAAATCACGCAAAATATTTTGAATTTTTTTTTTTTTTTTTGAAGTCGCAAAAGCAAAGGCTGATTCATTGTAAGAAAGAATAGGCCATTTCCATTTCTTTGATCGTTCATAATCAGAAATTAATGGTGACAGAATTACGCTTCAGATAATCAGTAATCATACTATTTGTCTATCTAGAAATTATTCTTAAGTTTTAAGAATGCAAGATCAGTCTTAGTATGAGTTTTCTACTGTAAATTAGGGTAATCTATCCATCATATAATTACAGTCATGGTACTTCAAATGCTTAAAACAAGACACCAGTGTAGAGGCAAGCATCGATTGATTTGAAGCTATAGACTCTTTTGTTCAAAGCCTATAATGGCTAGCATTTACTATAAAAATCTCATGATCATTTAATGGACCATGACTACAATTTTATGATAGATGGATTACCTTAAAGGGAAACCACTCTTGCTGTTCTAACCAGTTTCTATCCGATCCTAACTTATATCAATCACAAAATGAAAGTTTAAAGTTTAATCACAAAATTACAATATAAGTAGTATATACGATCTACGAAGTACTAAATATTCTTTTTCCTACAATACATGTAACATGCATGTGTTGAATGTATCAGATGATACCACAGGGTCTTTGTGATCGTGTACCTTTATTAACATTACACCACCAAATGTTCGGTCTTTTATCGTATTTGAAATATCAGGCCAGCTCAAAATATAGCAACCACTTTTAACCACCATTCATTTTCTAATATTATTTTCAGATTTCTGTTAGACTTATATTTGTTCTATGCTTACAGATAGCAGGATCAAGGTATCTGAATCCATTTCATCACACCTGAATATCCCTAACGTTTTCTTTTCCTAAACACTCGTTTCCTGTCAGATTCTCATTCATTTCGTCACAGCCCTCACCATCAACCGGTGAATTTCTTTTCTTTGTGTTGTGGCGCGAACAGCACTTAGAGCGCAGTAAAAAACTGGGTACAAGCACTGAAACCGGAAGAAGAACATCCTCTTTCACATCCTGTGGTGCGCCTGAAGGATCAAGAAGACTTCCAACTACCCCTACGATGACCATGACAACAACTCCAATCAAGCTAAAATATAAATAGGAAATCGAATAGATGGTGTTTGATTTTGGCTGCTTACTTGGTTGCGTTTTGCCCTTCTTTTCTGACAGAATAGTAGAGTAAGATGTCTTATTAAAATCGAAATCGCTATTTTCTGCGTTTGAAAGAAAGGAGCTGTTGTTGTCAAAAATAAAACTCGAATGAAAAGACTGGTTCTCTGACTGTTGAAGCTGAACTGGACATTTTGATAATGGGCCATGTGGAAGATAGGGCGCTTTTTGTGCAGCTTTTGTGATAAACTGTCCAAAACTTATCCAGGAGACTAATGCCACACTTACACACGTGGCAATGATTATTGCTTTTGGCGTGGTTTTACGGAAGAAAACAGAACATAAGTATAGACCCACTTCCGGTCCTATAATCACACCCACGCAGCTCGAGAAAATCTGAAGCAAAGGTATCGTTTTTACATTTGCAAATACGAACGCCATTGCAATAGATATGGAACCAAACAAAACAACGACTGCTTTTGAAATGGCTACCCCTGTTCGTTCTTTAATGTTTGGTACCATAGGTTTAATGATGTCTTCGTATGTTATAGCAGACAAACTGCTTAAACCAGACGAAATGGAACTTAGACATGCACATGCAAGGGCAGATATGAACAATCCAGGGAGCCCAGGGACAGAACTAAACAATTCTAAAATTGTAAAGGGGACAAGCTGGTTTACGCTCTTAATTTTCCCAGCAGCGAGTGGATCGCAACCTTTGTGTGTGAAATAAGCAAATATTGAAACTCCTTGAAAGAGAACTAGCAAGAAAGTAGCGGTATAAAATGGAGCAGCAAAATAGAAAATCTTCTTTGCGTCTTTCAAGGATGGCGTCGAGTTGATTCTCTGTATGCTTGCCTGGGACATTACCAGGTAAAAGTGTTGAGTGACGGATCCAATTGTAAGCGTCCAGAATGTATGGCGGACGGTTGGGTCAACGTCAAAGGTGAATGAGTGGAAACGGCTCTTGCCAAGGTGGAACACTTGTGCTATACCGCCTGCGTTGAAGGTCGACTTTATGAGGACTGTAATGTAAACCAGAATCATCCGTAAGCATCTTGGTGATGATTATGATTATGATGATGATGCTGACGTGAGATTTTTATTTTATTTAAGAATATAGAATCTCCGTTTATAATAAACTCCTCGAGCCTGACGAATTGTATGATATAGCTGATATATATACATGTGTATATATTTGATGTATGCCTATACCGAACATTATAATGAGCTTGAAGATAGCTTCCATTCAACGCAATTATGTCTTTCTACACATGAAGAATTGTGGACTTATAAAATGTGTTTTAAAATCATTTATACTAGTTGCTCTATAACTGTTAAATATACACATCGACTAAAACGTATGTTTAAAGAAATACATAGGTGTATAAGAACATAGCAATTGCGCTCATTACATGTTATCATCATTCAATGCAATCGAGTACTGCATACCTCACACTTGATTGGGACCAGATGGATATGGTTTACAAATAACCAATACTTGCGCTTTAAGCATATATATACATTGAGGGCATTTGTTTGTTTTAATACGATGTGGAATATATTTCATATATTTTAGGAAAAAAATTAACTAAATTTTACTATATAGGATATAAAAAAGGATAAAATAGCATCACTTTGAGATGAGATAATATTCAATATTAACTCAAAAACAGTTGTAGCGTGGGTGTTATTAGAGGAAAATATCGATTTTTTTCACTGACTGAACCAGTATATACAATACAATACAATACAATAGCTTTATTGCTTTCGAACATCATCATGTCTACAGCAATCGTACATATATAATAACATTGCATTGCAGGTGTGGACTATAACCTGCAGAGAAAAAATATCCAATAATGGTATCACCAGTTCGCATAAAATGATAATCAATATTTGCGGGTTGAAAAAGCGCGAATATGTAATTATCGACGTTTGGATTGCATAAATATTTCTGAATGTGAAAATCTTATCAAAATCATGAGCATATTACATTCTACTAACGACAATACATAAGTTAAATTCAACAGAGTGCATCGTAAATATTTGTTAATGAAAAAAGGAATCCGAATGCGGATACGGTTAGGATCTAGTAGTTAAATCAAATTTAAACGGACTTTTAAAAATATTTATCACAATCGTGTATTTCGTTTTCCTATTAAATTATCACTTCAAAATTTTTTTCTGTTGAATTAAAAGTCGAAAAAAAAAACAAAAAAAAAACACACACAAATCATATTTGCATGAAGCGTGAATGTATGTATTGATCACGCTCGGAAAATATTTCGTCTTACGCCGATGCATAAATTTTACTATACCAACATGTATAGTTTCAATATGGCCGACTGTCGATGGAAATAAGACCGTTGAAAATTTCAATCAGCGTTTCTACAAATAGAAAATAAATTTTGAAATTTTATTCGCTGAATAAATAAAGGTATATTTTCCTTGCATTGCAGATATTTGACCCAAAATTATTTACTTTTATAAATCTGATTTATGCTACGCATTATTGATATTACCCGTTTAGACGTTGGATAAGGCCTTGATAATATAAAATGTAAAATGTCACTATGTAACATATGAAATGTTAAATATTTTTTTCCCGTTTAATTAGTTGGACAAATATATCATAAGAAAGTAATTGTGTGAATCAATTAATTTCATTTTATTAGACTAATTCATGTCGTCAGTAGCAATCCCTTTAAAGATAACACCACGTTTTTGTCCAATAACGTCAGACAAATATTATGAAAAATAAGGCCATATCCATAACCTACTGTCAAGACAATTAATTAGTTTCCCTTTTTAATGGCAAGCTCTTCTTTTAAAATCATTTTATATGACAGATGACCTACTTAACACAGCAACTCGAGAACAAGACCTTTCGACCTTTCCACAAACACACAAACACATAATTCACGAGAAATAAAAGGTCTATCACGCGCCATTGCAGACTCAGCTGACTTGACCTAAACATACGATAACTTCATGCGTACGCCGTATATTGCAAACACATTTGTTTTCCATTAAATTCAAATAAACATTTTCTTTACCGAAAATACTAATGCAACTTCCATGCACCACGAGGTTCTGAAAAAATAACGGTCAAAGCGGCAAAAGCATCACTTTTTTCATGAGGTCGAATTTTACAATAAGAGAAAGGGTTCCAAAATACGTCTGTGATCATCCGGTCCAATGAAATATAAACATTTTTTTTTATATAATAATAATAAAAACTTTTTTTTTGATAAAACTGATGGTCCGAGCGTCATATTTCTATAATTACCGAAGATTGCGACTCAGTATGATAAATGTACAAGTATCATTTTGTTTGCAATACACGTCGTAAGTACGAACAATTCGTGTAATGAAGTAATGTGTGCTAGCCCTATGCCTATGTTATAATAAAATGAGAGAGAGAGAGAGAGAAAAAGAGAGGGGAGCGATGAGAGAGAGGGGGATGTCTTGACGTCCAGCGCTTGCGAAGCGTGCCTGCATAAAAAAGGCGTTTACTTATCATAAACACCACTTGCGTAACAAGGCCCATTATAAAATTTCAATGTCAGAAATGCTACACAATTAAACGAGAATGTTAAGCTACCTATTCTTCAGTCGTGTCTCACCCGAGTATATTCGCATTTACGAAGTCTGACGGGCCATCTTCGGAAATGCTCGCCAAGTACAAAATGTAAACAAAGGTTGTATTTTAACATCCATCCAAAATACTAAAAAGAAATGCATTTTCATGCGATGAAAAGTCAACGGAGATCGGGTATGTTGTCAATAAGTAACGTTTAGATAACTTTACAATCTCGTTCAACTGCGTAGCATTTCTGGTATTGGAATTATTACAATCTCTGAGAAATAATTTGTCTATATGTCAATGTCATTTTTTATTATATGACATTGTGCTGTTTCCGATATCGTATAACCATCACATATTTTCTATAATTAACACGTCACATATAACTTTAAGACCGAATGACATCACTCCGCGTCACGCGCGTGTATTCTATATTCGAACAGCTGGATCTAATGTGTGTAACTATGATCAAAAAGATATATCATTCATATGATATTGAAAATGTATGAGAAATACACACGTTAAATTGTGATTTTCAGTTTTTATTTGAAACTACAGTATTTTCTTGTAATTCGTTCACAGTCCGTTCATTCATTTTTTTTTGGTTATAATCGCGATTTACTAGTAGTATAGGTCATATGATAAAAAGAAGGCTTGCTTCATGAACTCGCTTAGTAAAAATTGATTTGAAATAAAAATTCATGTCAGATCCAATGTATATTTTCTTTTTCATGAAGAGTTTATAATTATGAGATATAATGGGCCTTTAAAGTATATTTACCTGCTAGCACACCAGCAAGCATGACCAAGGCTTGGAATACATCGGTCCATATCACCGCTTTGTGCCCTCCTATTGAGGTATACACGATGGAAGTAATTGACAAAATCACTATTGTCACCCACGTCTGTAAACCTGCCGTTACGTTTAGTGCCAGTGCGGCACCATACGTGACAATGCCGATGTATAATACATAATGTATCACTCCAAGGATAACGGCGACCAGTCGAACATGGTTATTACCATAGCGAATTTGATAATATTCATAAATGCTGGTAACTTTCAGGTTGTGGAAAACAGGGACGACAATGACAGATGCAAGTAAGTAGGCAGTCATTATAGTGACCCCTTTCACAAGGTACTGCATGCCGTAAGCATAAGTCTCTGCGGGACCGCCAAGGAAAAGCAAAGACGACTGGAAAGACACTACAAACGAGATTGCAACCGGAAGTGCTGCCAAATTTCTGTTACCAAGGAAATACACATCTGTCCTGTTTTTGTTTTTATCCTTAAAAGCAAATATAATTCCGATCACTATAGAAATAGAAATTACTATCCCAAATACGATGTAGTCCGCGGCAACAAATGTCGGTTGATTCATTTTAATTATACTTAATGAAAGCGAGAAATGCACTATTGCTATCTAGATGCTGGTGTCCTCTTAGCTTAAGTGGAAAGTAATGTGTTCTATTTTATTTTGACTGCCTGTGAACGCTTTTACGCATGCGTAGTCAAGAAATATGGCCTTCTTCTCTCTCTCTCCCCCCCCCCCCTCCTCACACACTGAATGGACATATTTCAGAGTATAAAATCTACACTCACTGATGCATATCAATTAGGTTTATTATACCCCCAGATACGAAGTATATGGGGGCTATATTGGAGTCACGTCCGTCGGTCGGTCCGTCCATCCATCTGTAGGGGAAATTTGTCCGCCTCGTTTCTCGGCTGCCTTTGATCGGATTTCGCTCAAACTTTACAAGACTGATGGGTACCAATCTTTGTTGTGCATATCGTTGGCACATCATGATTCTCTCGATTTTAAATGAGTTATGGCCCTTTGTTATATTTCTTAAATGTATTTCGTCCGCGCTATTTCTCAGCTACCTTTTAATTTTGATTTAACTTCTCAGTTATATTACTTGTCAAGCCTAGTTGTGCATACATTTGGCACACCATGCATCACTTGATTTTAAAGGAGTTATGTCCCTTTGTTAAATTTCTTAAATGTATTTTGTTATATTTATTGAATATATTTTTCCTCACTATATCTTGGCTACCAATGGTTTTATTTTGATTCAACTTAACAGCATTAAGTACCATGTCTAATTGCGCATATTGTTTGCACATCATGAATGGCTTGATTTTATATGAGTTATGGCCCTTTGTTATATACATTGACTATATTTTGTCCACAATATTTCTTGGCTACCAATGGCTACTTTTCATTTAACTTCACAACAATTATAAATACCAAGTCTACTTACTCATATTGTAGGAATGTCATGCTTGCTTCAATTTTCTTTGAGTTATCCGCCCCCCCCCCCCCCCCCCCCCGTGTCATATTTCTTTTTCTGGATTTGGTGTACCTTTGTTTTTACCTTTAAACTCTATCAAGACTGTCTAACATGGTAACAATAACAAAGAAGTATCTGGGGGTATTCATCATTTTCAATTATAGTTCTTGTTTAAGATGTTTTGTTTTTCTCTATCAAAGTTGCCACCAAAATCCATTTATATTGGGTTTCCTTTCTATTTAAGGGCGCTTCATGTTATGCATACATTTGACTATAACCCCACAAATCATATGAATTGAAAAATAGAGGGTATACACCTTTTAGATGTCTAAATCTATCATTGCATACTACATTTTATTGAAAAAAATGGGGGGGGGGGTAAAATAAATTTTCATTTCGAAATATTTAAAGACCGTATCTAGCATATTATTTTCTTAATATTTTATATTAATGTCTTCCAAAACCATAATATTTCCAGTGCATCAAGAGCAAAATGTGTATATAAGATGAAAAAAAATATGATAAATTTAGACGTAATATTATACTATTTATCTTAAAATAATTTTTAAGAGTCTTTTAATTTTTTAGTTAGTCTTAAAAAAGTCCAAAAAAATGAACATAAAGAATGCGTGTTATCAAAATGTCTTTCAGGTGACATTTAGTAGCCCCGTTACAAAACAGTGAAAGTCATCAAAATGATAATATTCACTATTTGAAAAAGTGAAATTACCATTTTTAATTCACAGATATTTCCCTATAATCCACCGAAAAGCAATAAATAAAAACTATTCCTAAATTCCTTTGCAAAACATTTAGAGAAGCTTTTTGATTATGGGAAGTGGAAATGATCTCCATCTCCATAAAACTCGCCTGGCAAAACCATCAACTGTTCTGTTTCGTTCTAGCACAGGTTATCAAAAAATATGGTCAAATTTAGAAAAAAAAGACGGTAACCATCCAAAGCTGAAAAATACATAGCTGAAGTGAAAGGTATTTATCGTCTCTAACTTTTGCAGTATTATAATGAACAAGGCTTTGTCAGTATAGCAAACAATACTGTAAGGAGTCCCCACCAGTGAAACCCCAAAAGAAAACTTTGTGCCAGATAGAAACAATAAAATAATGGAAATAGGTTATGATTTAAAAGCTGCACTGCTTTCAAGGGTGCATATAGTTGATGCGCGCGACACAACTTTGTGTTATGACAAACACTTCTGTAAAATTTAATTAAAATCCAAACATAGATATAGAAATTACAGAGCTGATATGAAAATGAAGCCTATGAATGCCAAAGACAAAAATGAAGCCTATGTATGCCAAAAGCAATAGCTAACAACTCCTGTGACCTTGACACCTCAAGACCGTATATGGTTGTTGCAAAAACACACATTCATGTTATGACAAACACTTTTGTAATATTTAATGAAAATCCATCCATTAATATGAAAATTACGAAAAACGAAGGTGTAGCATATGAACACCAAATATAATATCTAACGACTCCTGTGACTTAGATACTTCTAGGGTGCAATGGATGAAGCGCGACACAATCTTGGGTTATGAGGAATACTTCTGTTAAGTTTTACTGAAATCCATCCATAAATGACCAAATCATCGAGCGGACACAAAAGCGGGACGTACAGAAGGACGCGCAAAAAATCTATGGTCCCAATGAACCGGTTTCACCGGTGAGAACTATTAAGCTTGACGAACACATATTTCGGACGACTGTGCAATATTGTCAATTCAGGAAATCTGTCTGACGAAAGTGTACGAAATAAAAGTTTCTACATGTGTTTAAAACTCCATTCTGGCTCTTCTGTTACTTTATTTTCGAGATTTTTCTTCATTCGTACCGAATTCCATGGGCTTGTACTCTCAGTACTGTAATAGGAAATATTGATAACCGTCTGCGATAAAAACCAAGGGGATCAAATCATTTTCAAAATTTAGACTTATGCCACAGTTTATTCTTCAAAAATATATTCTATATAATCATAATTATAAACGAATGACACTTTCTTACAAAATTTTACATCAAACGTACACTAGTTGATTTAATCTACTATAGAGAATTTATTTTGTACATGCCAAACATGGGATAAACTAATTATTCTTTCATCCATTTTAGGCCGAGGAACATGCGTATGACGAAAGTGCAACGGTTGGCAATTTTATGTCAATTTTCTACAAAATTCCTCTCTCAGCAATGGTCAACTTCTAAGGCTGTCATATTAAAAGGCATCAAAAGTGGTAATTTTCTGAATATTTTAACTGTGTTTTATAGGATTTAATCTTTTATTGAATGTTTTTCATAAAAAAACACAATTCTTTAAATTGGGTTACCATTTTCTATGTAAAAACAGGGTAAGCAAAGGCATGTTACTGCGGTTTTAAGTCTTAGACGGAGCTTATGGGTGGATATCCTTTGTTGTATTTCAATCATTTTAATTTACTAATTTTTAGAATCTAAATACTTATAACATCACAATACCTAATGCATAAAACACTAGTCTAAATAGATGTGTTTCATGTTGCCAGGTGTTATATATGCCAAGTTATATATTCAATCTCAAAACACAGTAAACTCAAACAGTCAAGTAAATGTAGAAAAATATTATTTTTCAGGTCCTTTTAACGAGGGACTGAAAGGCACGATGTAATTCAAATGTAGATAATATAAATTACATTTTTTTCCAGGTTCAATCAGCGAGGGTTTTATCGACATGTCTACGGTATTCAATTAAGTGAAATGTGTGTATTTCTATTTTTCATTCATTTTGCAATTGAGTTTTTTCTATTTTCTTTTGTGTACATTATACAGTTAGTACATGTGTTAGAGTGAAAACTGTTGTCTCAGGGTCGAGGGGCTGAAAACAGTTCAGAGTGACGTCCCCTACAAAGAGGGGCGACGGTTTTCACTGTAAAACAATTTACCATGAAACAGTTCACTGAAAACCATTGAAATAACGTTAAACAGCTCAGAATCGTTAAGATACTCAGGTAACGATATAAAACATAGTTCGTTGATTATGTGCTACTATCGCTCTTTGATATTTTCCGTAGTTAATACACTTTATCTAATGCTTTTCGGTGGATTATAAGCAAATATCAGCGAATTAAAATTATAATCTCACTATTTCAAACAGTGAATACTACCGTTTTAATAAATTTCACTGTTTTGTAATTGGACTACTAAAAGACATTTAATTATTGATTTCTACATTGAAATAAAAATTCTTTAAGAAATATCTGAGATGATGTTGATGTCACGCTTTCTTTGTGTTCATTTATTGGACTATTTTTTAGACCGAATCACGATTCATGCGACTTTGGGGCTCCTCACAGGGTAAAATTTATGATAAACTTAGTTAACTTGTGTAAAGTGTCGCAGAAATGCATTAAATAAAAAGAAAAATTGTTGGCTTCAGAGGACACTCAATGAATTAAAAATCATATTCCACTGAAACCATCAATTATCCTCTATATTTCTAACAAATAATGATCGTTTTTATTAATTGCTTTCATAATTTCTAACAAGTAACAATTTATAACAACATGCGGCCGTATTCAAGGAAAGATCATTTTATCCAGATCATCCGATTACATATAATTTTGACTCACTGCATGGTTGGACAATGGCATATCTGTTTGGAAAAGCAATGCAATTTTAAATTAATTTTCATTTTCTTGAGGTATATCGTCGGAATCCACGTTGCTTCTGAATCAACTGTGGGTTATTTGATAAGCAAAACTTCGTACTTATGAATCTGTAATCAGGCATTTCATTGGATCACTGGCGGAGACAGCACGGATCATTTGACTAATGAAACATCGCGTTACATGTAGTTGTTTAGATTTTGAAAGTCAGCTTTTGATGAAGAGAATTAAAAATACTACCCGTTGTTACATTGGTCAACAAGAATCTGATTTATATTTAGGGAATCGATGTATCCCATGGTATAAACTATAGTGTTCACGAAATATTTATCGTTGGCTCCGACGGTACTTGAGGGGTCGAGACGCTTTCTTTTAATCGAGAAATTTTCCAATATGAATGATAAGCAGTCTTATAGGGACCAAGAAGCTATCCTAAAGGGACGAGAAAGTTTCATGTAGGGTCAATAATGTTTCCTAACGATAAGCTATTCTACAGGAAGAGAATATTTCCTATGGAAATGAAAAACTTTGTTTAAGGAACAAAACCATAGAAACTATCGTGTAGGAACGAGAGTGAACAGTGGGTCGAAAATTGAAATTTTAAATGTTATGCAAGAGAAACTGTCTTTGAATATGTCTTGTTGGTTCAAAATATTTTCTTGTCATGTGAGAACGAGATATTATTTTGTCAAAATCGTGCTTATGCAAGGACGTAGCTTGGCTAAAATGAAGGTGTAGACACGATTTCCTAGGGTATGGGGCCCATGCGGGAATTTTGGATACTTGCAAATCCGTAGGTACTTTTTTTTTAATTATTATTCTTTCTTTTCGTTGGGAGCATAATCATTTTGTGTGGATTTTTACAGTAGTTAACAACTGAACGAACATCCGACATCCTCGTATATAGCCAAGTTACTACAATGTTGAAATTCACAACTTTCAGTCAGGACGTTTTCAAATCGAACACATATCAATGTTTTATCGAATCTATATAATGGTGGTTATGATTTCGACAAAAGATATGTGTTAAATGTTCAATGTGTTTGAAATACAACCGACTACTGTCATAAAAGTTTAACACATAAGAGCAATTGTATATGCTTGGCTTCACAATTGTTTGAACTATTTAAAGTGCTTTGCTGAAAAAGGCTACCA
>CM037791.1:19873645-19903072 GCA_021229015.1 Solen grandis
TATTTCTTACGCCAAGAGCATATATCATGTCATAGAATATTTTATTACACAATTGACATACATAAAATCATTTATTTTCGTTGACATTAAATTTCGTTAATCATGTACCTAGGGGTATTTCGTGGGCACCTTTAATCGTGGATTTATGATTCATAGTATACGATGTCTTTATAAAGAACACGTTTTCGTGGTGATTAAAATTCGTGGACAAAACCCTTTATGATCATCAAATATTAATGTGCTACGAAAATCAATGATTTCACAGTACCATGTTATGTCAATCTTTTCAGCTTAACAAGCCATGTCTGAATAAAATCAACCCATCTCATTCTCAGACTGATATTTTTATCCTGCAGGTGGCGCTGCTGTGCTATCCGGGCTGACGAAGGACATGGGTGTGGAGTACGCCACCATGTTGATGGCGGCTGTGATTGGGACCTACACCTTCATAGGGGGTCTCGGGGCTACGTTCTACGTGTCCTTCTTCAACACTGCTCTCATCTGCTGCATGATGCTTGTCTTCATCACCAGGGTCTATGACGACCCCAGCAACGACGTCAATCCCCTAGGTAATACACATGTATACTAAAAACAATTGTTTTTCGTGAACTTCAAATTTCGTTGAGCCTGTCTTAAAGACAGTTTCGTGGTACATATATTCATGGATTTATGCTGATTACACTGGGACAACTTGTCCTAGAACTGAACTCTTAACGCTTAGGGGAGATATACCGATACCATTGTGACGATGCGTTGTCACAGGTATAAATACAATCTCTGACAACTGCGTCAGGGAGTCGACTCTTTGGCTCAGTGGTTAGGGCATTGAACTTGATCGTCGACGGACCAGGTTCGATCCTGGGCCGGGTCGAGTTTGTTACACCATTTTAACCCCGTCAAGTTACAGATCGAACGCTCTGCCACCCGAATCGACCAAGAGAATCAAGGTGGTCTTTTAAAATGAACGTAATGAGTTATACTACAAAGTCACAAATCCATCGAAAATGCATTGTAATTTTTATTATAACCTTTTGTCAAAGTTATATCCTGAAATCAATTTCAAAAGAATTCAATGTATAAGTTTTCTTGTTAATTATATGATTAATTAAAAATATGAATTTTTTCTTGAGATAATGCTAAATTATGGATTATCTTCGAGGAAAAGTAAAACAAAATGTTACAAATAGTAATTGCAAAAAATGGATGACCATGATAAAAAGTACATGTTCAACTACTGCCCTAATGATAGTATAAATGCAACGTGGTTTCAGTAGTAGAGTATCTGGCTCCGGATTCGAGGATTGTGGGTTTGAGCTTACTTGGGGCAATATTAATTCATAATTGTACAGGATTTACCGATGAACCATTGAAAGCAGTTAGTTTAATAAGCTTATAATTAAATCGAGAACAGGTGAAACTACTATCTACTAGTGTATCTTTACTACTTCCAGTCCAGCAGTTAGTGATAGCTTAACTGTATTTCAGGCTTTATAGATCAAAATAACAATGCGTATGATATTTTTTCTTGAAAAGTTGATAAACCGGAATATTGCAGGCATATTAAAGCAAAGGCTAACAGACAATTGTAAAATTGACTTGTATCATTGACCTATAACTAGTACGTTAACCAAGACACCTGGTTTCATATTACCTGCTTAAAATATTGGTAGTAATCAATGATATTTCAATCAGCACAACTAATGTTGTTACGATAGTAACATACATGTTGCTATAGAAACCTACATATCTTGAGGGAAATGACATTTGAACCAGCTAATTGTCCCTTGTGAGTAGTTTGTCCGTATACCCGAGAGATGATTTTGGTACGAAACCTAAAGGTGCGTAACGGCAGTGAACTAACCGAAGGGCACGGTATGATGGTTTGTAAATGTCCGCATGTGCAGGAAAATACAAACTGAGAGCACCTTCTTATTGGAGAAACCAGGCTCAGACGGGTTCCAGCCCGAAGTACTTACAGGAAACACATGTTTCTATCTTTCCTATCACATCTTGAATTGTTCAAATGTTTTTACCAATTTTCATCTTTAATTCGAGTGAATATCTTGGACTACATTTAAAAGAAGCGTGGTAATTTATCATGAGTCGTAACACGTGAGCTGTTTTTACCGGGGGTGGGGGAATATGCGGAAAATGGTATATCGTCATCAGGGTGTTCAATCAATATTCATGTTACCTAATGTGAAAAAGTAAATTTGATATTCCATTTGTATGAATGTGTTTGTTTTGAAATATCGCAACCTATTTTTCTTACTCTGGTGAAGATGACGTCATAAACGTCATCACGTCAGGTATTTAATGATATTATTATTATTAAATGACGTCGTTTTCTTCCAGGAAGTGTTGACACGGTATATGACTACCTAACCTGCAGCCAAGGACCAGATGGAAACGAGGCTAACAGTTTTCTTACTATCCTCTCAAACCCCGGGCTCTTCTTTGGTCTCATCACAATATCCAGTGAGTGTTTTTCCTTAACTTATTTTGTTTTTAATTTTAAAGCTCATAAATGTAGTACAAACAAAGATAATATAAATGTTTCGCATTCATGTTATTAAAACACGTTCAGTGTGGCCATACCACGTGGTATTTGATGTCATTTTAAGCTAACGCGTAAAGCATATTTTGCATCTATTCGAAAAAGCAATATGCTGCATTTTTTATTTATTTTTTCACCAATTTTATTAGGATATAGCGCATGCGAAGCGGAATAATGTGCACTACATAAGAGTCCTAATGATTCTTTTCTCAGATGTTTAGTATTTCCAAACATTTGGAAAACATTATAAGGGATGTGCTTAGCAAACAAAATTTCACGAACTCAGAAGGTTTTCCCGAATGTTAAGAAAACCTGTACATCTAACAAAAGAATCACTGGAACCTATGAGTAGTACGGCACAATTTTCCGCTTCGCATGAGCTATATACTTTTAAAATTGATATAAAAATACTTACAAAGTGTTTCCTTCTGAATCGACGCGTTAGCTTAAAATGACGTCATATACCTCGTAGTACGGCAACACTGTTTCACAAAATTTAATATTTTTTAGTAATGATGGAAAAATCCCATTTAGTTACATTCTCTGAAACGCAATACATTTCAATGCGTAATATGGATTTCAATATGAAAGGCCCGACCTTGAAATTCAATTCTCGTTTTTCTTGTTTTTTGTTAGGAAGATAATTGAAACAAAACGCCTCTCTTGAACATGGTGTAATCTATTACCAAAATATTTACCCATACGACTAGAATTAAACCAGTTTGGGCTGGTCTCGGTGGCCGATCCGCCTCCCCTGGTTGCACTCCCTTGCGCTTGGCACCCAGAGGATGTTTCTAAGACTTGTGGCTTACTATCAGGATAATGTGACCGGGGTTGGTATCATGCCACATTTCTAGTGCGTAATATTGCAGTGACGCAGACTACACGACAAACATCCCCCAAAATGACAGAAATACTGTCAAGTGAACGTTAAACCCTACCAAACAAACAAATCTTTTTATTATTCACTGCTTGATCAAAACTTCAGAATTGAATGTCAAGTTTATATTGATTTAATAATGCAGAACTGTCGTACATTAATGACTGTAAAGCAACAGTTTCCCATGACATTACTCTTCCTCGCGACACACGGTTAGTTAATCGCTTCTATGTTGGAATAACATTAAAGGCCATTGTTCGGTTGTAATGAGACCAGTGCTGGCACTTAAGTAACCCACGGATACATAAAAAGTCATTAAATACTCCCGATAAATAAACCGCTACCATTATACAAAATATGTTATAGTTGTTCGTGCTGATGTCTATCTTCACGTTTGAAAAATACTTCCGTTAACCACTTAATATCACATCGATGTCGCCGCACCTGCCACGATGGTCCTGTGGTCAGGTCGACCGTTCTGTCACAGGGAGGTCGTAGGCTCGATCAACGGCCGTGACAAACCAAATGGTGCTGGGCTTTGTGCTCAGCACCAGGAGTGAATGGCCCAGGATCAGGATAACGTGACTGGGTGTGGTAACATGACAGTAATATATAGCGTGATATCGCAGTGAATAAGCACTAAATCTGTCTCATGTAGACATAAGACTCTCATTGACTGAAATTCTGTCGGTGGTACATCAAATCAAAGCAAGCCATCGAACATAAAACACCTTCGTCCTCGTTATGGCTCTATATAAACCTTAATAGAAAATCCCCAAGGAAACAGACAGTAACGACATAAAAGTTGTAATATGACCATTTTATGATACTTGTAGGTATGATTCTGTGACAATCACTACTCATGTATCATATATTCTTAGTTCTGCCTGTAACAATCGGATTAACAATATTTTCTTCACATTTGATTTTTAACTGCATTCTAAATTCTCAGAATGCAGCCTCATTGCTATGATCTCAGTCTCCGGAACCCGATAACTCAGATTTCAGTATACATACTCCCTTTGAAATAGGCAAAATAGTTTCTATATATATTATCGTTATTCATATGTTTCTCGTATGTATATCTGTTTCAGAAAGTTTTGTATTTTAACTATTTATGGTCATAAGACGTAATAGTATGATAAATTGATATTTCATTCTGGATGATGTTCGCAGATGAATATTATAATCTACAGCTATATGTACGAACCCGTGAAAGATTTTTAGATCAACACATACAAATCTTAAAACGTTATAACGAAAATACTGATGCAACTTGAATACAACAAGCACAAATGGTCGACATTGTTTTGGTGTTCATAATACACAGAGCATTACCAATTGAAAATAACAACTTAATATATCGTATCCACATCTGTACAGTCTTGGACCCCGGGGGCCGTCCCATTAGCCATTGCATATTCCATCGCATTCTATAACATTCAGTCAGGGATGATCGACATATATCACATTCTACGACATTTTGCTCTTGTAAATAATGTAATCAGGATAATTTTAACATGTTTTTGATATTTAATGCCTTTGTATCTCAGGATAGCGACAGTGTTTGTTTTATATTATACTGCGCAAAAAAATTCGGAAAGTAATTTGTAAAGGTTAACCTACATATCAACACTGTCCCAATAAACCCAATAAACAAACATAACCCTGTCACTAACCAAATTTTAATACAAAAAGAAAATAAATAAAAAAAAATCTTTATCATTACAGTATCTTAGTAGAGCGTTATAGTATCTGTTTCAATTTATTTTGATAACTTTCCGACCGTATTCAATTTTGCATGATTATATGACTATGTACTGTATTAGTATGCTTCAAATAAAGTCTGTTCTGCTATATTTTCTCCTCACGAAGTTATTCTAAGAAACAAAGTTCCAAATACAGTTTAATGAGCCAAAAATCTACAGTAGAAATCAAAAACAATACCAGTCCTAATTGGAAGGAACATGGCGTTGTCATTGACTGTTGTTGACCAATTGGATACAATAAATGCAGTCTAATGAAGCCGCAAACAAACACCGATACCAGTCAAGTGTGCGTACTTCCGGCACAGGGAGAGGTTATTTTAAAGGGAAATCGATTAATTGGTTCCTCATCGCCCGATTAATAGGGGGTCATAACACGGCTGATCGCACTTCCCTGACATTATTGTTGTCATAAATGACACATTTCCAACAATTCAATTTGGTTGCTATGTGCCTCAGATCATAGATACCATTGTCTTCAGAAAATAATATCATACGTATAACAAAGCATTTTCATGTATATACATGTATATACAATGTACAGTTAAATAGTAATCACGTGACACGAAGAGAAACCTATATAAGTATTTGAATGAAGTGTTCCCCTTTAAGACTGAAAGATCAATAAACAACTGATCAATGTTAAAGATCAATATTTTAATGCTTAAGCCCCCCCCCCTCCACCCCTTGATAAAAAATGCAAAAATAATTTTTGAATTGAAAAACGTATATCGGAAATCATCTAAGCCCTCATCGTTTGTGTGCTGACAAAACTGATTAATGTTGAAGCACGTTTATTGGCAAAGGTTAAACGTTTAATTCTTTTTCTTCGGAGAGTAACAAGCAAGGATACTGTACTTAGTCTAGTAAATGTTCACATTTGTGTACCCGTAATTTGTGATATTGTGCTACTTTCGGTATGGTGATATTCCCAACGAGTACCAGTACAAAAATTAACATGCCGCGCCGAGAGTGGCTTATTGAAGGGACTACATTAGTTACCGCTTTTAACGACTTTGGCATGTCGTGGACTGGATAGGAACCCACAACATACCAAACTAGAGGCGGTCACTTTTAACAGCTTTGCTATTGTAGGGTACTTAAACTGTGTGTGTATGTGTGCTTTTTAATTTAAATTATCTATGAATTGTACATGCAGTAATAATTTAATGCATTAGTAAAACTGCAGAAATGTATTGATACTGTACTTTGTTGGTGTGCTTCAGGCGGTTTTGGAACCTCGTACGTGGACCAGTCATACTGGCAGAGCAGCGTTGCCGCCAAACCCCGCCAGGGGGTGTTGGGGTTCCTAGCTGGGGGTCTCGTCTGGTTCGCCATTCCGTTCGGCCTTGCGACAACCATGGGGCTCGCCTATATCGCCCTGAGCGCACGCCAGAATACGCCGCTCTTGTCAGAGGACGACGTCAACCTAGGTTCGATCTTATTCCAATTTAGATTCATTTGATTACGTTGAATGGGAATTATGTTTTTTTAACAACTAATACAAAGTAGACCATTTCACCAGAGGATCAGTAATACCCGGTATAATTCGACCAATCAATGTCTAGGAAAAACATTCAAATGTATGTTTATTTCCATTCAACACTGTGTTGAAATTTACACCAACATGTAGTTTAGGTGTTCTTGAAAAGCTCGTTGATTTACGTAGGCTTACGTCTCATTCCGGAGTGTAATAGTCTATATAACTCCCTACAACCTCTTTGTTGAACAGGTGGAAAAGTATTTACTGTGTATTTTCTAAAGAAGTAGACTACATTTTTTTTTTCGAAAGAAGTAGCTTTTAACTTGTATCTAATATTTCGAAGGCAATAAACGCCATTGTTTTTATCTTTTAGGACTTTGTAATATTTGTAACTTATACCTGAACATGGTTCTTATATTTTGATAAAAGAAACAAACTGCACCAGTAGTAGTAGTGGTAGTAGAAGTAGTAGTAGCAGTGGTAGTAGGAGTAGTGGTAGTAGTAGTAAACATTAGTTTGAGCAGCAGCTGTAGAGATATCAAGCCTTTTCCAGTCATGTATTGCATACACTGACCTCGTGTATTGTATCCATTGTCATCTTCAACCATTCATAAAATGTCCTAATTATACAGATTCTGTAAATATCTTTACAAGTGGTTGACTTCATTCCAAGCTTATTTCAAAGCTTAAGTCAATATTAACATTATATTACCATGTGGCTGTGAGATGAAGGCCATGGATCAATCTATAAATAGAGACTGTGACGTCACGAGCTAGCACTAGGTCATTCAGACCGGTGTTGACACACTTGGTTATGGATATTAAACTTGTTTTCAGTGATATAGTATACGGATACCTGCTTCTCTAAAAGAGTTCCAATTTCCCCTTGATATATATATATATATATTAAAATGTCAAGCATATAGGCTTTATCTCGCAAAATCTCTATTAGGTCTTAGAAGTCAACCTATTTTTCTGACCAATCAGTGGCTCCGAAAATTCAAATTTCTGAGCCATTTATTTCAATAGAACGTTCTATTTTGAAAAGTCAAAATAGAACGTTCTATTGAAAAAGACGGCTTGTATTCAATTGCGCGTGCGCAAATTAACCACGCCTTCTGTCTCAACTCCTCCCCTTTCTTACGTCACAAGATTAACGAGAAGATTGATCAGCTTGTATTCGATTGCGCATGCGCAAATTAACCACGCATTCTGTCTCAACTCCTCTCCTCTCTTACGTCACAAGATTGATTATTTATCATTACCAAAGATAGTAACAATTAAAATAATCATTTAGATGGAAAGACAAAACAATTTTTTAAAAATTTATTCACAAAAATATTATGCAATAAGGAAAATATTTCTTATTTAAACGGAATCAAATGTCCATCACGATTTTTCGTCCTTCTTTCATTATGATTATTTTCTTTACACAATTCGGTACATGCACTGTTAAACAATCTTCCACTGATGGCGATGTTGATGCTTGATCATCTTCCATTTTCACAGCCGATGTTGCTAGGCATGAGCTAGCCGTTTTTGGACTGGAGCTAATTTTTTTCATTTTTGATAGGTTCTTGATTTGCTTTTGAGTCCAAAATGTTGCTTATATCCTTCAATGTGCTAAACGACTCTCGTTGATACGCGTGAACAGCATTACTCCTGTGATGACTTCTCCCAGACACAGCTTTATCGGTATATTTCTCATTGTATAACGATGTACATAATGTTACACGTCCAGAATGATTGCTTATTCTCCTGTTTTCGAGGTCTAATTCTGCTTCCATGAACATAGTTTTCATCAACTGTTTCAATGTATTTTGCGCAATAGTCCCAGCACTGAAACGCACGTTATTGTTCTTGTCAGTTCCACACAATGGTTTACGGTAAAATGGTCCCTTTTGTGGAATTAGGTGAAGGTACTTGTGAAAGATTTTGTAAACACTACGTGCGTTGCCCTCTTGTTCATAGTGTGTTATAGGATCTAAATTAATCCGGCGCTGTTTTAGTCCTCCTTGTGCATTCTTTCTCACGCGGGGATGAAACTTTACATACTTTACACCGTTGACGTAATCATATCCAAATTCATATTGATCTGCCTGGCAATCTACGTGTTCTTGGAAACCTCGAAATCCGAAGGTTTTCCCGTTGTAGAAAAACACTGCATTGCTCAAACCTTTAGAAGTGTCAGTGTCAAGCACACCATTCTCCCACAAAGCTGCCTCGTCCTCCACTGTGACTGGATCTGCTGGCGACTTCTTAACGCCTACGCCCATTGCGGCAAGTTCCTTCATTTTAGCATCTAGTGTCTTGCGGAAATCAGCGAAAGTAGCCTCTTCAGTTTTGAATATGTTAATGGCTTTAAACTTATCAACTCCCTTTAAATATCTCTGAATACTGCTGCATATTTGAACCAAAGTGTCACCAGGGTAAGGTCTCCCGTCCTTCCTACGGATTTCAACAATAAACCGTTGAAGCCAGAATTCAAGCATGCCTTGATCACTTAATTCTGCAACATCGAGTGGTAGTGGAAAGCCGGGCTCGAGGACTGTTTCCGGTAGACTGTTGCGATGGATAGCCCACTCGCGCCATAAAGTTACGGCCCATCGATCCTGGTTCCTCGTTTTCCTTGGTATGGCTTCCGCTTGTTTCGCTCGTAAATCTCCCGCCGATACTGGTTTAGAAAATCTGATGTTTTCTGAAAAACAAATTTAACAAATTGTCATCGAATTGCATGATTTGGGGCGCCGTGGTCCAGAGATGATTCATCAGATTACGGATCCCAAGGTTGTGGGTTCGAACCCCGATGGGGGAACCAATATCTAATGACCTTCCCAGGCGTAAAGTACTGGTCCAACACAAGATCCGTCGAAGGGGGTTCAATATTAGTTGTTAGAACTTGTATCCCAATCAAAGAAAAACAAACGAGTTTAAAGTATTGGGGGCTAGGAGCATAAGCTGTACACAAATACTATGAACAGGAAATATGTCAGAAAAGAATCATCATTTATCGTTTTCTTCAGATTTCAAGTTAATCAGAGAAAATATTATTTACCTTTTTCCTCAGATTTAACTAGTTGCTGGGTTGGAATTGCTAACAGCTGCGATGCTGTTTCATGTTCTAGACGAACAGATTCTTCATTCAAATCAAAATCATCAATTTCGAAGATTTTCGCTAAATCCCCGTCACCTAATAAGTCGAAGACAGAGACGTCCATATTTTGTATGTGTACGTTGGCATTCGTGTCTTGGACGTGAATGATACAGCTGTGGTAAAATCACTTGCAAGGCTAATCTATTTTTTAAAAAGGGTAGAAATCCTGTGCAGAAGACTACTTCTATGTGCAATTTGGTATTGGTTGACATATAACAACCCCTTTCAAATGTAATCGTCCATTTCGTTACTTCGGGCCAAGATTTCGCGCCTAAATTACAACCAGACATACAGATTTGATTGACAGTTTCATAGGGCGCTCAAGTACAACATGTAAAAGTGGGCGGAGACTTCTAAGTCGGATAGATATAAAGACGTTTCCGTGAAAATAGAAGCCTGCACTCGCTACGCTCGTTTCGGCTTCTATTTTCACTAGAAACGTCTTTATAGACTCTATCCTATACATCTATCCATGTAAATGTTCATTTCTTTAACACTTTATGGGAAAATGTAGAATCAAGATACAAACGAAATAAGACAGACAGACGGACATAAGAGTTAACAACAACAACAACAACAACAACAACAACAACAACAACAACAACAACAACAACTACAACTACAACAACAACAACAACTACTACAACTACTACTACTACTACTACTCTGAGAAAGACAGGCATATATCTGAAATTATACATTATAATATAAACATACGATAACCAATACGTAGCAAATACTTTTAAACAAATATTCTACAAAATAGTTCTTCTCAATGTCAGCGTGACTCCCGTCATACTCATGTTTGTTGGGTTAAATGTCACGTAACTATATGCGCTGTGATAGCTCATCATTTCCGTTTAGCGGGTTCAATTAACTCTATGCTGGAAAAATACATTAGCAAACATCGAGTTTCTCTCAAAACCGCATAATTTCATATCTTTTATCATGAATGCATTATAATGGCTGATAAAATCACGCGGAAGAACTATTTTAGTTTATTATAAGTGTGTTTTCGTGTTTGTTGTAATTTCTAATTTCTAGAAATACGATTATTGCAATGTTCATTGTGGTTTCATGTTGATATACCATTAAGGTAATTCATTAAAATGTGATCATGGTCCATCAAATGATTATAGGATTTTTTATAATATATGCAAGCCTTTATTGACTTAGAGGAAATAGTCTATTACTCCAAATCAATAGATGCTTATATCCGCGCTGAAGCTGTTTTAAGCATTTGAAGAACCATGTGATTATAACTTAATGATGGATGGATTACCTTAAAACACGCAAACAGATCTGAAAATAAAGACATATAAAGTGAATTAATCTTCTTCTTAGTCCCGTGTACTTGTTTGCTTGAATAACATGATTTCTACTCACACCTTTACCAGTTTGATTCGCTCCAAAATGAGACGTAAACCTACGTAAACCAATGAGCACTTCCCGAACACCTAATCTACATGATGGTGCCTAATGCCACACATTGTCAAATGCGCGGGAAATAAACACACTTTTGAGATTTTTCCCCAGTCACTGGTTGGTCAAATCAAATCAGTCAGTCGTTTCTCTGTTGAAATAGTCTTTTAACCAGCTCGAAATCCTGACTGTTGCAGGTCTGGTGTTGCCCACTGTTGCCCAGCGACTGTTCGGCAAGGCGGGGGAAATGATGATGTTGGTGATGGTGGTGATGGCAGTGGTATCCACCGGATCAGCCGAGGTGGTGGCCGTCACCTCCATCCTGGTGTATGACATATACCAGCTCTATCTCAAGGTATCTGTCTTATGTACCGCACTATCATAAATCACATCGTTCCTAGATACGTGTATTAAAATGAAACTGAATTCAGATAATTGGTTTTCAAGGATTTCGATAAAGATTGTTTCCCTTCATTCCATGTGACAAAAAAGTTTGGATACAGAATATCAGTAGGAAGGTAATCTTTAATCTTACAAAACGAGTCCGTATATACTACTGTACTTTTTTTGAGCATGCGCAATGAACACAAAAAGGCGTTGGTGCGATAATGATCACATGAAAGTACGATAATGAAACCTCGAATGTGTGATTATGATAACGTTAAAGGGCAATAACGAAATTCATATGTACGATGATAAAAGCAATACGACCATTCGATATTACTATGGCGAAAACGCGACAGTAATATAGTGAAAACACGATATCATATAGTTAACCATTATCGCCCTATTGTATTCTCGCGTTTTGATTATCGTTGTATCGCATTATCATTATCGTGTTTTCGCGTTTACAGCATTGTAGTATCGCATTTCATATCACAACGTTTTAAGGCGATAGCCTAATTGGATTTCGTATGAAAGGAACAACTTAAAATGTATTGTGCAAGGAAATAAGCACAGTTCATTTTGAAGGCAGGTTTTTATTTATCACATTCTTCAATCGTGTAAGGCTGTAAGACAAATTATACAGGTCATTGAAATCCTGTTTCAGCCCTATAGACTGGTGCACGACGCTAACAGTTGTATACTGTGTGGAAAAGGACGTGGTCGACTTGCAAATGCACGGGACAAATGCACGTGTGAAAGTATGACAATGTGCGTACAGTGCTCTGCTGATGACAGGTAGAAATCTAGCTTTTCATAATTATTTCGAATTCTGACAATATTAATGAATACTTCAGGAGTAGGCAATTGTACACAATGCTTTCTTTATTAATTACAGTATTACACACACACACACAATTAAAATTTCATACAATAGCCAATGGGTATTGATTCTTACATGCATTTGGGGCTGATAATAAAAACATAATAGCCACCTGTAAAACAACAGCTAGCCTTCATTCTCCAAAAATGGCATATCAGCAATTGACCTCTAGACTTCTCTTAGTAACCACTTCTCTGCTTAATGCAAGTTTGACAGTCTCGCTGACGTCAGCAACGAATCTCTCCGAAATTCCAGGGGGTTTCGAAGATGAGGCAGGTAACACGATTGATATGACTGTATGCTTCAGGCAGAAGGAGCAGTGTAAACGCGCCATCAAGACGCCGTACAGGTGCCGCACCCACGGGCCGTTCCGGGAATACACGGACTACCTGTCCCAGCTGAAGAACTGGTGCCTCCTTTGGTCCACCCTGGCCATTGTTCCCCTCACCATCATCCTTCACACGCTACAGGTACCACATGTCAGTCTCTCCTAGCCTTTATCATTCTCACCATTATCCTTCACACGATGCAGGTACCGTATGTCAGTCTCTCCTAGCCTTAATCATTCTCACCATTATCCTTCACACGATGCAGGTACCGTATGTCAGTCTCTCCTGGCCTCCTCACCATTATCCTTCACAAGATGCAGGTTGTATGTTAGTCTCTCCCTACCTTTATCCTCCTCACCATTATCCTTCACACGATGCAAGTACCGTATGTCAGTCTCTCCTGGCCTCCTCACCATTATCCTTCACAAGATGCAGGTTGTATGTTAGTCTCTCCCTACCTTTATCCTCCTCACCATTATCCTTCACACGATGCAGGTACCGTATGTCAGTCTCTCCTGGCCTCCTCACCATTATCCTTCACATGATGCAGGTGCCGTATGTTAGTCTCTCCTGGCCTCCTCACCATTATCCTTCACACGATGCAGGTACCGTATGTCAGTCTCTCCTAGCCTCCTCACCATTATCCTTCACACGATGCAGGTACCGTATGTCAGTCTCTCCTGGCCTCCTCACCATTATCCTTCACACGATGCAGGTACCGTATGTCAGTCTCTCCTGGCCTCCTCACCATTATCCTTCACACGATGAAAGTACCGTATGTCAGTCTCTCCTAGCCTTTATATTCCTCACCATTATCCTTCACACGATGAAAGTACCGTATGTCAGTCTCTCCCTACCTTTATCATATTATCCTTCAAACGATTCGGTTTCATGCTACATATCTACGGCGTGATACAGCAGCGTGTCAGCACTACTTTTGTCTCAAGTACACATAGTGTCTCCAAATGACTGAAATACTGTCGATGGGACATTAAACCGAACAAACAAACATTATTATCGACTGTTCTCAAAGTAATGTAAACGGTATTATCGTAAATCGGCGGATTGCTGATTTCAATCGTAACTGATAAATTCAAGAAAAACTGCTTCCATAATACTTGCACGAAAACTGTTGCATTTTCAATGATTAGTTATATGGCACTTAATCCCACACAATGTTTAATTGCAATAATTGCAAATGGCTTTCCCGGATTCGGGATATACAAATAATGGCTCAATAAGGTCGATGAAGCCGAACATCCCTGTTGCTCCTCTGGGCTTCAAATGTGCAGTTAAACTGGCTGTTGATGAATTAAGTGTCATTGCACAACAGACTGAAGAAATCGTCGAAATAGTCCACATTAACGAGATACCATATCAATGCATTTTTTTTAAAAAATAAGTTTAAACTTTATTTAGTTTGCATCGTTTTCGAAACAAGTTATCGCAACTTATATTAATACTCTCGATGGCTCTGGTGGTGGTCATTATTGTGGGAGGAAACCGGAGAACCCTGAAAAGAAAAACAACAAAAAACACGTGTCTGGACGGGCGAAGACTTTACCCTCTCACGTGCGTGGCCATAACTTTAGGATTTATTATATTCTGCTGGACGCACGTGGTATATTCCGTAACGTTCCCACAGAATGTTCCCATGTCCCGTCTCTGGATACTTTTTTGCAAATGGGCCATAAATTAATTGATTTAAAGCAATACTCGATCTGATGCATGAATTTTACTGTTTTTTTTTTTCTCTTCAATAAAAATTTGAATCATCATGATGAAAAATCTAATGTCGATAAGACTTTGCTCATGAAATTTGACATCTTCCAAATTTGAGTTTCTTTCCCCATTTTTAAACTGCGCGCAGCACAATTGTATTCAAAGGCCATTGCATTGTCTGTTTTAGTGTACATGTATATATTCATTTGCATTTATATTGCATTATATAATAATATTCTGGTTGCATGTACAGTTTGTATTATTTTACCAAACCCATCCGTTTAACACTTGTCATTACTACCTCAATGATTGGTGAACCTGTCCTGAAAAGATTACCGTGTTTATGCTTCATATTGAGGTTTGAATACACGTTTTCTGTGTTCGAAAGTGCGTTTATTGGGTTTAACGTTCCGCCGACAGTATTCCAGTCTTCTTGAGACAGATATAGCGCTGCCACACTGCAGTATCACGCCGTAGACAAATTGACATGTGGCATGATACCACGCCCAGTCACATAGCCAACCAGTCACGGAACTACCTTTATTTGCTGAGCGCCCAGAAAGGCAGCTACACAAGTACCAATTTTATACTTATGATATGTCGCGGCCGGGGAACGAACCCGCGACCTTCCTCTCTCTCTCTCTCAATAATAATAATAATAATAATAATAATAATAATAATGCTTTATTTATAAAAATATACAGTTTTCAGCATGTTTCTGTCCATTAGACAGTGTCATTGTCATGAATACTACCTTAAAACTGAGCTCAGTAATGTCAGTTTTAACACTAAGGATTCGTAGGATTATCAGTGAAATATTATATTTGTTTATAATCGAATTCACATAATTATGCCGGTAAGCTGATCAGTGCTGTCGTCGTTTTGTGAAATTGAATTTTGTTAAAGGTTCTGGTCAATTCTTTCATGAAAGCAACCTGTAAAACAGAAATATGATAAGCAATGTCACTTCGGTATCCCTGGTGTAAACATTACGTGCTGAACCCTGGTGTCTGGTAGATGAGCTACAAAATCATTAAAGTATAACCAGGTGTTCTGCCACTGTTCATCCTGCTATGTGTTGACAGCTCTAATCTTTATTGCATTTTTTGTATCATTCTATTTGTAGAGCTCAAATATTTCTGTAATACTTGAGTTTTGTGCTCATATGAAATGACGTGCCCGTTATATAATATATTGATATTCATCCCTCGTTGCACTGTTTTAAAGTATCATTTTGCATTGTTTGTATCTATTATCACGTAAGTGCAATGATGAGACGTGAATAAAGATACTACCATAATTTTACCTGGAAGTAAACCAAAATACCAGGAATTACAGAGGAATTCTAATTGTCGTGATGAAGCCATAATTACCAGGTTTCAACAACACACATTTGGCGTCACAATCATTTTATTTAAGACATTTACGACGTCACAATAATTTATTTTCTTATTTGTGCATGCTATATCTGCTTTGTCAATTTAAAGGCTATTATTCAGTAGGGCCATACTTCGGTTCAAAATTTCAACCCAACCATCTGTCTACAGATTTACATTTATGTAAAAGTTAGAACATTAAGTGAAATCTTAATTATTAAGAAGCCGTTTTCTTGGTGGAGCGAGCGAAGCGAGCGATCTCCTTTTCAGCCATTAAGATTTCACTTGATGTCCTAACTTAATTTGGAGATAAACCTACACTTTGATTGGACAACATGCGCGTCATCTGACGTTATTTATGTGCAATACATATATCAGTAATTTAGATTTGTGTGTCTATTTCAATATTGTGTTTTTGCGCCTTATCAAAAACTGGAAGCACAATTTGATTTGTCGGAGATCTGGATTTCTTATTAAATAATGATTTCAATGATTCGATGAGGCAAGCAGCTTACAAATTCAGCTAATGGACATTTCAACACAAGGCCAATACAGTTGAATTTGCAGATAAAACTATAGCTAAAGTAATAATTGTGAAAGGTGATGATAAGCGCGCGCGCGCGTGAGAGAGAGAGAGAGAGAGAGAGATAGAGAGAGAGAGAGAGAGAATGTGTATGTTTGTCTGCGTATTGTGTTTGAGGATTCTAAAAGGTGTCAAAATCTTACTTTGATAGTTCTAATCATCAAAATATCAAAAAATTGCACCGGAAATCGTGTAGTTAAAATACCTGTTTATTTCAAGGAATACGTTTCCAAATATGGTATTATGTACTTCTACCAAAGTTAAACACTCTTGTCTGTGGGAGAAGTCATAAAAGCGCGCGATAATGTCACGTGATTTATATTAAGTCGAAATTCCTAATGATAAAGTGCAACTCTTAACGGGTCGATTGGCTAAAAATGTTGGTTATGTTATAATTTTGTATAGCATTTAGCTTTTTGTTATTTTGTAAGGTTTATGTGACAGTGGCATTTTGCCACTGAAAGCGACATTTTGTTTAAAAATATCAAATTTTGAGAAGCTCAGCATTAAACTTAAGCGCTACTTTGGATAATTTATTTCATTCCATTTAACTCATATCCCTTCATATAACAATAATAACAAACAAGCAACTCCCACCCCCACCAAAACACACACACACACGGAATCAAAGGACTGAGAGGTAAGCATAAATTGAAACAGAAAAGGAGAAAGCCACAAAATGTCATTCACAGTACTTTGTCTCATAAAAAATGCTGTAAAAAAATCTGATAAATCTTCACCACTTACGCATCGTTGCAAAGTTATCGTTGGCTTTTTGCCGTGACAACTTCTATAATAAAATGAAAATCAATCAAATAAAAAAGACTTGTGCATTTTATTCATGTAAGATATGTTAAAAATGCAACACGCTTAAACAGGAGCTTGTCATGCAAGCATGTTTTTTTATATTGTTTAATGATTGTACGAACAAACGGGTGCACATTTAGCTTGCCCGCTAGGGGTGTGGGGGGGTGGGGGGGGGATTTGAATTTGGATTTCCGATATTGAAATTAACACAGACAGCGGCGATTTGTTGCGTTTGTATGCATCCATTTACTGTCTGACAACTGCACGTGTATTTTAGATCAACTTGACAGTGGTGCATCTTTTGATGGGGGTGACAATCAACTCCGCCGTTCTTCCCATCACGCTCTGTATGTTCTGGGAGCGCCTTACTAGTCTAGGAATGATCACCGGAAGTGTAGGCGGTTCAGTGCTCGCGCTTGTCTCATGGATCAGCGTCGCGGCCTCTTACCCAGGGGGACTGGGAAACTTCCGGCAGAACTCAAGTATGTATTAAAAGGGAGCATGTCCATCCTATAGAGATTTATTTGATTCTAGTTTCAATACTTTAGATTCCTTTACTTTTTCCAATCCCTAAATATCTCCAATTGATTTTATTGCGTAATCAGTGTCTTTAATGCACTAATAGAGATACACTGCTGCTTTTGCCCTTTATTAGGTAGACTTTCATGTCATATTAAATGCGCCATGAAAATAAATATACGTAATTTTGTATTTATTATAGTGTATATGAATATGTTTATGAATATTTATGGATAAGATTATATCCATTACACTTTATATGTGTTATTGATTTAATACAAAGAAATAAAATATAATATTTTCATATCCTGTACTTAGGTTGCGATCATTTTTTCCTGTTCTCTAATATGTCAAATAAGAATTTGTTCAATTCAACTTTTTAATGTAAATGCCATTTTAAAGTTGAATATCAGTATATAGATTATATATTGATGCCTTATCTTAATCATCACTCTTAGATAATAATATTATATGCCCCAGAAAAGAAGGGTACTGGAATTTAAAAGAAATACATGTAGATTTAAAAACAAATAAAAAAACAAACAAACAAATTAAAAAGAACTTATGTCAAAAAATTGTCAGTTCAGTATCATAATTTTCTTTGCATCCGCGTGGATTTACAACCTAGCGATAAAAGAATAAATTGAAAAATGATGAAGATGATAATGATGATGAAGATGATAATGATGATGAATGATGATGATTCTGTTCTCACAATTTCCCATCAACAGCCCGTGAGGTACCGAGCCTGACCGGGAACCTCGTATCCCTTCTGTCCGGGGGACTGATCGCCGTGCTGGTCAGTTTGTTTTCCGGTGACTCACGGGACAGGACCGAGATCTGGGAGAAGACCCGGGATATAGACAATCCCCTCAGTCCCTGGACAGAGCTCTATCAGAAGTACGTTTTTTTTTTTTTTATTCATGTATTTTTCAAATTACGGTTATTTTAATATGTAATATGTTTATGTATGTAACTATGCTGTTGAAAAATCCGCTGTACAAATGTTTATTCCAATTTATCATAGAACATGTTTATATATGCTATCTAAGGGATTAAAAAAATATACTGCTATCTGGTCATTATTTCAAAATAATTTATATTTAAGGGATTTTATTGTAAACTCATACCTTAATGCAGGAGTAAGACAGGTCATAATAAGTTCTATTTAAATGATTTTATCATGTATTAAGACATTCTTATTTGCGTCTATAGAGACCTCAAACTTTCCGGGGCATATCGACTGGACAACCGGCCGTCTTTAGTGGATGTTCAGAGAGCGTTCCGGGGAGCTAAATATGTTGCCCTTATCGGGTCCATATCCCTCACAGTTCTCCTGGTACTGGTGTGGCCTCTCATAATGATAGCCGAGTCCGTCATGTCATATACCTCCTTCTATCACTGGGTGAGTCATTTCGTGCTAAACATTGCATACATTTAACGTATTCTGAAATTCGTGTCGAATTCCACCAACCATATTTAGGGTCTAAGTAACTGTAATACTAAACTATACTAAAAAGAATAATAAATGCAGGGTAACTAGAATCTGTAGTAGCCAGACTCAAGTTTTAACCTCCTAACCTTGCAATTAACTTATTTTAGTTTGCTTATTTCTAAATACAAAACATCACACATTCAAACACAACTTATTATGTCGAATACTTCATATTTAATCCAATTGCCTGCTTTTTTTTTTATTTTTTAGAAGGGAATTATCATTCTTGATTCTGTAATTACCAATCTATTCCTCGCAAACTTGTATATGAGGCCAAAAATCATTAGTAAATGTATTCATAAACTTGAATATTTCGTATTAAATATTTCGATATTTTAAAAAAAAGAAAACTTAAATATTTATGTATTTAAGTATTGTTGGTGGAATAAAAAATCTCTATCATACGGAGGTTTCCGAGGATAGACGTGGTAATACGAATTCAATTATTCCTACTTTTCTGGAAAAAAAAAAAAAAATAAAGGCAATTGGAAAAAAATATGATTTAATTTGTATTAGATCTACTTCAATTTGGAGGGAAATAAATCGCCGTGAAATGATAAAATGTTATCATTAATGCTGCAAGGGCCCTGCGTTCAGGTACCATTAACAGCCGCATTTACATCCTTGTTGTATCGTAGCGTATAGACGATAAGAAGGGAACCAACTTGCAAACAGTCGCGAGCGTTAACCTCAAAAGAACGCAAAGCTTCCAGCTGATGAGTATGAATACATGTACATACATGACTAAGAATTAAATTATTAGATCATTATTTTAATTGCTTATATGTCATTACAATTGGTTTCCAAGGTGTGGGCTTACCTGGCAACCATCTTCATAATCGTTGCTCCATTTGCCAATGAAATCTGGGATATATACAAAGCCCATAACCATCACAGATTTGACAAAGTTTCACCATTGCCGATTGAGCATGCGCACACAAGCCATAACGCAGACGACATTCTCAATTTAACCAAAAATGATTCCATCATTGCGCCGAAGTTGTCTGAAGAAGAATCTAAGGTGACGAATACTGAATCTGTGGGTTTATGGTCCCTTTCTGACGTTAACGTTTCCGATAAGTTCTCAAATAAAAGGAAATTGAAACCAATCAAAACAACCGGACTGGCAAGCGAAGACACCGGAAGTGTTTTTGGTTGAATTCGTTCAGTTTTTAGCTCTATTTATTTCATGCCGCTTTTTTACAGAGAGATTATAATTATATTCATATATTTTATGTAATGTTAGAATTAAAAGTAATTGTAGGAATTTGTATGCATTATTTAGAGAAGTTAATGTTTTGTTTAGTGCTTTACATAAATATTGCTCTAATAATCGTCTTGTTAATTTATGCTTGACCGTCGGCCCTTGGTGTTATTTAATAGCCCTTTTAGCTTTAAGCTTTGAGATAACTAAGTGATAACCATCAGCAAAGCACATGCTGATATGTTGCTGAGATATATAATTATGTTTTCGATAGATCACATTCCGAATCATGGCATCTTAAAATGATGAATCTAGAAAATTCGGCGATATTTGCCAACGCATTAGGTCTCCTTTGCCTGAAGGTAAAATTAAATTGGTTTAATTTAAAAGGTATACTTTTTCACATTCAAAGTTGTAAACATTTTCAAAGGAACAAGTACCACCTAAATACATTTTTTGCATAGTTGTTCACCTTCTATTACTTTGCTGTACATTTTAAAAACAAACGTCAGATTCCTCATCCTCATTCCAGAAAGTACTAAATGTAGGGGATTGAAACTTCCCACATTTGTTTGGGTTCAACACCTCATACTCATAGCACATTTTTATGTTAACACTACAAATAAAATAACTAACAGTATGCTATCCAGTACTGAAAAAAAATGCAAGCTTTCTCGGGACAACCCTTGTTATTTTCGATAAAAACGAGTCACGATTTCAAATGAAAGGAGATGAAAAGGCTGAAGGCACTGATGTAGCAATTGCCAAGAAAAGCTTGCAGAGTTATTATGTGTAGGATAATGACTTTCGTATATCATATGTGAGGGGAAGTGAATAAATAGCTGAATTACAATGATAAAATTGACATAAGTTTACAAAACTTACGCATAGATTACGTAAAAGACAACTTTTATGAACAATAAAAGTTTGCAAGATTCTTTGTACCATTAAGGCATGTAATGATTTGCAATAAGTCTCCATCGGCTAAGTCTTTTTGTAACAGGGTAGAGAAACAGCTCATATTGGCTCTTGATAACTCAGAAGAGTACAATGACTTTCGTATATTTTATGTCTGGGAAAGCAGATAAATCGCTATGATTACAATGATGAAATTTACAAAAGTAACACATAAATACATGTTAGATAACTTTTGTGAAATTTGGCAAGATCTAAATTAGGACCCGCATACTAAACGTTATCTTGCCCATCGGGGAGCCGCAAAATAAACATGCGCTCGGGTCATAATTTTTCGGACTTACATTATCAAAGCATCCAAACATTGAACTTTGATTGAGAAAAGTATTAAAATAAGTTTAGCATACATATTTAATTAAGTAGTTTGTTGTTTAGGGTAGTATTAAGTACCTAGTAACCTAGTAGTTGCCTCTCCTAATAGAAAGCGTTGAATGGTTACGTGATTATCCAAAGAGGCTCGGAAACTCGGATTATTGTGTGAGTTATATTTTATTAATTCTATTAAGCTCCCCCCCCCTCCAATTTAACTTTAGCTCATCTGAGCATAGCTCAGGGTGAGTTTTTGTGATCACTTGATTGTTCGTCTTCCGTCGTTCGTCGTGCGTCAACAATCCTCTGAAACTACCTAATTGATTTTCATCAAATTTTGCCAAAATCGTACTTATGATAGCATAATGCAAATTTCTTTTTTTTTTTCAATTCCATGAAAAACTCTGGTTGCCATGGCATTCAAAAGATAAAATCTTTAAAATGCCTTTTCTCAGAAATATATAGACCTACAGATTTGATATTTGGTACATAGCATCAACTCATGGTTCCAGCCTTTCTACAAAAAAACAAATTCAGATGAGCGATTTAGAGCCATCTTTGCCCTCTTGTTTAAATAAAATATATATTTGACTTTCGTCCAATCTAATATCCATCTGCTACCATCAATAACACTGACAATCTAGTGTGTACCCGCGTTTCTGCAAAATTGCTGGAAATCTTTGGCAGAAATTCGGTTTACATTAAGTCGACGAGATGCCGAACACGCCGTATTCACTGTTTATGTCTCTGTGTGTATGTGTTGGTACACAAAAATTAAGCAAATACACAGGTTCCGGCTGTGTTTTGGTTTATCTGAAGTGGCATCAATTATGCAGGAATTATTTTGTTAAATAAAATCTTACTGTAGGGAAATGTGTGTATAATTTTAAGAATATAATGTTTTGTACAGCGCTTCATATACCAAACTTGCCTTAACAATCGTCTTCTTTATTTATGCTTGACCTTTGATAGTACTTTAACCTTTGAAGTGAAATACACTCGGTAAAATCAAGATAAGTATTATTAAAGTACATTTTGATGTGTTGCTGAGGGATAAATGTGTTTGATAATGTTTGCGGTCTATAGAAAACGGCGTTTTTAAAAAGCGTTCCTACTCGTGTGTGAACTACTGTGTGAGTAATTGTCCTACTGGGCAAATGCTACTTGGAATTTTCACTGATATCTAAAATTTATCTTATAAATTTATCTTGTAAATTTATCATAGTAATTCTAATAATTTAATAAAGTACTTACACGTTAGAAAATTTGTGGAATAAATATAAGATATCTTTTAATATAGTAATCAGAGTTCTAAAATACCAGTTTCTTTTATATGTAATTTGAATCATTTACGACCATGTTTATTTGAAAATGCATTTGAGAAAATTGGTTCGCGTGGCCTTTTGTGCTTGCCACGCGCTTTTAAAAGTGTGCATACAAAAACGAAACTGTCTCATTTCAATTTGTTGATGTAATCATGAGGAAAAATAACACACAAAAAACAGGAACATAATAAAGTTTAGCAGAATCCAATTTGTACTCCGCAAATATTGCACCATCACATTCCAATAGAAATATTTATGGAAATAATACACAGGTAGTTTGAAACGACATGCGCGAAGCCAATTAATTTTCATTTAATTGATAGAGTTTTAACGTTTTTTTAATTAAAATTGTCCATAATGACAACATTGAATGACAAGTAATTAGAAAAGTCTTGCATCTTCACACCTTCGATTAAGAGAGCCAAAAATGTTCAAAGAGGCACGCTCCTCAAAAACCTTCAAATATTATGTTGATGACTGCCTATAACCACGTTATATACATTTTATAAATACATTTTTAGCCTCAAACAAAACAAGTGCAATTCTTTTCTAAACCTTTGGGTTGGGTAGTTGACATTAGCCTCCTTGCAAGGGTATTTCAATACCTCGAAGTAATTTATCATCACCTACGTCGCTAAAAGATATGTCCACTGATAACACACTGAACAGCCTTGCTTCAAAGGCCTTTTGGCTGCTTTTTCTATGTCTCAATTAAATGCGAATTCAGATTCTTTTTTGTTAAAGTAATGTAGTTTTTTTTATACGTGACGTTAAATAAATCTAGCTGTATACTTCATATGTTGGTGATGCGAGCTTCATTTGTAAGTAAAATACGTGATCTGTTTAGGCATTGACATATCTACAGCGTCAACACACACATTGTAAAGGATATCAACATTTTTATGTGTCTGTTTTAAAGTAATGTTAAAGGATTTAACCATATAAACACGGTATGTAAACAATATTTTATACATATATTACTGTTGAAATTTATGATCATTAATTTGTATACGATTTAATATATTGCTTTCTAAATTGTTTACTCTTTTATTTACGGATGCAGGCTACGTAGGTCGACAGTCTTGTGTTTGAGTCTCTTAATGATAAGACGAATAAAAATAAAAAAACACTAAAAATGTTGATGTAAAATATCTAATATAATCGACACTGACAATTTAAGAAAAATATCAAATATGGAGAAAGATAACTTAAAGGATCTTTTTTTCTACATCAATAAAATATTTCATATTGAAATAAACTGCTATAGTTTTATCCATTTTTTATGACTAAAATCATAATAACCCAAATTCAGTTGTTTTTTTTATAAAATAAAACCTCTTTTTAGAAATGCTTTTGGTAGGTTCTTTTACCAAACAAAAATATTTCTATTATGTACCAAGCAACATTGAAATATAAGACCAAATGGATAGCTGAAGGACAAAGAAACTGTTATTAATAATTTCTTATCGCACAAAATGCAGCCTAGCATTAAATAGATAACTATATTTACATGACGTCAAGATAGTGAGACCCTTATGGGCACAGTGGAGAATTATAAGATAAACAAATGATTGTGTTATATGCTTAAAAACTGAATGTATATTTTAAATAAAATTAACCATCGGGTCTTGGAATAATGGGCATCTTCTTATTTAAATTCAGACATTAAAGGTCTTTATTTTTTAGAAATAAGGAAATCTAAATTTTATGTCATATCCTCTTTATGGAAAATGTTTTGCTATTGATTCTAATTGTAAAATAAATAAACAATAGCATTCGGCAAACAAATCATATGCGTTAAATGATAATTTCGACTCAAAATATGTAATTGAAATACATGTATGTAATAAATTGTTACACTACCCGACCTATTTGAAGGACTGGTCTTATCATTTTTCCTGCTTAATAGGTTGCCCTTTTTACAAAATATCGCTTAAATTTAAAATTACCCAAAACTTCTAAGAAGTATATTGACTGATCATGCTAAATTTAAAGTGACATGATTGATTTATTACTGACATTCAATATACCATTTAGGTACCATACTTGTTATTAAAATTAGCATTATTTATCCAATAAATACCTATACAAATTACAAAAATAAAAACATTTTTTCCCTGAAATTAAATCTACCAATAAGAAAGTAACCAACAGACTTGATATGTAGGTCAACCTTTGCGAACTACTTTCCGAAAGTTTATATATAAAAACAAACAATTGCAGTGTCGCTCTATCCAGAATCACAAAGGCATATAAAAATATTAATCTGTCAAAATTATCCTGATTGCATAACTTACCAGAATTAAATATCGTAGAATCTGAAATATATATCGATCATCCCTGTACAAATGTTATAGACCATTTCACTCCGAAATGAGCCGTAATTCTTCGTAAATCAACGAGCACTCCCCGAACACTAAATCTACATGCTGGTATTTAATATTCCACACATTGTTTAGTGAGATACAAACATATATTTGAGAATTTTCCACAGTCACGGATAGGTAAATTGAAACCAGAGAATTACACCGGGAAGTACCGATCCTCTGGTGAAATGGTCTACAGAATGCGATGGAATACATTGGCTATTGGGACAGAGCACGATCCAAAAGTGTACAGAATTCGATACGACCATTTATGCTAAATGTATTAAAGGCAATATTTTCGTTGCAAAATTTAAAGATACATATATTTTGATCAAAAAATCATTCACGGGTCGGTACATATAGCCGTAGGCTGTAATACTCATCTGGATATGAAACAGTATGAAATATTTTTTCAAACGTGTTATGACTAAAATAATATTATGTTTTACATTTTTTCTGAAACAGATACTCACACGAGAAAGATACCAAAAACTCACGATATTATATAGAAACAATTTGGCCTATTTCGTAGGGAGCATTTAAATATTGAAATATGAGTTATCAGGTTTCCGGAGATAGACATCATAGCAATGGTGTCACTAATTTCTTAAAAACAACAACAAAAAAAAAAAAAAAAAAAAAAAAACAATGTTAACTTATTTTTTTATTTTGATGAAATCGACTTTGAGATAGTACTTAATTTAAGATTACAATACTACAACAAACATAATAATGAGAATATTTTTTGACCATGTAAAGTGCTGCCATGGTTACGAAGTTGCTGTGTATCGTTCTCCTGGTGACATGCGCGAGGGTCAACACATCACATCTGTATGACGTGTCCGGGGCCACCAGACTCGATGTCCTGGATGACTATGCCCACAGAATCACACCTCCCGAGACCATTGTTTTCCAAGGAACCGCATACAACGTCATACACGTAAACGCCTGACCATACGTAACTTTCCATTCCTTTAAATACATCATTGTGTACTATAATTGACACTTGTTTTATTATGAGGTAATTGGTATATATATATAATTTATTTCAGGGTTTTGATAATCAAAAGAAATTTAAAGAAGCTCTGTTACAGACAGTCATTGACCAAGATTTGATTTTTAACTATCTGTGTGTTAGGTCTTTCATTACAATTTTGAGATAATTTTTGGAAAAATTTAATTCACACACACACACACACACACACACACACACATATATATATGTGTGTTAATTATGCCCTTATTTTTTTGTATACATTTTCTGTGATATTATATGAAATATATTTTGATTGAAAAAAAAATGTGTATAGATTTCATTGATAAACTTTGTGTTTCATTTTCTTAATTTAGTGAACTGTCGTCTGCATGCCGACATCAATTTTGTGACAATGTGAAATAAGGTCTGGAGAATTTCAAAAGAATACCCACAATTTTACAGGTCTAGCAACACTTCTATTTATCCAAAATATATTGGTCAATAAAATTGAAACACGCGCAACTGCAATACGACATATTTTTTTTATAAATTCGTCGATGCCGACATCAATTTTCTACATATGGGTAAATAAGTCATTGGTATGAAATTATCAAAGAATACATAGATTTTACAGTGTCTAAGAAACATTCTGTTTAACCAAAGGATATTTGGTCAATTAAAAATGAAATATGACAAATCAATAGTTTTTAACACTCTCAAATATTATAGATAAAAGAGATAACAAAATGAGTATACAAATAGTGATACCTTTATCACTCCACTCGTTTAATTTAATATTTCATACGGTTGTTCTTGAGGAGTCTACATAATAAATTTGCTAGGCATATTTAGAGATTTTAATGAAGTATTTGACTTTAGATTAATTTATTTTTGTCGAGTTGGCCAGCTTAAGTAATTATTCGCAACAACTGAATACTGCCTTTCAATATCACATTTTTTTAAATTTAAATTTCCAAACCGAAGACCGCTATGGGTTCTGTATGAATTCGAGACTTCGTTTTGTTCATAACTTATCGAAAGTAGTAGGAAGGGGAAAAATAGAAGAAACAAAATATTTTTTTGTCAGTTATTCATTTTTCAAATAGATAATTTGAAAAATAATCAATTTCTATCTGTGTTTTGTGTACATTGACTATTTTCGAACGATTTTAACCTGATACTCGTGATTCTTTTTTGTTTTCTTCCGGAAAAGCGGAACCTTTAAGTTAATTATTTCTATTAGGGTCCACAAATTGACGAAAAAAATAAAAAAATAAAAACATACTCTCATTTTATGTTGATGTCCACAGACTTGAGTATGACAATGTAAATGACGTTATCGTTTACGTTATCAACAGATTTTCATTGATGAAATACAAGACATGAATACGCATTACGTGAGAGCGTTAGCGCGCTCTCTGCCTGTGTGTTATTTCAAATTTAAACACACATTTCTTCATTTCTATGTATAGACGCCTCGGGAGCGGTTCGATCCCCGTCCGCGACATACCAAAGTCGTAAAAAATGGTACTGTTATAGCTCCCTTGCTTGGCGCTCAGCATATAAGGGTAGTTGCAGGACTGGTTGGCCCGGTGTCAGGATAATGTGACTGGGTGTGGTATCATGTCACATGTCTACGGCATGATACTGAAGTGTGGCAGCACTATATCTGTCTCAACTACACATCGTCTCCAAATGACTGAAATACTGTCAGAGGGACGTTAAACCCAACAAACAAACAAACGATCTATGTATAGAAAGAGATGAACTGATAAATATTAAGAACAAAACTACTATAAAAAAAGAAACTACAATGTTTTATGCATTCTAATTTCTAGATAACTGACGATGGAACGGTTATATTCGACGAAGGGTTTCTTCAGGGAGCCGTTGAAGACCGGTTCGTGCTGACCCAATCTTGGATAGCTCCTTTTGGAGCGGATATCATGGCAAATTCACTAAGCGCCATCTATCACCAGGAATTTAAAGGTTCGGCACCCGAACTAACAACTGCATCTGCTGATGTCAACAAAGTATTTCCAGATGCGAGTTTCACTGCGACATCGATGCTCGTAGTAACGTGGAGTAGAGTGAGGGAGTACACGGCGGTGGTACAAAGCACAGAGGTAGATTAATATACTTCATAAAAAAAGAACTTAGACAATTATCAGATATATATATATATATATTTTTTTTTTTTTTAAAGTTCATTAAGGTAACCCACTCGTCAGTAAATTGTGATCATAGTCCATTAAGTAATAGTGGGAACTTTATAATAAATGCAAGCCTTTTTATACTTTATATAATAGCCTATATCTACAAGTCAACGGATGCTTGCATCTGCGCTGACGTTTTTTTTTAAGGATTTGAAGAACCATGATTATAATTTAATGATGGATGGATTACCTTGATAGTTTTCATTTCTGTATACGAATTTCTAGGATCTTTTGATATAGACTACGGGCTCTTTTTCTTTTGATCTTATAAAGAAGCCATTGAATTTTCGTCATGCGCCGAACGCCACAATTATACGATGCCATAAATTGCAGGAAAATACGTTCCAGTTGGTTCTCGCTTTGGATGGTTCCCGGACATACGCTCTTTTTCTGTATGACCAAATTAACTGGTTCCCTGCAGTGGTGAGTAAATACAATATACCACTATGTACTACGTTTATATTACAGAAATGGTTATCTTACTATCATAAAGCCCCTTATGGCCGTGAATTCGAATCCCGATCCGGTAACTTGGATTTTTTTTTTCATGTGAAAAAGCGTGCTGTAGACACCGGTTGCCTCACCTGCATTTCCCTGTGTGCATTGTTTTAAACTTATTTTGTGCCGATTGGGAACAAGTTCACAACGTTTTCTTATCTCTCTCTCGTCGATTCCGGGGTTGAACCAGTTTCTTTG
>CM037791.1:19903172-19953172 GCA_021229015.1 Solen grandis
TAAAATGTCCTTCTCAGGAGGGAATTGAGGTCGATCCCCGGCCGCGTCATACCAACGCCGTTATGAATGGTACAGTAAACTTTATGGTAAGCGCTCTTGGCTGGTTCCAAGACTGTTTGGCCAAGTTAAAACAATGTGCTTAGATGAATCGATGTTGGTATAAAGTGAGATACTACAATATGACAGCAGTGTAACTGTCTCAAGTAGACAAATTCCTCATCGAAGTTCGTTCGTCCGTCGGTCATAATTTTGTCCGGAGCATAACACAAAAACTATTAGAGGTATCAACATAAAACTCCATTCCATACTTGTCCGGAGCTCATATAGTATAACAAGTGCCGGTAGAACCGGTGAATGCTCCCCGAACTGCGCTTTTTCACTTGATGGGTACTTTATTATATTATATGAGCTCCGGGCAAAATTTAAAAATGAAAATTAACAAAGGGCAATAACTCCTAAATTATGGAAAACAGATTTATGTATCTTGTTCATTGCACTTCTCCTCATTGAGATCTTTCTACCTATGAAGTTTCATGTTGATACCTCTTATAGTTTTTGTGTTATGCTTCGAATAAATTTTTGACGGACGGACAAAGCGGCAACAATATGCTCTCCCTTTGGGGAGCATAATAAAGTATCCATCGAATTACAAAGCGCATTTCGGGGAGAAATCACCGGTTCTACCGGCACTTGTTTCAATATCAAGTGAAGTTAATGCCAGTTATGCTTATAAACTTTAAGATAAAGTCCAAGAGGCTAATAAATTCATGTTCATATCGTCTGGAATATGGATAACTGCAAAACTGCAGAAAAACTGCATTTGGGAAAGGTGACTGAAACAAAATAACAACCGGCTGCCACTTAAAATAAACTTGACACCGCTATGTCTGTTGCAGTGACGCATATTATAGTCTTAGTGTTTTGATACTCGAATACTCATGTTATTGTGTGGTTCATGCAATTACACGAGGCCTAGAATAACATAAAATCACAGTTGAATGTACATAAGAGAGTAAATATATTATCTTTATTATTTCACTGATGCAAATGACTTCTATTCAGAGGATATCCTATAAAATATAGTGGTTATGAATAACTGCCACATGTATTTTCTCTAAAAAAAAAATTTTTTTTCGAAAACTCAGCTTGAATACTTGTTTAAAATGGTTTATGTTTCGTACATTTTTTTTTCCATTTCTTTGATAATTTTCAATCAAAGTTTGAAAGTACCCATTTAACTGTATTTGTATTGTTGTTTTCGGTATAGATGTTGCAATTTGTTCATCCCGAAGGTATAGTTCTTTTATTTTTGGTTTCATCTTATTAATATCAAATAAATATTTAGCAGCAGACAGAGACTCCGACTATGTTCACGGTATATAAAAATAAAGGATAATCCTTTGATAGCAGCAGAATTCTTAAAATGTTCGCGTGACGAATTTCAAACTTATATTTTAGTAGTTAAAACTAGTCTTTCGATGCAACCGTATTCGAAACAATCTTTACAATTATATTGTACGAAGATTAGCACCATTAGTTTAATTTCTGGTCTGGAAAGTGTTTTTCATAATCAGTCTGACTTTTTTTCTGTATGGAGAATCCATTGTCATAGCAGTAAAAAGCACGGTTCAAGTAACTTAGGAGTCTGGTTTATAAAAAGAGGAAAGAAGCCTACCAAACTAGCGATCACTAGTCTGATGGATGTTGAAAAATCGCTTTAAATCTAATAGAACGATCTGCATTACTGCTTATTTGCTTAGTTCAGTGTCTTTTATCGATTGTACGGAGTGTATTTGTGGTAACTAGACCGAGCATGTTCGCATCACTTTGAAATATCAGACAGCTTTGTTCCGTTCTTTGGAATCAGTAAACCGAATGGCTGACAGCCACAGATTCAACACCTACTTAAAAAGAACCTCAAGTGAAAAATGACAAGTAGTAGCCTTGTAAAGCAAGATCTGAATAAATGTAATTAATCCGGTAGCCGCGTTTAGAGCGTCTATAATTGAGATAATGTGAGTTCCATCAAAGAAGTATAAAACGTTAACCGCCATGCCCTCTATATACACAGCCTGGCGCTCAGCATAAACATGTCGTTCCAGAACTGCCCTGTCAGCGAGGGTGTCATACTAAATTTGTTTAATGTCAGATTCTAAAACATAAAGACATTACTGTTAATGGTAAAACAATGGCATATTATTACACGAAAAAAAATATAGACATGAGGTCTTGTTTCATACTGAGGCTCCTAAAAGCATGAACAATAAACATGGTTCCATAAGCATGTTACTTTAGCAATAGCTTGGACAGTTAGCTTTAATTTCATATTGTCGCCATTGGGGTATATAGAAGTTTATTAACTTCTGTTCTCTATTTTTGCCATACTTATTTCCTCAATTAAATTATTTTTAACAACTATAAATGATATAGCTTTGAAATTCAATAAAACATACAAGCGAAGCATTCGTAAATGAATAATGTCGTTCAGATGTAACTAAATGATGGCTCGCACACAAATATAGGTTAATAACTTATGTAATGGGTTTCAATAGATATTTCAATCTTTTGATTTATGGAAATGTAGTCATAAACGAATTACTAATACATTAAAGTTTGTCACTTGTGTTTAGATACCGCAAATATCAGCTGATATTACAATTTTATGGTGCAGTTTTCCATTAATCTGATATAAAAACTGAAATTTTAGCTGAAGTAGTTCTTGGTTGATTTGCAGTATTTATTTTCAGTCAAATTATTTCGAATCGTTAGCTATTTAAATTTGTAGCAATTTTTATGTCAGTATGTTTGGTGATGAGTAAAGACACTTGTCTTGATAGATAGGCAAATGGCTCTTTAAAGAAAAAAGTTAAGCATATTTAAAAACGTTTTCTTTGAATTAACTTCTATATAATATGGTAATGTTATGATAAATATGTGTAATATTTTACTCTGGTCTTCGGAATAAGAACATTTTGAATGGATTGATATTACCTGATATGTTTTTGTGTAAAGTCTATTTTTCAGATAAATAATCGTTGTGTAGTTTTGATACGTCCAGCAATGATATTGATGACGATATAACTCTAGACAGCAGAGGCAACATGATCGATTTATTATTATTATTATTATAATTGTAAAAAAATACCATTTTGTGATACAATAAGAATACGTATGTTAAATTATCGTGTATCGTGAGTTGATCGCAATGAATAAACAATGTGTGATTTTATAGTCGCTACAATAATAACAGGAAATGATGGGAAGAGTTTGCAGTCTAAATATCATTGCATCTCAATTATCCTCATGACTGAAAAGATTCAGTATTACTACTTGCATGTTTTGGCCATATTCTTATGTAACTGGTTGAAAAGACATAAAGCAAAGTATGAAGATTGACGGTATGTTCATCTTTGTAAAAGATAGTATCAGAGACGGATATTTAAACTGTAAATAGTGTTGTTGTTGTTGCTGCTGCTGCTGTTGTTGTTGTTGTTGTTGTTGTTGTTGTTGTTGTTGTTGTTGTTGTTGTTGTTGTTGTTGTTGTTGTTGTTGTTGTTGTTGTTGTTGTTTAAGAAAATTAAAGTTAAACTAGTATCAATGCCGATGACTAAATTAGATTGTGAGTAATCACAAAGTTTGACTTATTGAGAAAGATTTGATAAAATCATGATTATATCATGTAGTGTACAAGTAAAGGCCGGTCTAGCGTATTACGTGGTATGTGTCCGTAATTTATAACATTATACATGTATTTTGTAAAATGTGCAGAGGCTTTAGATGAAAGAAACGCGTAATTTTAGATAATCTAGATCAATATTATAGCCGTATAATGTATATTTTCTAGATTTGTTCAATTACGAACGCACTAATCATAAACATAGTCATGACGTACAATTTAAACACCTGTGCCTTATCTACTTTAGACGAACTTCAAAAGAGCTCATTATTTGTCTAATATGCATCGTGTATATACAGCTTATGCCTTATAAATATAGGATTTGACATTCCAGAGGCTCGCTTAATAACATTTTCATGAACTCGATCAGTAAAATTTGATATGAAATGACATTTCAAGTCAGATTTTTTTATCATATGAATTATAATGACAGTAAATCGCGATTATGACAACAAAGTTAACAAACAAAACATGAATGGACGGAATGTGAACTACTTTTGTAATCTGTAACACAAAGAAAGTAGTTTCAAATAAGAACTGAAAATAAGGATTTAATGTGTGTACATTTTCAACAACAAATGAATAATGAATCAAACACATTTAATCCAGCTGTTCGAGTTCAACACATTATGCATACATATATTATACAAACTAACAATGTTTATGGAACAATGTCATATGATAAAAACGTGAATGATATTTAAAATGATAAATGATACTTAAAATGGTATAAATAAAAAATATAAAAGAATATAAATATGTTCTATTAAGATATAAACACATTTCCATAAGTTTTTAAAAAAAAATTCCATTTGAAACTATAAAAAAACTCAGTCGGAAATGGCCAGTCCTGTAATTAATCCTTATTTCAGTAAGTTTATGTTACATGACTGGTCAGTTCTAACTGAAATCATTTTATATACAGTAACAGGCAGAAAAAGAGATCGGCAATGATTCCGACTAGAAAACATTATACTATATATATATATATATATATATATATAGTATACATACAATAAAGATTAATAGTACTTCATGCAATATCTCTAGCATGTCCAAATATAATCTCAAACCTGTCTATCAGATGAATAGTTTTCTCCTGCGATCAAGAAACATTGGGCTGCAGAATCTTTGATTCCTAATAATTTGATATGGCATACAATAACATGTTGCAGACATTTTCCTCCCACCTTTAAGGATTCGGGAAGAGCAATCAGCTTTAATGATCTTATCGAATTTCCGTTGCCAGCAGCCACTGCAATTGTATTCAGTGTCTGATATGATTGCTTAATCTCCAACATGCATAAGAATGGAACCATTACCATCAGAAAAGTATCTCATAAGAGATGCCTTTTCCTGTTTTCCTGACCACTATTAGACTAATAAAACGGATTCGTCTTCTATTGCAGTGAAGACCTTTTTCATATTGCAATTGATTCCAAAATAACTGTGTAAATCCTGCAAAACAGTTTGCTTTATTAGTGGTAATGCAGAAGGGTATATGCCTTCCTCGCTTGTCAAACTATTTTTAAAATGTCCTTCTCAGGAGGGAATTGAGGTCGATCCCCGGCCGCGTCATACCAACGCCGTTATGAATGGTACAGTAAACTTTATGGTAAGCGCTCTTGGCTGGTTCCAAGACTGTTTGGCCAAGTTAAAACAATGTGCTTAGATGAATCGATGTTGGTATAAAGTGAGATACTACAATATGACAGCAGTGTAACTGTCTCAAGTAGACAAATTCCTCATCGAAGTTCGTTCGTCCGTCGGTCATAATTTTGTCCGGAGCATAACACAAAAACTATTAGAGGTATCGACATAAAACTTCATTCCATACTTGTCCGGAGCTCATATAGTATAACAAGTGCCGGTAGAACCGATGAATGCTCCCCGAACTGCGCTTTTTCACTTGATGGGTACTTTATTATATTATATGAGCTCCGGGCAAAATTTAAAAATGAAAATTAACAAAGGGCAATAACTCCTAAATTATGGAAAACAGATTTATGTATCTTGTTCATTGCACTTCTCCTCATTGAGATCTTTCTACCTATGAAGTTTCATGTTGATACCTCTTATAGTTTTTGTGTTATGCTTCGAATAAATTTTTGACGGACGGACAAAGCGGCAACAATATGCTCTCCCTTTGGGGAGCATAATAAAGTATCCATCGAATTACAAAGCGCATTTCGGGGAGAAATCACCGGTTCTACCGGCACTTGTTTCAATATCAAGTGAAGTTAATGCCAGTTATGCTTATAAACTTTAAGATAAAGTCCAAGAGGCTAATAAATTCATGTTCATATCGTCTGGAATATGGATAACTGCAAAACTGCAGAAAAACTGCATTTGGGAAAGGTGACTGAAACAAAATAACAACCGGCTGCCACTTAAAATAAACTTGACACCGCTATGTCTGTTGCAGTGACGCATATTATAGTCTTAGTGTTTTGATACTCGAATACTCATGTTATTGTGTGGTTCATGCAATTACATATCTACCTATAAAATATAGTGTTATGAATTACTGCCACATGTATTTTCTCTAAAAAAAATTTTTTTTCGAAAACTCAGCTTGAATACTTGTTTAAAATGGTTTATGGTTCGTACATTTTTTTTTCCATTTCTTTGATAATTTTCAATCAAAGTTTGAAAGTACCCATTTAACTGTATTTGTATTGTTGTTTTCGGTATAGATGTTGCAATTTGTTCATCCCGAAGGTATAGTTCTTTTATTTTTGGTTTCATCTTATTAATATCAAATAAATATTTAGCAGAAGACAGAGACTCCGACTATGTTCACGGTATATAAAAATAAAGGATAATCCTTTGATAGCAGCAGAATTCTTAAAATGTTCGCGTGACGAATTTCAAACTTATATTTTAGTAGTTAAAACTAGTCTTTCGATGCAACCGTATTCGAAACAATCTTTACAATTATATTGTACGAAGATTAGCACCATTAGTTTAATTTCTGGTCTGGAAAGTATTTTTCATAATCAGTCTGACTTTTTTTCTGTATGGAGAATCCATTGTCATAGCAGTAAAAAGCACGGTTCAAGTAACTTAGGAGTCTGGTTTATAAAAAGAGGAAAGAAGCCTACCAAACTAGCGATCACTAGTCTGATGGATGTTGAAAAATCGCTTTAAATCTAATAGAACGATCTGCATTACTGCTTATTTGCTTAGTTCAGTGTCTTTTATCGATTGTACGGAGTGTATTTGTGGTAACTAGACCGAGCATGTTCGCATCACTTTGAAATATCAGACAGCTTTGTTCCGTTCTTTGGAATCAGTAAACCGAATGGCTGACAGCCACAGATTCAACACCTACTTAAAAAGAACCTCAAGTGAAAAATGACAAGTAGTAGCCTTGTAAAGCAAGATCTGGATAAATGTAATTAATCCGGTAGCCGCGTTTAGAGCGTCTATAATTGAGATAATGTGAGTTCCATCAAAGAAGTATAAAACGTTAACCGCCATGCCCTCTATATACACAGCCTGGCGCTCAGCATAAACATGTCGTTCCAGAACTGCCCTGCCAGCGAGGGTGTCATACTAAATGTGTTTAATGTCAGATTTTAAAACATAAAGACATTACTGTGAATGGGAAAACAATGGCATATTATTTAGCTTCAAGCCTGAACTAAATGAATTAACATTTTCTTCAAATTGAGTATTAATATAGACATGAGGTCTTGTTTCATACTGAGGCTCCGAAAAGCATGAACAATAAACATGGTTCCATAAGCATGTTACTTTAGCAATAGCTTGGACAGTTAGCTTTAATATCATCTTGTCGCCATTGGGATATATAGAAGTTTATTAACTTCTGTTCTCTATTTTTGCCATACTTATTTCCTCAATGAAATTATTTTTAACAACTATAAATTGATACAGCTTTGAAATTCAATAAAACATACAAGCGAAGCAATCGTAAATGAATAATGTCGTTCAGATGTAACTAAATGATGGCTCGCACACAAATATAGGTTAATAACTTATGTAATGGGTTTCAATAGATATTTCAATTTGTAATGAATGATATTACAAAAACTGAAATTTTAGCTGAAGTAGTTCTTGGTTGATTTGCAGTATTTATTTTCAGTCAAATTATTTCGAATCGTTAGCTATTTAAATTTGTAGCAATTTTTATGTCAGTATGTTTGGTGATGAGTAAAGACACTTGTCTTGATAGATAGGCAAATGGCTCTTTAAAGAAAAAAGTTAAGCATATTTAAAAACGTTTTCTTTGAATTAACTTCTATATAATATGGTAATGTTATGATAAATATGTGTAATATTTTACTCTGGTCTTCGGAATAAGAACATTTTGAATGGATTGATATTACCTGATATGTTTTTGTGTAAGGTCTATTTTTCAGATAAATAATCGTTGTGTAGTTTTGATACGTCCAACAATGATATTGATGACGATATAACTCTAGACAGCAGAGGCAACATGATTGATTTATTATTATTATTATTATTATTATTATTATGTCATTGTAAAAAATACCATTTTGTGAAACAATATGAATACGTATGTTAAATTTCTATATCATATTTACTACTATCATATGACACTTACAAATGTTCATTTTAACTTTTGTTCCTCTTATTCTATAGATACATGATTGTTTACTGTGAAGAGGAAATATAGAGTAAAAATGTTATCGTTTCAAGAAGTTAAAGAAAGGTTCAAATGTTAAATTCAAGAGATCTATGTTAGAGTTTAGTGTAATATTGACTATATCTAATTTAAAAGGAGAAGGTTGTTGGTGTCTTTTAAATCTGGATTTAGCAAAAGAATATCTTAAGCATATGATTATGAGTACAATGCGTATTTATATTTGCTTGGTTTGTTAAATTCAATCGCGTATTTCCAATGTCAAGTGAAAAAGCAGCATTGAAAGACTTATGTCACAAATTTGCAATACCATATTCTTGCGGTTTATGGATGCTATTCTGATAGTACAGCGCGAGTATAGACTCTAGATTCTAAAATAAAAATGTGTAAGTGCAGTTGTTGGATCCTATCTGCTGATACATTCATTACAAGTACATGATTTTACATTGTAAGTTATTTCCTATGTAGGCCACTGGCATGCATTTAAATGAGTTTGTTTAATTGTTTTTTTCACCATTTTCAAACTCCACATTCTAACTATGTTTTGAAAGTCATTAACAAGCAGTTTTCATTTATGGTATATTTTAGCACACAGCGCTGATTAAACTATTGATTTCAATCAGAAAATTAAATAATTTTCTAACATTTTTATTACACTATTAATGAAAACGTATTGCTTCGGATATTTATGGTTTTAGCGTTCTGCTTTTGAACGTTCTATCAAAAACATATTATTAGCTTTAAATCCCGAACGGATCGTTTATAGATTACGAATGTAATTAAGTTTGTAAAATATGATTACAACAGAAATTGCTTCACAAGATGCTTCATAAGAAATGCAACATTTCCTGACAGGTTTGAGATTAAAATACGGTGTGAATTATACTTTAGCGAAACGACTGATACCAAATCGATTTCAAAAACCAAAATGTTCTTACTAGAAAACATTGAATTGTATTGAATTTAATTAAGTTAAATAAACACCTTCTAGGTTTATTAATTGGGCGACTGTTATTGTAAATATACTACGTTCTTCACGCAACTTGGGTTCGATTTTTGGTCGATCCGACTTTGTATGTGAAAGGGCATTTTGTCGCCTGTTCGGAAGAGTAGCTTTTCCTATGGGTACTTCTGTTACCTCAAACACTAGGGACCTCTTGACCGCCATCACTATTAGTATCAATAGAAGATATTTGTTTGTATTGGGTAAATATGGAATGTATCTCATCGAGAAGTGATACAATAAACAAATAGTTGAAAATATGAAAAAATTGTATAACTTTAATATGAGATATTCTGTATTCCATATTCACTCAAAACAATTTTTCTTTTTATCTTATGTTGTTTTCTATGATCTTTGCATTTAACAACTCAGACATTATCAAAATTGGCGCCAAATTACGTCGAAATATTTGACATAACCGTGACATTCTACTTTGCTATATAATTCAATATAGGGCTCGAGAACCAAAATTTATATCACTCACAGTTTCACAAGTTAGATATGAATTATATCTCACTGACATTTTTCAGTATCTCTTCGAAAATCATCAGATAAACAAGAATATTTTCATAATCGTTTCCGAATTCAGTGCGATCTTTGTGAAATAAAATCCAAACAAATAAATAATGTATGCTCTATATTAGTTTGCCTGATTATATTGCTGATAGATATTGTAGGCGTCAGTAGTTTTTAGATATCAAATTAGTGTCTTTCTATTTTCATCTAATACAAATAATGTTGTCATTGTAGTCTCAATTTCTAAAACCTCAGATATCATATGAAGACCAAATATTTCTGATATTTCAAGATATAGAAGCTGCACTGCTATCTTTCACTTTAACTTCTAAATAAATTAATGTATGTTATCGAACAGATTCCCTTTCCAAAAGACTATAATGACAAAACCATATGTCTAAAACTATATACCCTTAGTCCGAAACCTCCTTTTTTTTTATATGATTTTTTTTTTTTTTCCCAGTCAAATCGAAAAGCAGGTATAAGCCTTATGATGCATATTGGCCTTGTTTAACACCACATGTGTCCCTATATTGACCTTGTTTAACACCGCATGCGTCCCTATATTGACCTTGTTTAACACCGCATGCGTCCCTATATTTACCTTGTTTAACACCGCATGCGTCCCTATATTGGCCTTGTTTAACACCGCATGCGTCCCTATATTGACCTTGTTTAACACCGCATGCGTCCCTATATTGACCTTGTTTAACACCGCATGCGTCCCTATATTTACCTTGTTTAACACCGCATGCGTCCCTATATTGGCCTTGTTTAACACCGCATGCGTCCCTATATTGGCCTTGTTTAACACCGCATGCGTCCCTATATTGACCTTGTTTAACACCGCATGCGTCCCTATATTGGCCTTGTTTAACACCGCATGCGTCCCTATATTGGCCTTGTTTAACACCGCATGCGTCCCTATATTGGCCTTGTTTAACACCGCATGCGTCCCTATATTGGCCTTGTTTAACACCGCATGTTTCCCTATATTGGCCTTGTTTAACACCGCATGCGTCCCTATATTGGCCTTGTTTAACACCGCATGCGTCCCTATATTGGCCTTGTTTAACACCGCATGCGTCCCTATATTGACCTTGTTTAACACCGCATGCGTCCCTATATTGGCCTTGTTTAACACCGCATGCGTCCCTATATCGGCCTTGTTTAACACCGCATGCGTCCCTATATTGGCCTTGTTTAACACCCATGCGTCCCTATTCCTTGTTTAACACGCATGCGTCCCTATATGGCCTTGTTTAACACCGCATGCGTCCCTATATCGGCCTTGTTTAACACCGCATGCGTCCCTTTATCTATATATTAGTCCAAACTGTATCATGGAACTAAGAATGTCGATCGCTAATACAAAATAAAGTAAATAGTCTTTCAAATAATTGTCCTATTTATATTTTCTTGATCGATTCATGTTGTTTAAGAAATTATCTGTCTATACCCATGTTTTGTTGTGTATTTAAACACAGGTTTAGTGTTCAGATGATGATTATTATATCACGAGGGTGTAGCTTGAGTGATGTATTATTCACACCTGAACGACAACCCTGTGTTTAAATACACGGAAAAAAAACACGAGTAAAAGATAGGTAATATCGATTCTGATACGTATTTCGTTATTTTATTTAGATTTCTTGTTTGACACGTATAAACTGAAAACCAAATTATTTTTCTCCAGCTTGCCGATCGAATTACCTCCCTCGTGTATACAGATTGACAGCTAAAAGAAAAGAAAAACGCACTTGATCTGTAAAGTATAAATTCTTTATTTACATTTATTTGTTATTCTCTTTGGTTAAATTTCATATTTTATCTGTAAACCATTGGTTAAGTGATTTCAGTTTTCCACTTGACCGAACTAATTATACTTACCTTTTAATTAAAAAGCCATTTTGTCGTATTCTAACACTTTTAATCCTTTCATTGTGCCTTATAAATATCATTTAAAAACTATTTTTTTATTCATTTATATCCTTGTGTTTTTTTTTTTGGGAATCTCGTTGAATATTTATTGTTTTATAGATGACTTTGTTAAGAATTATCTCACATTTCAGACTTATTTGATATTGATGAATGTATATTTGATCTAGATGTCAAATTAAGAGCTTTTTATCTGTTATAACCTGTTAAACTGTGATTTTTTTGTATATGCAGAGTTGCTTCCCTTGAAGCTTTCAAAATGTTCGCAGGTTTTAATTGGGTGACAGCATCTTGGTTTAAACATACTTATTCATATAATATAGTACAATACAAATGTAAATCATACAAACAAACACATAGTATAAAACTAGTTCAAAACTCATTATGCATCATTATCGACGTATCTATGTCTAAAGGATTAAATCGAAAGCTTATTTAAAGCTTATTGGGATTTTTTCCCTGCCAGCATCTTGCCAGCATCTGAAGCCTATATAAGTGCACACGGATCAGCTACAGCAGCCGGTCGCATCAGTCGAAATATTAAACTGTTCGTTGTACGCTTAGGCGGCAAATTTGAATTCACGTACAAACACTAGACTATGGTAATCATTTTTTGGAAATATTTAAAGGTAATACTGGCTCTTTCGGGCTGATCCTGTTAAATTCTAAAATTTATATCTACTACAGTACATATAAAAGGAGTTTACATTATAATAAAAATAAAACAATTATTATAACAACGTTGTTATCTTATTAACCCCCAAATATAACCGCATATTGACACACTTATAGACAGGTTGTTTACATAGTCAAGTAATTAGGAAGAACTTCCAAATGTGCAATCCACAATTTTCCATGACGTCAACTAAATTGAAGCGTTAAAACGTTTAACTACGATGTTAACGTTCATTGATAACTTCTTACGAGGGAGTAACAAGTAATGGCAATAAATTCACATAAGCGCGCTGCGAGCTGTGTTTTGTTGCAAATATACACGAAGTCTGTTTGTTTCTTTCTGTATAGAGAGAAAGATACTCGTCGTGTTAGAATTAAGAAATCATCCATCTCCACCCGTATTTTGTTGTGTATTTAAACACATGTTTAGAGTTCAGGTGAGGATTATTTTATTACGAGAGTGTAGCCCTAGTGATGTAATTATTCGCATCTGAACGACAAACCTGTGTTTAAATACACAACAAAACAGATAGATTATTTCGATCCAAACATGTTTTTCGTCTTTTTAGCTCACCTGAGCAAAGCTCAGGGTGAGCTTTTGGGAGACTTGATTGTCCGTCGGCCGTCGTCCGTCGTCCGTCAACAATTTGATGTTTACACACTAGAGGCCACAATTTTGATCCAATCTTCCTCAAACTTGGTCAGAATGTTTGTCTTGATGATATCTTGAACCCTTTCGAAAATGGGTCAGGTTGGATCAAAAAGTAGGTCAGTAGGTCAAATCTTAGAAAAATCTTGTCGTCCGTCAACAATTTTGATGTTTACACACTAGAGGCCACAATTTTGAGACAATCTTCCTCAAACTTGGTCAGAATGTTTGTCTTGATGATATCTTGAACCCTTTCAAAAATGGGTCAGGTTGGATCAAAAAGTAGGTCAGTAGGTCAAATCTTAGAAAAATCTTGTTTACACACTAGAGGCCACAATTTTGAGACAATCTTCCTCAAACTTGGTCAGAATGTTTGTCTTGATGAAAGGTCAAATCTTAGAAAAATCTTGTCGTCCGTCAACAATTTTGATGTTTACACACTAGAGGCCACAATTTTGATCCAATCTTCCTCAAACTTGGTCAGAATGTTTGTCTTGATGATATCTTGAACCCTTTCGAAAATGGGTCAGGTTGGATCAAAAAGTAGGTCAGTAGGTCAAATCTTAGAAAAATCTTGTTTACACACTAGAGGCCACAATTTTGATCCAATCTTCCTCAAACTTGGTCAGAATGTTTGTCTTGATGATATCTTGAACCCTTTCGAAAATAGGGTCAGGTTGGATCAAAAGTAGGTCAGTAGGTCAAATCTTAGAAAAATCTTGTTTACACACTAGAGGCCACAATTTTGATCCAATCTTCCTCAAACTTGGTCAGAATGTTTGTCTTGGTGATATCTTAAACCCTTTCGAAAATGGGTCAGGTTAGATTAAAAAAGTAGGTCAGTAGGTCAAATCTTAGAAAAATCTTGTTTACACACTAGAGGCCACAATTTTGATCCAATCTTCCTCAAATTGGTCAGAATGTTTGTCTTGGTGATATCTTAACCCTTTCGAAAATGGGTCAGGTTAGATTAAAAAGTAGGTCAGTAGGTCAAATCTTAGAAAAATCTTGTTTACACACTAGAGGCCACAATTTTGATCCAATCTTCTTCAAACTTGGTCAGAATGTTTGTCTTCGTGATATCTTGAACCCTTTCGAAAATGGGTCAGGTTGGATCAAAAAGTAGGTCAGTAGGTCAAATCTTAGAAAAATCTTGTTTACACACTAGAGGGCACAATTTTGATCCAATCTTCCTCAAACTTAGTCAGAATGTTTGTCTTGATGATATCTTGAACCCTTTTGAAAATGGGTCAGGTTGAATCAAAAAGTAGGTCAGTAGGTCAAATCTTAGAAAAATCTTGTTTACACACTAGAGGCCACAATTTTGATCCAATCTTCTTCAAACTTGGTCAGAATGTTTGTCTTGGTGATATCTTGAACCCTTTCGAAAATGGGTCAGGTTGGATCAAAAAGTCGGTCAGTAGGTCAAATCTTAGAAAAATCTTTTTTTTGATCCAATCTTCTTCAAACTTGGTCAGAATGTTTGTCTTGGTGATATCTTGAACCCTTTCGAAAATGGGTCAGGTTGGATCAAAAAGTAGGTCAGTAGGTCAAATCTTAGAAAAATCTTGTTTACACACTAGAGGCTACAATTTTAATCCAATCTTCCTCAAACTTGGTCAGAATGTTTGTCTTGATGATATCTTGAACCAGTTTGAAAATGGGTGGGGCTGGATAGAAATGTAGGTCAGTAGGTCAAATCTTGAAAAATCTTTTTTGAGGGCAATTTTTTTGGCAGAATGTTTGTCATGATGATATCTTTTGTGGATGGGGTCAGAAAATTCCTGAACATTGTTTCACCTCATTATCTTAATTCTAAAGCAATCTGTTTTGTACAGGCAATGAATGATACTTTCATCAGGTGAGCGATCTAGGGCCATCTTGGCCCTCTTGTTTTATTTGGATTACTTGCTTGAGACGTAGAACTCTTCCCTCCAGCTTGCCGATTGAATTACCTCCTTCGTATATACAGATTGACAGATGAAAGTGAAGAAAAACGCATATGATCTGTAAAATATAAATTTTTTATTCATTTATGTATTATACCCTTTGATTTAATTTCATATTTTATATATCCGTGTAATTAGAAAGAGCTTCTAAAATGAAAATATTTTAATGTGAAATTCACCAATTTTCATGACGTCATCAAAATTGAAGTACAAAAACGTTTTACTACAATGTTTACGTTCATTGATAAATTATTACAAGGGAGTAAAATGTAATGGCATTAAGTTTACGTGACCACGCGCCGCGACCTGTGTTTTGTTTTGTTGCGAATTCACACACAATCTGTTTCCTTCTTTCTGTATGGAGAGAAAGATGCGAGTCGTGTTAGAATAAGAAATTCGAAATTGATATTTTGGTTAATAATAATCTTTTTCATATTCAGTCTATTTTACGCTTATCGTTTTAAACATTACTGTCTTTGTCTGTTTCTTCCTTGACCCTCATCTTCTTCTTCGTGTTATTATTAGTGGTAGTCTTTGCAGTATTGTACCGATGCTCAGGCACATATCCTTTCAAACTCATTTAGACATTAATTAGCTTAAAATATAAAGGTAAGACCAAATCAAATATGTAAGCTAAGATGTATACTTACACAAGATAATATAGACACATATTGTGAAACATTGTAAGCACTTGTAGATAATATTTTCAAGCTGTTTCCGAATTTCTGTAAAGCCTTAATTTAATCTATGAAATTTAAGACTGACGTCTTTACAATATTACGTGCGTTTACTCTTAAGATATGTCAAGGATTCTGCTATCCATAGACAAAGTGGAAGATATTCGATAAAATCCTGTCAAACCAAAATGAGTTAGCATGATAATCAGATACGTGTTCCTGTTACTCCAGCACTGATATGTTTGACATTAACATATCCTTGAATCACATGTTTACTTGAGAAAAAATATATGCTGTGTACATGCATCGAAAGTACTTTATTTATCACGAGTTAAATATCAAGTGTGCACGCAAAAAATGATCATTGAAACTAATCGAAATATAAACCCTAACACGTGATACTTAGCACGTGCGCACGTGATAAGTACGTTATTTCCAATTTTCCATCTATACCACCATAGTGCTACCGTAGAGAATAGATGAAAAGGAAAGTAATTATTTTCGTTCACGTATCAAAATAACAAAATTCAGATTACACCATTGTGTATCATGATTCTGATTATGGTTTGAATCATTTGCTTTTATTTCAAATGCTTTCAATTCGCAGATAGCACCATTTCCTTAATAACTAACACGTGCGCACACGAAAAATAAAATATTTCCGATGTCCCCTCTATGCCACCATAATTATTTCCGTCGTTTTTGTATCAAAATGTCATCAACATGAAGCATACCACATCGATTATGTACGAAGCATCATTCATATAGTAGTCGATATCAAGACCACATGTTTAGAAAATTATCAATCAATAGCATATAAATGTTTTTCTTACTTGATCATTTTCTTTTCTTTTTTTCTTTTTTTTTTTTTTTTTCGTGCTACTATTTTCACGTAAATTAGCAAACTTAAAGACTGTTAGAAAAAACAAGGCTTTGTCAGTATTGCAAGCAGCACAGGAGTCCCCAACCGGTGACCCCCACCCCCTCCCCACACACACACCAAGATAGACACAATGATACCGATGGAAATGGGTTATGATTCCCAAAATGCGCTTTGTCACAAGACAAGTGCAAACTCAATTAATTGCAAACTCAACTCAATGACTTGTATAATAAATGTTCTTGTGCACTGCACTTTTCTTTCAAGAGGTCTATCTATGAAGTTCATATGTCGTATAGTCTATGTGTTATGATCCAGACAAAAATTAAAGATGAAATTAACAAGTCACATATTTCATATTAACTGGGACAAATAGATGGAAGGGTGCTCGCATTCCTTTGTGTAATGACAAAATTAATGTTTTATGAAAATCTATCCATAGATATGAAAGTTAAAGAGCTGACACAGATGTACCTATGAGAGACAATTTATAACAACTCTCATGACCTTCACCTTTCAAGCATGCATATGGCTGATATCTTTCTGTTATGACAAGCGTGTTTAATGAAAACACTCTATTGATATGGAAAGTATAGAGCGGGCACGAAAATGTAGCCTATAGATACCAAAGACAACTTCTAACAACTCCCGTAACCTTGGCCTTTCATGGACACATATGACTGATGCACGCGACACACCCAAGTGTGATGAGAAACACTTCTGCAAAGTTTTTTTATTGAAATCCATCTATATGTGTCCAAGTTATGGAGCGGACACGAAGATGTAACTTATGAACACCAAAGACAATTTCTAACAACTACCGTGACCTTGACTGTTCGAGGACGCATAAAGTTGATGTGCGCGCAACACACCCTTGTGTTATAAGGAACACCACCTCTGTACGGTTTTATAGAAATCCATGCATAGGTGTTCGAGTTATGGAACGACGGATGCACGGCCAGATTAGAGTAAGTGTCATTTCTTTTGTTATTTTCTTTTCTTGTTTATACTATTGCTACATAATGAAGTCTGTTGTTCTCATTTGTCCTGTTTACCGTTAGATGGTCCCTTACTCCAATCTGGCTGCGCGGAGTGACGGACGGAAGGACGCGCGCAAACCTATAGTCCCCAACCGGTTTCTCCGGTGGAAATTAATAAAGTCAATCTTATTTAATAGCTGTCTGTGCAGAAGCTTTGTCAAGGTGTTAAAATCTAAACAAGATGAAAAATCAATTGTAATCACTTCTGTGATATCACAGCGTAGGCGCGAGAATGTGTTTTGTTACTTAATTCAAACAGTAATTAATTTAATGCGTAAAATACCCATGTCATTTTTATACATCCTACAACTGACAGGAAGCGTTTTAAATGGTATACAGATATTCGTATTGATAAAAAGCTCCTACCCCAGACAATCAGTCTTTTGGAATTATCAGTAAGATGTGTATCTGTATCATTTACAAAACTCCATCGATTATAGATAAATATAAAGAATCAAATGATCCCATGTTAGACTAGTTAATTCGAAAACACACATTATTATGTATAAATCTAAGCGCTAAAGGCACTAAAGTTGTGTGTGTCTCAAGTGAAAGAGTGTTTGACGAGTTGCAGATTTGCTTGGTAAATCTTTTTACTCAGTCAATCAAAAATCGTATTTTATATGTCATTTGACGATCGCTTGTATCAAATACTCACTGTGGTAATTATGCAAAAGTCAGTGTTACAGGCAAAGGGGCTCGTAACTATTTCCGGATAGTTTCGGTTTTTTATGTTTCAATAATCAAAGTTCGATAGATTAATGTAATTATTAGTTTGTTACACGGATTTGTATCGGATTTCAAGGTTTCTACTTCAGATACCTCCATGGGTTATTGTAACACCATAAATTGACCGAAACCTGCATATTTACTATCCAGAATAAGTTACGAGCCCATTTGCATCAAAACATACTGTATTCGTCTGCATGGTTAAGTGACAGTTACACAACATCATACAGAAATAAGATCTTTGTGTCTTCGTGTCACAGACAATTTTTTGTCCCGTAATTATGTATTTTTGACACACAATTGATTTTTCAACACTTTTGCTTATTCTCAGTATATCTGTGTTCAACCGCTCGATCATTTTCACAAAATTGAGAGGTTATTCGCTTTCAAGGTAGAGAATCGAATGCTCGGAAAGTGGGTAGTAATGTTGTGAGTGACAAACTATTGTACCATTTTATTTTGCTTGCCGCTTTGTCCGTTGTTAATAAATATACAGTGTTCTTTTAATGTGTTCAACATCACTTTTAACGATGCTTGACCTATATAATCTTAAAGATCTGTGAAAGCGTTATCAACAAAGCCAAAACATGTAGTGTCAAAACCACGCTCGACTTATCCACACGTAGTGCCTAATGTTTTGACAAATACAGGGACGGATATTTATTACAATTTATTTATTAAATATATGTGTATATTTGTTTCATTTGACGTTTGGCACAAAAATATTATTTATGATTTCTTGGTGACCTTTAAATTTGATTACGACACAACCCCCCTCCTTTCCCAGTGACTGTAATTAGGAAAGCATTACCTGTTTATATTGCCGAAACCTATGTGGACACATTGACCGCTTATGTCTTTCTGTGACCTACCCTACCAATGTACCACGTGATCAAAAGTGTGTATTTTGTGTCATCTTTCCCTCACATTTACAGTAACAGTTAAGAACTGAGGACTAACTTTGTGGACATTATTTGATACTGTTAGGAGGTAAATATCGATTACAATTAGCCTGCCTTGAATGGCCGCTAGCTCATCTAGGAAGCTCGACAGTGAAAAATTATCGTTATCCAGTTCAATTAAATTAAGCGTCTGTAATATTTCAAAATCTGATGGAATCTGTAAACTTTGACTGGGTGGGCCATCTGACTTTTGTCAATTGGGTCGAAGCTAGAGTTTTGGGCTAGTTTTTAGATCTTTAAAAGACGCACGTCTTGTTTTCAAATAGGATTCAAAGATACGGCACGGAAAACAACAATTTGACTTAAGAAAAAAAAAGAATCCAAAACTTATTATTACATTTTAGCAATGAAGATAGAACACTGATATTCAAGTCACTTTAACTTTGTTCTTCATCAACTTCCTAAAGACATTAATGGGATTCAATGGGCATATGTACACGTATGTGCTATTTAGTTTAGTTCATAATTATTTTCTTTTTTCCTCTCTTGATTGTTATAATACATGTACTTGTTCAGCTTTAAAGCCCATCTGCAGTAGGTTATCCATTCTAGCAGATATGATGCTGCGAGGATCACTCTGTGTCATACGGTATAATACCAATCCACATAACCCTTATGTAGCTTTCACATAGCACCCAATGGGCCTTAATTGACAAGCGGTGATAATCTCTCCGTCCGTATTACTTCTAAAACCATTTTTTATTATTTTGTATTTCCAAACGGTTTCTTATTTAAATGGTTTGAAGGTCTCACGGGCCAGTATACAAACCTGCATAATCGCAAGTCAAAATGGGGCACTTCAGTCCACGGAGTATTATAATATTTAGTTATCATTGATGCATTTTGTCAATATATTGCATTACTTTTACTGTCATTTGTCTTGTACTTTGTCCTCCTTTTGTATTTGTCTTAACGGTTCAAACAGACTCCGGCTGAGAACGCTGGTGACTTGGAAGCCATGGAGTAGTCTGCGACCGACCAGGCTATTGACGTCGATGACATTGAACCTTCTGATAAGGCGGAGAGGACGAAGACAAGAAGGCATCGTCACAGGAGGACATTGACTTGACCAACCTGCAGAAGAGAGTAAATATATACATATACAAAGTACCAGGGAGCTACCAGTTCCATTTAGCGCAACTTTTAGGTATCACAGTCAAAGATCAAACCCGTGTTTTCCAGCTCGCAAGCGTTACATTTTTAAACTTTCTGTTACTTTATTTATTATACACACATATATATATATATATATATGGCTGCAAACTTATGGTAATCCCTTTGCATGCCGTATGGGGTCATTATTGTGGGAGAAAACAGGAGTACCACTAGATAACCCAGGTGGACTGGCGAACAAATCTCACCAGATCCTCTCACGTACATGGTATTGAAACCAACCACATATTTATACCATAAAATCCATGCCTGCTGTTTTACAAGTTTATTTGTCTTACGTGGCTATTTGTGGTTTACAAACACAACGCGAATTTTGCTGTTATCCATTAATAAGTAATAAAATTGTGAACTTATATCAGCACGACAATATAGTACATTCAATAATTCTCCTACGATGACATTAAAACAAATGCTAGAAAGGGAAACAGAAACGAGATTCAACGAATGCAATCAAGAAAATCACAATACTAATATTGTTATTTCTTGATACCGTTTTAGGCTATAATTATCAAGTATTTGTTTTATGTTTTATGGCACCTCTATATAAATTCAAACCCCTTCCTCATTTCGATTAGTAAAACCCTGGGTTGTTTATGCCATTTAAACACCGTAGGACGATTATTACTGTGTTTTCTTTATTCCCAGGTCGGTATTTAAAGTAAATTTCGTTGTTATGACTACGTTAAACCGAAATATTGGCTGAAGTTTATAATTTACTGGACGTGACACACTCTAATCTTAAACCTGTATAAGACTTATCGAGAGAAAAAACAACAACCTCGAATTGAATCAATATTGTTATTAAAAAAGAAAGATTCCAAGAAAGTCATTTTTGTAACATATCTTGATAAAATCAATAGTCACTGTGTTATAAAAACAATTAAAGTTTCCAAGAATGACAAAGGTAAGTTTAAAAATGATTTTTTACACATTTATTCTAAAAACGTGAATATTACACCCGCGAAGATTCTATAATTTAAAACGCCGAACTCTTCTCAATTGGCCAATAAAATCATATGATAAAAGTCATTTTCATATACATATCTTGACATCGCTGACTTCGTATATTCGTGTAGGACAAGGTATGTAGTATACTTACATGTAGACTTCCAAACAGTGTTCATGTGGTATTAAAATTATATTAAATAATAATCTTGAGATTTTCCTAGCCCCTTTGTTTCTCTTGACAAAGTTCAAACCGTCCCCGGTGGCCGAGTGGTTAGAGCGTCCGCCTCGTAAAACATGGTACTGTTATAGCTCCCTTGTTTGGCGCTCAACATATAAGGGTAGTTGCAGGACTGGTTGGCCCGGTGTCAGGATAATGTGACTGGGTGTGGTATCATGCTACATGTCTACGGCGTGATACTGCAGTGTGGCAGCACTATATCTGTCTCAAGTAGACATCGTCTCCAAATGACTGAAATACTGTCGGTGGGACGTAAAACCCAAACAAACAAACAAATAACAAAGTTTAAGCAGAGTTATATAAGTCAAATATTCTTCAAATATAATATGTTTATCTCAAAACAAACTGATGCAACATAAAATATGAGAAATCAAAATTTGTTTTGTCTATAATGTAGTTTTTTATACATCCTGGATATTACATAAGGTCAGGTTCCTTTTCTTGAGAACATCGTCGAATACCCACGGCTGATCGATAGATCATGTAGTGAAACGAAATAAGTATTGACGATGCTTGGAGTAGAACACAATTTGTATGACAGTTAAATATATGTAGACTTAATACATTTAAAGCATGATGAAAGTTTTGAGAACAAAGCTGTACAGGTACATTTAAGTTAGTTTTGCTTCCGTAAATTGTATTGATATTGTGTGCAAATTTTGTGTAAGATATAACTTTCATATGGTGTATTTATACATGCCCGTATTCAAAAGAGAAAAAATGCAATAAGGTGGTAAGTTTATTGGACAAATCTTACAACAATGGCGTGACTGTTTCAATGACCCATATTTCATTCAGTTGCCCATTCTCAGCAAGTATCCCGAGAATGATGTGAAACAACAGTGGATGGCAAAATCACTGCTGTAGTGATCGTGAACTCTGACCCAGACGCGATCTCCGGTATCCAGGGTGACGATGACCATGTTATTGCTCGAGTCATACCCAGTCGATCCACCTGAGTACATCACGGCCACTTGTGTGCCATTGTAAACAATTTCTGTTTCAATAAAGTTGTTCCCCTGCTCCGACATGATGTTACTGAAGAACATATACGTCCCAGCTACGGGAGCTACAAAGATACCGGTGTTGGGATTGTAAGCGTTTCCGATATTGCTGACGAGGTTGTCAAAGACAATAGTTTCACTGATACTTAGATTTCTAAGGTGATGGGACACTTCCGCTGTAAAGCCAACTTCATCGATATACTGAGGAGCTTGTCTGAAAAACAGGCATAGTATCTATAGTGTATAGTTACATTTAATTTCTAAAAAAAATTCTGAAATTCATTTTTTAGCTCACCTGAGCATAGCTCAGGGTGAGCTTTTGGGATACTTGATTGTCCGTCGGCCGTCGTCCGTCGTCCGTCAACAATTTGACGTTTACACACTAGAGGCCACAATTGTGATCCAATCTTCCTCAAACTTGGTCAGAATGTTTGTCTTGATGATATCTTGAACCCTATCGAAAATGGGTCAGGTTGGATCAAAAAGTAGGTCAGTAGGTCAAATCTTAGAAAAATCTTGTCGTCCGTCAACAATTTTAATGTTTACACACTAGAGGCCACAATTTTGATCCAATCTTCCTCAAACTTGGTCAGAATGTTTGTCTTGATGATATCTTGAACCCTTTCGAAAATGGGTCAGGTCGGATCAAAAAGTAGGTCAGTAGGTCAAATCTTAGAAAAATATTGTTTACACACTAGAGGCCACAATTTTAATCCAATCTTCCTCAAACTTGGTCAGAATGTTCGTCTTGATGATATCTTGAACCCTTTCGTAAATGGGTCAGGTTGGATCAAAAAGTAAGTCAGTAGGTCAAATCTTAGAAAAATCTTGTTTACACACTAGAGGCCACAATTTTGATCCAATCTTCCTCAAACTTGGTCAGAATGTTTGTCTTGATGATATCTTGAACCCTTTCGAAAATGGGTCAGGTTGGATCAAAAAGTAGGTCAATAGGTCAAATCTAAGAAAAATCTTGTTTACACACTAGAGGCCACAATATTGATCCAATCTTCCTCAAACTTGGTCAGAATGTTTGTCTTGATAATATCTTGAACCCTTTTGAAAATGGGTCAGGTTGGATCAAAAAGTAGGTCAGTAGGTTAAATCTTAGAAAAATCTTGTTTACACACTAGAGGCTACAATTTTAATCCAATCTGCCTCAAACTTGGTCAGAATGTTTGTCTTGATGATATCTTGAACCCTTTCGAAAATTGGCAGGGCCGGACCGAAAAGTTGGTCAATAGGTCAAATCTTAGAAAAATCTTGTTTACACACTAGAGGCCACAATTTTGATCCAATCTTCCTCAAACTTGGTCAGAATGTTTGTCTTGATGATATCTTGAACCCTTTCGAAAATGGGTCAGGTTGGATAGAAATGTAGGTCAGTAGGTCAAATCTTAGAAAAATCTTGTTTATACTCTGAGGGCAACATTTTTGGTCCAATCATCCTCAAACTTTGGCAGAATGTTTGTCATGATGATATCTTTTGTGGATGGGGTCAGAAAATTCCTGAACATTGTTTCACCTCATCATCTTAATTCTAAAGCAATCTGTTTTGTACAGGCAATGAATGATACTTTTCTCAGGTGAGCGATCTAGGGCCATCTTGGCCCTCTTGTTTACTCATATATCCGTTACAAGTGTTTGGTAAATACAAATGTCAGTCGTCTCTACATGTAAAGAACAAGTATCATATGCCTGAAAACTCACAACCTTGTGGAATTCCTTCAGTCAATTTAGTTTTAATTTATTTACTCCACAAACGATTCAGTGCAATAATTTCGTGCATGCAAAATATGTAATGGAGTAATTCGTACATACAACATATCAGACGCATATACAATGTCTAGGTTTTCCATGTGTCTCGTTAGATTTTGATTATTTTTAAATGTTTTCTATTTCAATTTTGCATCAAAATGAGCGATTCTTCAAATCATATACGTTTCCATTTGGATAGTCTCATACACCAGTCAATTTAAATGGTACACGTATATATAACTATCAGAGCTTGCATATATTAACCGTCAAGTTCTGTAATGTTAAAATATACATGTATGACACGATTGTTTATTTGCAAATGATCAGAATTATATCAGTCTGCTTTATACGATTCTTTTCTGTAATTGAAACGTTTGACTATAACAATGTTTGTTACCTTTGTATCTTGCGGGTTTTCAGTACATCTACTTCCGTTTTCAGTTTTACATTTTCAGACTCCAGAGCTCTGACTCGACCTGCTAAAGCAGCAAAATCTTTTTGAAATTCCTGAAGAGCACCATCCTCAGCAAATACATGTGAAATTACCAAAACTACCAAAATAGGGACAGAGATTGCCATAGTTCTGCCGATTCGTGTTGAGGCTTTATCAGCAAGATAACAATTGTACTTGTAGATAATTGGGTTATAGCCATGACATTCACGAATAAAGACCGTTTTATGAGCATATCTACAAGGAGACGTCTTTTTTTTTTTTTTTTTTTTCAAATAGTCGAGATATTACATATTACATAGAAACTTAAGGAAGAAAAACTTAAATAATAATACAAGTCGGCTACACAAAAAGGGGAACGGGGATCAGCCATAAAAAGTGGTAAGTGCTTACGATGTAAGTAAAACTAAAGTTACGTTACGTCTTAAATAAAAGCTATCGAATACAAACGAAGATTGTTTTGAGTGACTTTGTCTTCAATATTCAACTTTTACAACACGCGTATACATACATATGAAAAATGCGTTACTATTATTATTTCCAAAAGCAAGTATGCGCCAGTTCTGATAGGTCTGATGGCCTCTCCATTTCCCATTCCCCTCTATTTTTGGCTTTAACAATTACTTTATTAAAGCCGAACAAGAAAACAGCTTAGCGTCTATAAACACTACTATTATACTGCTTGCCGTGTAGTTCTTCCCAAATTGTTTCTTGAAACGCCATGTTTCCTCGTCTGAAGTTATAAATAATGTGTGATTTAGCAAATAAAACTGTAAAAATACAATGGATGTAGGCACTGCAAAACCATTCTATGGATAAGGCAAAGAAAAATAAATAGATAATTCCTTGTATATGTTACGCATGAAATTAAAGTGGCAATGGTGAAATAAATAAATAATGTTTTCTCTACCTTGTTTTTATTTCACCCGATAGATCTTAGTTTCTGGGGTAAAAAAAAAAGATTTACAGATAGATATCTTATGATATTCAAATTAAATGCGCGAATGTTATGGAAATATGGATATTGTGTCACCTGATGTAAGCAGAGGTGACACATAGGGATCACATTTCCGTCGTCTGTCTGTCCGTCCATAACACTTTTTTCCGTAACGCTTCAGCAGGTGACAAACGTGTTCCAGAGAACACTCTTGTAAGTTATGTGTGACAACAGTCACATGAACTATAGTACTACGTTTTCAACCCAGATTCTCCTAGATTTAAAACCGAATAACCTCTCAATAGTGTAAATATGATCAAACAATTGCATATATCTCTACAACATAAGTATACTAGAATTAAGCAAAAATGCTGAAAAATCAATGCTGTGTCAAAAGTAAATACTTACAGGCTACAAAAATCGCCTGTAACATGAAAACGTTATATAACTCTTTTTTTATTATACTGATGTAACTGCAATCGAATGATGTAACTGTTTTTATCACGTGATCACTTTACCAAGCGCACGAATATAGTTTGTTTCGATGCAAAGGTGGCTTGCAAATAAATTTGATAGTAAATGTGCAGCGCTCCGTCATTTTAGGCTGTTACAATAACACATGTGAAGTCCAAAACATACTCATAATTACATCAATCTATCGACCTGAGATATCTCCAAGGGTTACTTCTTACACTAAAAAATGACCGAAACCTGTATATCTACTAACCGAAATGAGTTCGGAGCCTCTGATCTGTGCAGAAAATTTGCATATTAATTACTTCAATCTATTAATAGAGCTTGTTGAAGATAAGGTACTGCATGAATACAAATCAAAGCTCTAAAAGCGCTGAGAGAACAGGAATGCCGCATTTCTTTTGTTTATCAAAGTGAATTTAAATATTGGTGATCGAGTTGCAGCTCTTCAAACACTCTTTCATTTGAGACACACAGAACTTCAGTGCCTTCAGCGCTTTGATTTTTTAAGGGTTTAGATACTAGGAATGTCTTTAAAAAAGCTGTCAAAGTTATATTTTTTTTAATTTTCTCGTAATTTTCTCACTAACTGAAATTTGGCAACTTAGTTACTATTAAATGCATCTAAATATATTGATTGAAACAAATCACGTCTTTATTGCTAAATCATTTGAAGTTGAATATAGTTGTATTTAATATTATTATCAAAAGGCTGGTTAAAGTAATTCATTTAAGGTTTTTTCAATCAGATAATAAACAACATATTCTTTCATCAGCAAATATCACTTTTGACGTTAATTCACGTTTTATTTTCAAGTAAAAGATATTTATAACAAACTGGTCGCCTGTTTGTTTGGATCCTAAATACCAAAGTACGATTATTACATTTCTACAGTTATACAGCACTCGGTATTGTGGAGTCGGGTGAATTCCACCAGTAGACAATTGGATATTATGGTCAGGATATTTTCCTCCCATAACTGTCATAAAAGGGAACTACCATGATATTATTGCGTAACAACATTTATTATCAGACTCCTTTATAAGAAATAAAAACATTTTACCACACGCATTATCCGCATTTCCTAATACCGTGCCACGTACTATATTTTAGAGAACAATAGATTCTATTAAAACAGTTCCAAGAATTGGTGGCCCACCTAAATGCGATTTTCAAAATCCTCCACAAACTTCGGCAAAATTTGGGTATTGTTAACTGTATGTTTTAAGTTAAAACGACGGCTAACATTCAAATTTGAATGAGCTAATCATGGACCGATAACATAAGATTCACAGAACTGAGAGACAGAGTTAGAATAAAGTGAAAATACGAACTCGGTTGAATGCTGGGTTTTTTAATCATTGGCAACTTGGATTATAAAATAGTGGGATACTGAAAATGACTTAGGTCGCGTACCGATTGGATCTAAATTATAACTGGTCCATGCTGTTTGCTTGAATATCATACTCATACTTCCTGACACAACCCGAATCAATAAAATAAAAAGAAATTCTTGCACATGTACATAGAATGGGCTGCTGGTATCATTGTTCTTTTGGCATTTTTCGAGGGTAAGAAATACTCTGATAATATTCGGTAACTTTTTTAACTTCGCAACGAGGTGTGTCATTCCGTAAGAACATGAATATCTTGCCATCTTAGGTCCTCAAATTATTGATCATCAGGTGGCCATAATACCAGTAAATCTTCAGGTTGGTCATAGGTTACTACAAGTAAATCATCAGGTAGGTCACAGGTTACTACCAGTAAATCATTAGGTAGGTCACAGGTTACTACAAGTAAATCATCAGGTAGGTCACAGGTTACTACCAGTAAATCATCAGGTAGGTCACAGGTCACTACAAGTAAATCATCAAATAGGTCACAGGTTACTAGCAGTAAATCATCAGGTAGGTCACAGGTTACTAAAAGTAAATCATCAGGTAGGTCACAGGTTACTACAAGTAAATCATCAGGTAGGTCACAGGTCACTACAAGTAAATCATCAAATAGGTCACAGGTTACTAGCAGTAAATCATTAGGTAGGTCACAGGTTACTACAAGTAAATCATCATATAGGTCACAGGTTACTACCAGTAAATCATCAGGTAGGTCACAGGTTACTACCAGTAAATCATCGGGTAGGTCACAGGTTACTACCAGTAAGTCTTCAGGTAGGTCATAGGTTACTAATACTATGTTACTTCCAGTGAATCATCCGGTTGGTTATAGGTCATTGGTAAATCCGCTTTGATAACCATCATGTTGAGAGAGGGTCACTATGTTTATTCCAAATCCGTGAAAGAATTTTTTGCAACACCAAATAAGACTCTCAAGTCCAAACCTATACACATATCAGTATCAGGGTCATATATTTTGTGAATTCATACAAATAGCATGTTATTAATCATTAGGCTTCACACTTCTCCCATGCCCATATGTTTTCAAGATAGTCTCGGTTAAACGTGTCATGACATATGTGTCATATCACTATGACTTATGTTTTAATTAAAGTACATGTTCCCAAAAGAATGCAACTCATAATTTTGTATTTGATTTGAATCTTTTTTAATTATACTAAAAGCAATAGCCATTAACAAAATAAAGGAAAACCATTCATTGTTTGCTTTTTTTATACTGAAAATTGATATCCTGTTCCTGAATACCATATGTGATAAAATACCACTGGTCAGCATGCAATTACTGCTCTCTAGTGACAGATGGCTCAGTGCACGAGTTACAATCCTGTAACGGGAGTGATGATATCACTTTGTCCGGATAAATCCTGTCAAAGCATTGCGAGGTTCATTAATTCAATTTAGTTTTCCCATCACAGTAAAAAATGTAATATCGTAATTAAGGACACGCTATCCTTAATTTTCCATTTCAGTGATGTAATAGTTTTAAAAACATAATTATAAGGCAATAAATATTTACTTTCAGTTGAGAACTTTTAGATTAGTCATCAAATTATCTAGATATGCAACTGCCGGGGATTACAAAGTTTGTTTTAAACTTATTTATCTTCCGTCGATTGGGAAACAAGTTCTTACTACAATTTATACTAATCCCTCTCGATGGTTCTTTGCGCCTATAGTCGTGGAATATGCTTGCAACCATCAAGTTTTGAACTTCGGATCCTCAGTCGGTTGAGTTACCTCGGCGCTCTCGAGATTACATATTTAATCCAGTTACTATTTAAAGTTACAATTAACTATAGTGACTTTCAGAAATGAAAGAGCAATAAATATTGATGTAATTATGAAGGGGGTGGAAAGAAATTCAACAAAATAAGGAATATATTTCTCCGTACTCTCTCTCTCTCTCTCTTTCTCTCTCTCTCTGCCTTTCTCTCCCTTTCATCCACACTTTATATGAAATGTGTTCATTAAAAGCAGAAACATTTTAACCAAAAGGAAATAAATACACAAGAATAGAAATTTAATATTTTTAAGAACTGTATAAAAATCAGCTGCTTGCAGGATTATATCTTAACTTTTCCACATTTGAAGGACAAACAAAGCAGTATAGAGCTCCTTTAACTGCCTTTTAAGGCGACAGCTAAATGTGCAATTGAAGTTATCGTTAAAACACCTACTTTATTTTCGACATATTTTAAACAGTTTACTATCTGGATCATTTCTGTTATTATATTGGAGTTAAGTTTTTATGAAATGTTCGCCCAAATAAGTTAATGATTTATTCACAAAAGCGGGTTTAACATTATTCTAAAAGGACATATAAATATATCTCACTGATTATACACCTCTAACCGTATCTGATAAATTGTATTATCCTCAAAAGACCATGAATCGCCGCATTAAGAAACGAACATAAAACAGAGAAGTAACATGAAACAGAACAAATAATACTTACTTTTATCATGAATTCCATTTAATATTCGTCATTTTTTTGCACGAAAGTCTTATGTTATGTCAAAACACTTGTTAAAAATCTTTTTCAGAACGACACTTTAGTTCGCCGCAATCTATAACTAGATACTGTGACGTCACTACATGTCATTCAGACGCACGAAAAGTATTTTTCAATGGGTCAGACATATTCTGATCAATTGGTTTTCGTAACAATAGTAAAACAAATGTTCCAAAGTGTCAACTTTAAAATTTTAACCTGAAATAACCTATTTACAGTACTAAATTATGTAAAAATACTCTTTAGACTTTTTTGACAATGGAGCAGAAGAATTCATCTCCCCTTATTATTCTGATGGGTGTGCAACTGCCAAGATATGTCCAGTGCAAGCAGGGTCTACCATTACGAATGCCATACAGTCCCCACGTAACAATTAAAAGGGAAACACAAGAGGCTTGCTCCTTAGTTTGAAAATGACCACACACACAGCATTTTTCATCTTCAGTGTCACTTTCATCACTGCTTGTTGAAGTATCAGGCACAAGGTTGATATAAGATGGACCAGACTGTGGACTTATGGATTTTTTTTTTGTTTTGCAGATATCTTTCTGAAATCTAAGGAGCTTGTGGTTTTAGACTTTGTGATTTGTGACTCCTTAACATACTTTTCATGTTTTTCAATTACATCAATCACAATGGTTGACTCCTTACCTGAAACAAGCTTACTGACAGTTTTTATAGGTTTAATATATTTCTCATTTTTACTGTTGCTATTTAACCTCAAAAATATCACTTACAGGCAATCCACCTTCAACAGGGTCATCACTAAGACTGGCTGTTATTATCACAGTTTTTATCTTTATCTACAAATACTCAACTGGAATCATGCAGTTCTTGGAATAGCACCTCTATCTGCAGGGTAATTCTAGTTCTTTTGAAAGCAAACTGCACAAAGGACTTTACTGTAACCGTTGCATTGCTATTTCACATATGCTGTACTTGGTAATAAGTGCATGTGTCTGGCGAATATATTTGTGTATCTGTGCATGATACATTCTCTGAGGCTGGAGAATGTGGCTTGTGTTGGCAAGTAAAATAAACAGTATTATATTTTTCTGTTTGGCCCAATTAGCTACATTAAAGGCATGGGATCTGTGCCGATCAAGGAGCAGGGGTACGTTGTTATTGCCTTTCTCAGGAATGAAATGATCAGTCAGATATTTGCGGAACACTTCCACATTAGACCAGACAGAGTCTGAAACAGTTCCATTTACCCCTGGTGACCCGCCTTGTAACAGATCATAGTTCATTTTCTTTCCAGGGAATACAAAATACGGAAGTACAGCTGAGCCACAAGCACTACCTGCACCAAGTATAGTGACAGTGTTGCTTTTCCCAGTAGTCACAGCCTGAACAGGGTTGACAGCACTTGCAATAATATGTGGGGTTTATGTATTCAAACACCTTTTTTTATCAATTTTATAGATTAAATGTAATTTGTCATGTAAACCATTCTTCTGAATGCAATGCTCAAGATTATCGAAATAAGACATGACAGTTTCACCCAATATGCTCAAGACCCCTTTGTTTCATTACCTTCATTTCTGGCCATCTACCTTAATAGCCTTTTATCCATTTATATGATAAAGGTTTGTCCTTTGTACGCTTCCCAAACTCATAAGCAATCTCACTGGCCACATATACACACTTTAGCTGTATATAACCATAACCCAGATCAGCTATTATCTTAAAGTGATCAATTAATTTGGCCTCCTCATTCTGATCAAATAAAGGGAGCTTGCCCGTCACACATAAATCAGGGTCAACACGGCAACAAAAACCTGTCTCTGAAAGTTCTTTCAGGAACATTGAACATCCTTCAGGCCCTAAAGTCATTAAAGCCTTCCTCTTTAACCATTTTGTAGGCATTGGTAAGTGCAGATGGTGAATAAGTTCTGTGCTTATGTCTCACTGGCTGAGTACGTGTCTAAAAACGGAAGTAAAAAAAAACAATGACTTGTCAAAAATTGTCATTACGACTGTTGTTCTGAAAACAAGCGATAAAATTAGTTTGGCCTTACTATGAAAAATGTTAGGCTACAGTGATAAGAATTGAAATTTAGATTATATTAAACTTTATCATATAGTCGCCGGGAGAACTGGCGACTATATTTGTTACTGTTTAAGATAAGGTCTTTGTTAGGAGAAGTCAGTGAAATGTAAAATAAAAAATGTATACAAATGGATAAGGCACAAAATAGCTTATTTCCTCACCACAAAAATGCTTAAGTGTAAAGGCACAAAACAGCTTCTTTCCTCACCACAAAAATGCTTAAGTGTAATTACTATTGTTTTATGAAAATAATTCTTGCCTGTTTAGTCCCTAACAAGCAAAATAATCCTTTTAAAGATACGTTATTGACGGTAGAGAATTGATTTCTTGGGACAAGCCATTATTTAAAAGAGAAAAACAAATAGCTGCTAAATCCTTATAACTAGTTTTTGTTGCATTTGCAATCACGTATTTAAATTATTATTATTATCATTATAAAATACTTCTCAGAAATGCTCACGGTAAAAGTTCTCCCCATTCTTTAAACTAATGAATCACGTGAAAATCACGATGCCACTTTGCCGTTTTGACGAAAACGAAATATGGTCAAATTTTTGGCAGTTTCCGTAATTCGTTTTTATTAGTTTTGACTACGCAATGCATTGAATAGGACTACTTTCAACGCTCACATTCCTGCACCGGAAAACATTTCGGTTAGACATAGATGTATAGTTATTGCCTGTAAATAATTGGCTCGTTGGTCGATTGGGTAAGACAGTTAGGATGTAAGCGATACAGGCGTTGTCAGCAAGGATTGTGGGTTCGATACTTAGTCATGGCACATTTTTTAAAAAATCTTTAAATATGTATCCCTTGTGATGTCACTGTCAATATTGTAACTTCATTATTAGACACCAGAAAACGAAGTTTTGTAGGGTAAAAAGAAGTCATTCTCTTCATTAGTCCGTCCGTCTGTTGGTTGCTCCCTCTAAAGGCCACATCTCTCATTTGATCTTAATAAAAAAAATGTCAGTATGTTCACCTTAATGAATTCTAGGCCGAGTTCAGTCACAGAACTTAGATTCAAAACTAAGTCACGAGATCAAAGAATGGGAAAACTTTGTGTAGCCTCTACAGGCCACATTTCTCATGTGATCTTACAAAAAAAAAAGATCACCAAGTTTACCATTATCATTTCTAGTCCAAGTTGAATGCGTTTTATGCGCATTTAATGCGTTTGCTTGTTAGGTTTTATATGTTTGATATACTTATTTGTATTGATACCGTCCCGACTCTGTGTGTGTGTGTGTGTGTGTGTGTGTGTTGAACCATACATCGACATTCATACATATTCAGATGATTCGTTAAATCTCGCACGACAACAGTAAAAATAACAATGGCGGTGATTCAAAATCTACGGCGATTTTATGTGTGCTTATGATATAACCTTTATCAGATGACTCGGACAAAAGGCAAGTATTTGGAGGACACATATATTTCAGTGAATAATTAATCATGGCAGTAATAAAAGTAATCACATCAGAGGAAGTTATTATCCATAAATAAGTTGTTAATCTATAGCAATCCCAATTCTATACATTCTATTTTAATAGAATAATTAACTTAAAAGATATTGTGCCTTAATCAACTCTTGAACTAGATAACATTGAATTCTGACAGAAAATTGACAATTTAAACTCTCATAAATTAGTTTGTCTCCATGATTAACATGAACTGATTAATGGGAGATTTGAAAACCCGACATTTATTGGAAGCTGGCAGCTTTAATTTATTGATGTTGCAATATTAATTACCCCAGTTATCGGTTGTTAATGAATTGTCTTCTGTTTCAGAATCAGTAGACGCGCGCGCGTGTGTGTGTGTGTGTGTGTGTGTGAAGGACAGGTAGGTTTGAAGCTCTATGAGCCTGGTAAATGAACACCCTGTCTATTGCATATGATATATTCATCAGCTATTTTAACTTAATAATGGAAATTACAACTGTCGTTAAAATGACTTTTAGGGCCCCTTTGTGGGTATCCCCGTTTAATATCCCTGTAATATGTCAAGAAGTGTCGGGAAACCATCCCCAGTTGACCTTACAATTTACAGAATAATAGTGTTTCATGTTCAAGATTCTTTACATTCTTTATGCTTTTTTGAACACATCAAAGATTAATAAAAGAATTAAACATAATTATCTACCTATTATTTACTTTTTATCTGATCATTAATTCACTAAATAATAATTCATATCTTAATAAACCAAGAATTTCATTATATTTACTCCAATTCTCACTTAAAAAAATAAGCTTTATATATGCAAAATGTAAATGTTTAAATAGAAGTACTGTTAGAAAAGATGACTACATATTTCATCGAACGAGATTGACATTAAAACCAATTCTACAATGTATAAGTAAAGGTTAAAGAATAACCCAAACAGCATCTGAAGCTGGACACTTGATAAATATCCTTTATATTACAAAGATAACTATTTGGAGATGAGATCATTTTCCATACAAATCATAGCTTCTTTGGACAGAAATATTTTATTGATTAATTTATATTTGAATTCTTTAAACCTATTATCATGCAGCTTGTTTATGTACTATGATATACAAACCAATTCAAATTTCCTTGATATATCTTTCCCAATATGAATGTATAATTGGTATTGATGTGCTTTTAATAAGTATCTGATAGATACCTTTGTTGGAAATTTCGGAAATACATTTATTTTCTATTAGGATTTACTTGCGTGTGAATTGATGAGGTTGATTTTATTTCCCATAGCCATACTCAATCAGTTTCTTAGAAATTTTACTACCAATCACTTTCCCATTCTTGTCTACAATGTCATTTACAATATGAAATAAAAGTCCCCTGAATTTATCCAGTTGGTATTTATAATCGGCTTTAAATGGTATTGGTATCTCTTCCTTGTGCTTGTCGCTCAGTACATAAGAGTGTTTCCAGTACGATGTATTTTTCTTTTACAATATGTTTATCCATTTCCCCTATGTTGTATGTATCAAACCGAGGACGAAAATAAAGGTATGTTCTATTAAACATGAGAGTTCTCACCTGCTGAAACGTGGCGGAAAAAGTGCGACGGACAGACACGCGACGGAAAGGAGTTCCCTATGTGTCACATCTGCTTACAGCAGGTTTCACACAAAAATGTTCTGGTTGATCCTGTATGATATGAGCATCCCACTTGTCTACGGTGTGAGGAAGCACTATATATGTTTAATGTAAACAAAATGTCTCAAAAAAGACTGAAAAATGTTGGTGGGATGTTTAACACAAGCAAATATACAATCACATATTTTTGCTTGATTCATAGCGTTGAGAGTTGACCCCGACTTCATTTGTTTCATCAGGTACCGTAATGTAGCGACGTCTGCGAGCGCATTGGAGAACTTCCAAGTCAAGGAATAATACAGGGTTTTAAAATGTGTAGAAAAAAGAAATGGAGACATATTCTCATGGACGCCCGCATATTTTCCATCTTATCAAAATCATTTTAGAAAATTAAAGACATTAATTTCACTTATTGCACATAGTGTGATTTTGATATACGGATGCCCTCTATCACTGCCGCTCAAAGATCACGTGCTTCAGACATATTTTTACAAAATGACTTTGTTACAATAAGATAAAGTAACATCTATTACTTTGATGTTCTACCTACGCATGTTCTCGTAACTGAACAATCCAATTAAGGTTGAATTTGTCACGTCTGCATGATGGGAAGATATCTATTTAATCCTTAGGATCGGTTTCACTAGGCGAAAACATTCTGTGAATGGTTTGCTTTTCTTTTATGAATTACAGAACAAAGAAAACGACGTGTTGTTAATATGTTCATAACATTACTGCATTCGTCCCTTTGAACTAGTAATCATACATACAACCATGGTACATACACAATCTCATTAAAATCAGATTCAGTATGTTAACTGGATCAGACCACGTCGTATAGAGGGTCGTCTCAGATTGACCTTTGAATAAGCCAATCAAATCATTGTTCGGTATATCAGGGGGAAGTAACCGCATCAATCTCACAATAGGGTAGAAAGATGTCTAAGCGGCCGGGTAGCTCTCGTCCTGTAAGCAAAAGGAACTGGGTTCGAGTCCCGGTCAAGCTGCACATTTTTCTCACCCTTTGACAAATGTTTTACCTAAATCAGTTAAAAACGCGCTATTTAATTGGTTTGAAATCGAGTACTTGTTTATGCATATAAATTACTGAAGTTAATTATAATCAATTTTAATTCTCGTCTTTTTTCTGCCTAATTAACACCCTTATTAATCATCCGACATATGAAATTATGACACTGACATTAAATTGAAGAAAAAGGGACAACTTATTTATTTCATATTTAATACTTAGTACATTGCATTGTGTATCATTACGATATGTGATCAAATTGCTATCTTAACTTCATTAACATGTATTTTCATGTATATCAGATAAATAATTTTTTTAACACATTGACATTAACATAAACATGATTAAATTTATCAATTGTTGCGAAATAGTTTTCTTTTGTGTCCCCAACCTACCCCACCCCTAAAAAAGAATATATCTAAAATAAAAATAACCGTACAGTTAGGTTGTGTTAATTTACATACTTGAAATAATGTACATGTATAAGGGCTTAATGCATTAAGATAAGAAAATGAAACAGTTTGAACATTTGAGAGTGCCTTTTAATCAAAGTTATCTCATGCTATTTTAGATATGCGTCCATTGGGTTTAGACGTGTTAAAATATTCCAAACCAAGACATTTCAGCGAAGTTACATCGTAAGATAAGGCAAATTATATCAAAAATGGTATTGCTCATTTTAATCAAGCATGCTGGTTAATGCGACTGTTCACGGTACGTTATGTACAACCATGCATTCTGTATGTTTTATCTGTGTCTGATAAAGCAGAGCCTCTGACAGACAGATGGTAACTTGTCAAAACACCAAAAGACAGACCGCCCCTCCTCAGTGAGACATATTTTTGCGGAAATGACTTTGCAAACAAACCAGTAAGAGGCAGTAATCAATGACCTTAGAGTGCTGTTATATGTTTTATTCAAAACTGCTGTTGGTTTAGCACCAATTTGAAATCTTTTCCGACATTACAGATATGCATAAATACCCTGCGTTCCTTGTTTCTAACAGTCAATGGTCCATTACTGTCGGAGTATCAAAGTGATCGAAGTACTTATCATTTTTTCAGACACACAGTCGGACCCGCTTTTGCCAAGATACGGAGAGATAGGTGGAATGGGAGAGGAACTTGAATACTGATATCTTTCGTCTTGTTGGCATTCAAAGGCTCATTGGCTATAGTTAAAGGTTTATCATTACACAATATCAGAATTTGGCCAAGTCACATTACCAGGGCCAGGATGTTATGCCAAGTTCAATCTAGAGTACTGCATTTTATCACTTCCTTTGATCCATGTATTACAATACTTCCTGTATCTGTTTTGCTTACATACTGAAGAAACCATCCCCCGTGCTCTAGCGGTCAGATTGCCTTCGTTTCATTGTAAGAGGAACGTCAGTCAAGATTTAGCGAAAGCAAAAGCCGTAAAAATGTTAACAGGAAAACTATATGCAAAGTAATCAACACACGATGTCAACACGATAATAGACAGTTCGGTCGAGATTTTAGCACTGATTCATTTTTCAACCTTTCTCTCGCCTGTAAGAAAATCACTTCGTATCAAAATATACCGAAGCCATAAAAGAAATCATAAGTAGATTCTATCGGCTATTGTTGGCTACTCATGAAATAAATCGACTAAGTTTATAAGACAAACTACAATCTTCTCATGCCTAAAGTGAGTAGTCAAAATCATAGATCAACCATAATTATTGTGAGTTTCACTAATTTGAAATCGTTTTATTGCAATGTCCTAGGACGATACAACAGACCAACTTCTATTCAGCTAACTGGTAATGATAATAATCAACAAAAAAAATACTGTTTTTCAAATATTAATGTTTTAAGGTGTATCTTTTTAGTATCAATAATGTTAAGCATGGAATTGCCCTATTCAATTCGTTATACTTTATAAACCTGCATGGGCATAAGTGTGCCTTAATTGATGTGCAGGTCCTCGTTCACAGAGAATTGTTTGTTCTAGGATGCTTGTGAGTGCGTTTTCCGGCATATCTGGGGCCAAATTTCCATTATATAGCACGTTCTGATTGCTTTTTTTTTACTTTTTGAAAATACCATTCTTGATGTGTAAGTACTGCCACACCAGTGGCCTGTTTACCCTTCATTTATATCAAATACAACTTGATTGGTTTCTTATAGGAAGTTGTTTTATGTGCCTATTTTCAATTTTTGAAATGTTTTAAAATAAGTTTCTGAAAATGTTTGGCCATGTAGGATATTCATCGATAAACAATATTATTTGGAGAAGATATGAAATTAGATACAAGATTTGGAGTTGTGTGTGTGTGTGTTTTTTTTTGTTGTTTTTTTTAGCTCACCTGAGCACAAAGTGCTCAAGGTGAGCTTTTGTGATCGCCCTTCGTCCGGCGTCCGTCGTCGTGCGTCGTGCGTCGTGCGTCGTCAGTCGTCCGTCGTCCGTCGTCAACAATTTGCTTTAAACGACATCTCCTCTGAAACCGCTGGACAGAATTTAATGAAACTTGGCAGGAATGTTCCTTGGGTGAGGCTCTACAAAAGTTGCTAAAATAAAGTTGATCCATGAAGAACTCTGGTTGCCATGGCAACAAAAAGAAAAATAATTTGAAAACTTTAAAAATCATCTCCTTCAAAACTACTGGCCAGATTTCAAAATAATTTGATACAGATGTTCCTTGGGTCAACCTCTACCAAAGTTGCTAAAATTATTCCGATCCGAAAAAAAACATGGCCGCCAGGGGCGGGGCTTATTTGCCTTATATGTATATAGAGAAACCTTTAAACAACATCTCCTCTGAAACCACTGGACAGAATTTGATTAAAATTGGCAGGGATGATCCTTGGGTCAACCTTCACAAAAGTTGCTAAAATAAACTTGATCCATGTAGAACTCTGGTTGCCATGGCAACTAAAAAAAAAGAAAAAAAACAACTTTAAAAATCATCTTCTTCAAAACTACTGGCCAGATTTTAAAATAAATTGGTACAGATATTCCTTGGGCCAACCTCTACCAAAGTTGCTAAAATTATTCTGATCCGTAGAAAAACATGGCCGCCAGGGGCGGGGCTTATTTGCCTTATATGTATATAGAGAAACCTTTAAACAACATCTCCTCTGAAACCACTGGACAGAATTTGATTAAACTTGGCAGGGATGATCCTTGGGTCAACCTTCACAAAAGTGCTAAAATAAACTTGATCCATGTAGAACTCTGGTTGCCATGGCAACAAAAAGAGAAAAAAATGAAAACTTTAAAAATCATCTTCTTCAAAACAACTGTCCAGATTTTAAAATAAATTGGTACAGATGTTCCTTGGGTCAACCTCTACCAAAGTTGCTAAAATTATTCCGATCCGTAAATAAACATGGCAGCCAGGGGCGGGGCTTATTTGCCTTATATGTATATAGAGAAACCTTTAAACAACATCTCCTCTGAAACCACTGGACAGATTTAGATTAAACTTGGCAGGGATGATCCTTGGGTCAACCTTCACAAAAGCTGCTAAAATAAACTTGATCCATGTAGAACTCTGGTAGCCATGGCAACAAAAAGAAAAAAAATATGAAAACTTTAAAAATCATCTTCTTCAAAACTACTGGCCAGATTTTAAAATAAATTGGTACAGATGTTCCTTGGGTCAACCTATTTATCTCAGGTGAGCGATTTAGGGCCATCATGGGCCTCTTGTTTTTTTTTCATTTGTATAAATCTAGCAATAACAAATATATACAAATATGTATAAAATGCATGAGAAAAAGAATATGTTTGAGTAAGATACTATTGTAATGAATTGTGTGTCATAGTTCCATTTGCCTACCCAGCGCTTGATGTACAAAAGGTCATTTCACTGAGAACCTTGTTAAGAAAGTCTTCCAATTGGTCGATGTTTCTGTGTGTGTGACTAATTTACATTCCAACCAATTGCTGGAAATGTTCACAACACCACATACAAGTAAATGATATGGCGATCTGTGTTAGTCTACCGTTAATGGGTTTCATCCTGCTAGATGAAAGCAAGATAAATAGTAGTTTCAATAGCCTTCAGCGTGTAACCAAAGTTCTCTCCCTTTGATAATACATCGGCTGCCAAGATAACAGAAAATGAAGAGACCCAACAGAACGGTAAATTTCACAAGATGCGTGAGAATTTCGTATTAAGTCGTCACACAGGTGAAATATACGAGTACGTCTTCATTAAATATTCCTTTAAAAATATATCTCTCACATCGACTTTTAAACACACACACACACACACACACACACACAAAGAAAATGTGCCAAGTCTGGCAATAATTGAACATTCTAACACACATTTTTTTTTATTTTACTCACATTTTTTGTTTTATATTAATGGTAGATATTAAAGTTCACATTTTTACCTTGAGGGGCTGACGAATAAATACTTCAGTTATGTGGTGATGTAACATCATATTGCAAGAACGCCAAAACAAAAAGGAAACATTTCGACGATAATCAACATATCCGAATGTCATTAAAGGCCCATTATATTTCATAATGATTCAATTTTCATGAAAAAGGACATTTATAATAACATTGACATATTGTACACTAATACAAATAGTACACAATGTACAAATATCTTCTGTAAAATAATACAGGGCAAGGAATCAAAACTGCGTCGTACCATTTATTTTGTTAACAAAGGTCGCCAATTTTGGAAATAATAGATATTTTTTGTTCATTACTGATTCTGTAGGAATTGCATGATAACGAGATACAAATATGAACATGCTAGTAATTTATTCCGCTTCATATCGTGTATGCAACTTGAAAATCCATTTTGAAAAACAAAAGTTATAGCGAATTGAAAATTCAAAGTGGAGAAAAATTTGCGAAACATTTGACGGGATACGACGCAATTGAAATTGCTTTATCCGGCATTTCACCCTTAAACTGTATTAATACTCGTGTTTTTGCTCAATTTAAGTTTCCAAATACATTTTCACGTCACGAGACAAAGTCCCATTTGAAGCAGTAATTCGGTCATTTTCGGGAAATGCTCCTTACGTAAGCGTTGTATAGCGAACACGTGACTACGATTTCTAAAGCATATATTTTTAGAATGTTATGGAATTTATCGCAAGCGACGCAAAGCGAGGTGCTGCGATAAATCCATAAAACCTAAAATATAAACGGTAAAATATTAAGTTTGTCACGTACGCCATACAGCTTTACCTTTGACCTCGCGTTATAGAGCCAGCCAATAATTTAAGTAAAATTATAGGTTTTAACGACCTGAATGATGATGATGATGATGATGATATTAATATGTTAGCCACATTTATATTATTGTTTGCAGATGATATAGCAGTGTTTTCAACTAATTCTATAACATTACAGTCATAGCTTATTCAATTTATAATTATTCAAAATACTTTTTGATTAAGAATAAATGCAAGGAAAACAAAAATATGCATTTTTGAAAAAAAAAAAGAAGAAGAAATCGTCAGTGGAATATAAATGGACAGCTTATTGAAGTTGTGGATAAGTTCTGTTACCTGGGTATTAATTTGTTTTATAATGGAAATATGTCTTATGCAATTAAATCATTGTCTGAACAAGCAATGAGAGGGGTGTCAAATTTATTTTATATTTTTCAACGTTTAAATTTTGATATATCAACAAAATTACAGTTTTTTGACAGAATGATAACACCTATTTTAACATATTGTTCAGAGGTGTGGGGGATATATGATATTGATGAAATAGACCGTATTCATATAAAATATTGCAAAATATATTTTAGGCGTAAAATCACAATCTCTTCCAATATAGCAGTTTTAGGAGATCTAGGAAGATTTTCATTATCTACAATATGTAAAGAACGCGCATTAAAATATTTTTAAAGAATAGGAGAAATCAAAATTCGCTAAATGATTAAAATACTAGATAGTCAATCAAACTGTAATCCACGGACAAAAAAACTTGGCCTTTAGAATTAAATCGCTTCTGGAAAACTTAGGTTTTAGAAATATATGGGATAACTTTGACGTAAAGTCTGACTATGTACCAATGACAAAACAAAGACTTGGAGACCAGTATGTACAGAAATGGCATGAATGTATAAATAAAACTTGAAACTTATTGTAAATGCAAAACAGAATTTAGATTTGAACCATATTTAGAAATTATCAAAAATGATTATCAAAGAAAAGATACTGAGTAAATTTCGTTTATCTAGCCATGAACTAAATATTGAAGGGAGATACAATGGAACAGATAGAAATACAAGATTATGTTATTGTTGTAACTCATCTATGATTGAATCTGAATATCATTTCTTGTTTGTTTGTCCAAAATATAGATGTATAAGACTCAAATAATTGGAAAAGATCAGTTGTCCGACTTTTGATAAATTCATACCTTTATAGATAACGGGCTATGAACAGTATTTGTTCGTCTAAATTGTATAACCTTATTAAAAAAAAGTCCATACTGTTACAGTTAATTGTCCCTCCTGATAATATCAGACTTAATTTTATAACAAATATCATAGATACTTATTCCAAGTGCCAAAATGCCAAAAACTACAATGATTGAAACATTCAGTGTATTATTTGGTAACATATAAATACAGTAGGATCTTAAATCTAAATTTTAAACCAATAATAAAATCGTTGATGAACAGCAAACACTAACAGGAGGGACTTGAACAAAAGTACAGCCAGAATACAGATTACTGTGTTCAAGATTGTTTGCCGATTTCATGGCATATGTGCTTCAATCTCCACTCCTTTTGAAAAAACAGGAGCCTAGTATTTTCCAGCACTCTCTGCATCAGACATGCATCACATAAGACCATTTTAAATGCAGATTTTGTTTATTGGTAACAGGAATGACAGAAAATTACGGAAATAAATAATATATAAAACTGTTCTGAAATTGCATTACCACATAAAAATCTTTATTACATTCCAATTTATATGTTTAGCCACTAAGAGTACATAAACTTGTAATTTTAAAGACATGCTACAGGTCAAAAGTATATTCTGTACTGGACAGACTTTGCATTTTGCATACACTAACTTCCAATTTGACTCTTATGAAAGACAAAATACTCTTTACTGGCTCCACAAGACTTTCGTGGATAAATTCATCTCTTTCAGAACAAATAATGAGTGGCCACCACATTCACCGGATTTAAGTCTGTTGGACTTCTTTCTTTGGGGACATTTAAAAGACAGAGTCTATAAACCTTCTCCAAAGACCCTTGATGAACTCAAGACAAACATCAGACGTGAAATCAATCAAATCGATGTGGAAACGTGCCGATCAGTTGTGAGAAATTTCAAGAAAAGACTGAACGTCGTAATTGCTCAAAACGGACGTCATGTCGAACATGTGCTATAATTTTGGAACAATGAAATAGACATGTAAGTGTCACTTATATTTACAAATATTGGTGGTAAATAAAATTTTATTTTAGATAGAAAAAAAAAACATATATTTTATTAAATTGTGGTTAAACATACAGAAAAGTTATAGCTGTTTGTAATGGTATCAGATATTATGGGACACCCTGTACTATTTTCTTTTACAAATAGCTTTGAGGAAAAATCTTTTCTGATGCAATCTGACTAAAGTCATTGCCTATATATACGCTACGCTACATAAGGATCTGAGGACGACCCGTTGACGTTTGTCTTCTGGGTATTTCTTCCTCAGCCAAACAGATCGTAGCTTTCATAATTTTGTAAGTGTTCAATATATATATATAGCACAGTCATTTCAGCAGGAATGTTATCGTCACCTTAGCGACGTCTATAGAATCCGTCAACGTCGACATTGAAAAGGATAGATAGGCGGCCATTTTGTTTTGTTATGAAAGATATTTTCCTGACTTGACATCAGAATAAACAATACACAAATTATAAAATAAAGTTACTAGTTCAACTAGGGTGCTTGACACACTCTTGTCTAATTTTAGCCAATGTCATCGCGTCCTTATGAAATTAACACGGTTACAAAATTCGAATCGGCAGAAAGTGTATTCAGTGAGGGGCGTTATAAATGTTTAAGAGAGAGAGAGAGATTGTTTGTATGCTGCAATTTGATAAGAGTTACCAGGGATTCTATATACAAATACCTGGAGCTACATTACACTTAAATGAAAACAAATATGGGATACAATTTCGAATTATTAATTAGAAATGTTATGGTAACGAATCTTAAATCAGGGTCTCTTAATACTGAATGTATTTATTGCAGTGTAGAGCTAAATATCTAAAAATCAAATTTATTTTAAAATTAAAGATATCATCAGAAATTAATTAGATATTAATTAAGACGGTCATTATTTTAATAACCATGAAATAAGATTTAAACCAGTTTGGCTGTCTTGGAATTTCTTCATATTTAGAAATAGTTCAAAACGCTTTTGAAACAACCCTCCTTCAATACACGGGGTCACTGAGTTTAAGTAAGAAATTCATGATGAAATCAATTTTGACACAAGTAGCAGATTAACGGACTAGAATTTGTATTGAATTTGCAAGAAAAAAAAACGACAAAATTTTACCACTGTTTCTATCTAAATTCATAAAAAAAGAGTTCAAAATCTATTGTATAATCCTCTAACTTGTTGTCAATGTTGATTTCTACAAAGTCGTCTGCATTTGCACTATGAAGACGATGTGTTTAAATCGTTTGAAAGGTTTCTTGATAAAAATCTGAATCTGTCATGAGATGAAAAAGTATATATTTGAATTATGGGTGTTAATCAAACTATTACAACCACATATTGTTTACATTTTAATGAATAAATGTGCGATGCAAATGTCGCGTCCAAAATTGCCCAAAACATGAATGCTGATAGTCAAAAATCTTAATTAAACTCATAATAAAATACAGTTCATTGTAATAAACACGTTCATCAACACATACTTTACCTTTCTTTGTAAAACCTTTGAGGATTTCATTGAAAATATAGCAGAATGTTTTAGTCCAAAAATGATCGCTAGCTTTCAACAAGGACTGATAAACATTTTCTGTAGCACTGCAGTAAGAGCAAAAGGTACCGTATTACCGGAAAGGGGCTAAACTTCGATACATTCATCAAGAAACAAACCAAGACATATTTTTATTGTTTTATTTACATTCTTTTTTATTTTACATGAACAGCAAATAACATATTGCATATTTCATTTTGATACTTTCAATCAATCAAATATAAATTATACATCCTTTGAAAGGCGTTCTCTGATTGGCTGAGATATAAATAGATGTTACTGGAAAACCAGTTTCATAGGAGAACAATTCAAATGGGTCGTCTTCAGATCTTACCGTAGAAAGATCTGTACTTTAGTCAGATTGTTTCTGGTGGAAATTACACACAAAAAAAAATTTCATCTGAACCAGATTGTTTTGCAGAAAATAGCTTTGGACAGTAATCCTGACATATTTTTAGAATGACCCATTATACATAGGCTCGTGTGCCTATCATAAAACAATTCAAGTCATCATCATCGTCAATTGTTGAATAATACGCTTCCACGTGATCATAGTCGTTGTCTATATCAATCCACTTTGTTTACTATTTTTCCCAGCTAATCATCATCTTCATCATCATATGAAAATAATAATGACGATAAAACAAGACAATTTGCCATCATCAAGTGTTCCAGTCTTTTTATTTAGTATCCAGCTTGACAATATGGGTGCCTTAATCGAAACGAAATATTGAGGCAAATATTAAGTGAAAAGCTATTGATGCTTACAACCATGGGAAATGTCTAGGTACAGGATCTAACTCCTTCGGAGTAGTTTAAATGTAGCCATTGTAATTGGAAAGTTAACAAAACTATCATCACGATTCTCTGTACTGAGAAATAATATATACAAACATCGGTCAGTACAAGTCTCAACTAAGTCACATTTCATACTCAAATGCAACTTGAAGCGGCTCGAATCAGTGCGGTTCATTATCGTACATAACATAGCGAAAACAATCGGGAATACGTGATATATATACAGCTGTCAAAAGTCGTCTACTTTACAACACCAATGAATATAAGACATCGAAAAAGCTTGGACCGAGCTGGAGAAAATGTCAGTATTATCGAGAATAATCGATAGTGCTGATGTTCTTTACAGACAGTTCAAGAACTGTACATCTGGCTAAAAGGTCAAAGGAAACGAGCCGAATAACCGAAAACGTAAACTTTTAAAGGCATACGTGCACAATGCAGTTATTTTCTATATTGACAAAGAAGGAAAATTAAAACTAGCCGTGATGATTTTCTAAAACTTTGCATGATTAAAGAGACTTACATTAGAAACTAATTTATGGCAAAAATGGGGGTCACCGCTCTACTTTTTGATTATCTGCCCCTGAAAGTGAGTTGTTGTTTTTTTCTTTTATGCCTTTAAGTATATCATGTTCTTCACAATTGTTAAATGGCAAAAATATTATCTGTTTCTGGTCACCCAACCGCCCTCAACTGTTTTTATGAGTACCTGGATCCCGGTACCGTAGCCGAAAAATAAATCAAAATATTCTAATATGGTTGCGTCCGACCTGCATATTAGCCATCAAAATGGATAAGTGTCTACATTGTGACGGTTGTAGCACAATAAAAGTTAAATCGCAAACAACTATGACGGAAATATTTACACAGCGAGGAAGAAAACGTCAACACTGAAGTAAAGTGTTCAGTTAATTCGGCCAATGTTTCTGTTCCATGTGAATGTTAAACACGATTTAATTTTTCAATAACTTTGTTATCATGTATAAAACGTGTTAAATGGCCATTTAATTGTATGTAAAAATATGTCTGGGGTGATTTATAAATATTTACAAGAATTTGATGTTTTACTAAATTAAAATCACCTGCACGTAGACCTACTGCATCATAACAGATTCAAAGAAGAAGGGTTAAAAAAGGGGTAAAAAAAAAAGAAAAAAAACAAAAAAAAAAAACATTTTATAATTATTGGTCGATCCCTTGTCAGCCTAACATCCCTTAGGTGATCCTGCATTCTCTCCTTTAACTGGTGTTCCGTCTTTCTCATATAGACTGTAACATCACACCGTGCACAACTTATAGCATATACCACGTTTTTCACCTGACAACATACATCAGTGTGCACACTATAGAAATCGCGGCCTGCTGTATCTGAAATAGGCATGTCTGTAATACTATTGCAAAGCGCACATTCCATATTGCATGCAGATATCTTCTTACCCACAGATCTTTGAGTCTTTGATTAAGATATCAGCTTTGTTTCTATCTCTCCTGAAGGCCACCATAGGTGGCTGTGCGAAGACTGCAATAACTCCTGCTCTACTCATGCTTTTAAAATGAAAATTTCATTTATGGACAGAACTTGCCGAGATGAATTGTCATGCACAAGATCCATAACACTAGCATCAAGATTGTTGTAGTATTTCCTTTTCTCTTAATTTCTTAATTTGTAGTATTTCCTTTTCTCCAAATTTCTTAATACTGCAATTACTCCTGCTTTACTCGTGCTATGGAAATGAAATTTCATTGATGGACAGAGCTTGACCTGAGGAATCGTCTTACAAAATGTCCATGAAACTGGAATCAATATTTTTGTTTAGTTATTTCCTTTTTCTATCTGTCTGTCTGACTGTCTGTCTGCCTGTCTCACTTTTTTCCATCATTCTTCAGCAGGTGACATATGTGTTCCAAGGAATACTCTTGTCATCTGATGTGGTGCAAGCCAACAAATAAATTACTAATATATCATTATTTATTTGGTTTTATCCTCATATTAGAGAATTAAAAACATTTACCTATCTCACTTCAGTTATTCATACTTCTACACATTTTTTTGCGGTAGGTCGGTGGTTCTACCCAGATGCCTCCGTGCATTTGGGGTCTTCCTCCACCTGTAATGAGCTGGGCGTCGCTATATGACTGAAATACTGTCGAAGCGACGGTAAACTCAAATAGTCAAGTCTACACAATTTTTATTTCTTACTGATTTCATTTTCAGTTTGACTATTCATAGAATAGGATGAGTTATTGTATTCACTCCAACATTGCTGTCTATGTCCCATGAAATTTTAACATTTTGTTTAATATTGCCATTATCTCTATTATTATTGAGTGGATGTCCATCAAACTGCACAATGCACAGAAGAAAGATGCATTCATGAGAAGTTTGCTATATTAATGAGCTTCTGACTGTTCATTAAGTGGGACATACGTGTCATACAGATAGCTGTTGTTTTTTATCTTCATTGACGTGTGATTTTGTTATATTTCATTTGTAGTACTCCAGGTCTGCAACAGGGGTCATACAATTACAACATGGGACTCGCAACCACCCATCATACGTAAGATGCGGGCTAGAGACTTTCTTCTTTCCTCCTCTATTTCGATTAGTGGAAATAACTATGAAAAAATAGGCATATGTTTAAATGTCTTGGTGTTGGGATAACATCCAAGTCGACACATTTCCAAATTCAAAGAAAACATTGCTGCCCAGTCATTGACAAAACATTTAACCAGATAATCGAGAAAATGTCACCAAGTATTTTGGACAAGAAATTGTGATTGTAGGTGATCGTTAAAAAAATGATCCCAAATATCAAAAGTGCAGTGCTTATAGGACGAAAGATATTGAAATAATTTAGGACACTTAATCGATCTGGTACGTTAAAATCTGCGAAATATGTGTGTAAATTGCTGTGAGGTCGTGTCCATCAATGAAAAGTGGCAGTGTTTTGAGACAACATGGGACGATGGCGAGAAAAGGAGATATTAGAGTGGGGTTTTGTGTTTTTCTTGGAGGTGGATGCCTTTGCTTGTGTCAGGACCTGAAAATATTCAATGTCACTGTTCTTTGTTTGTGATCAGACCGTCGGAAGATCACCGGTATCGAAATTCGCCCTCGGTGAGTTGCATCCCTTGTTAATATATACAGACACTACCTAGATTTTTTTTTCTCCAAATACATATGTACTACGTGCCGAATCCCTGTGCATAATGCTTGGCATATAAAAGTTGTTTCAGAAATGGTTGGCCCAGTGTCAGAATGTGAATTGGTGCGTTCCATAGTCTGGTGCTGTACTGTGGTAGCAATAAATGTGTCAAGTAGTCTTCAGATAACTGAAATACTGTCCGAATGACATTAAACTAAATATAAAATATATATGTAGATAATGAATGACTCTTGGTTCTTGTCAAACTTAAACAGCTTTGTGCATGTTAACATCATGTATTTTAATTATACAGCAAAAAAGGAATACAGCAAACATTGAATATACCATACCATTTATAGGCACACTGGAGAGGGGCACTCCATCATGTGGTTAATGACCATGAGTGGATACTGGGTGATGGCGTGATAGAGCCTACATGCCAACACGATGATCTAGAGGACCAGGAATCCAAATGGCTTGAACCAGGATATGAGACCCATAAAGCTCTGGCACGTGTCACGTTGGACACTAGGTTGCTAAAAAAAACTTCAATCACTATGTCAATTTCATGTAATTATTGTTTATATTTTTCCATACATAATAGTCAATATGTAAGGTTGATTTAGCCATTATCATATATGCATTTTCGCCTCACAGTTGTTCCTGTTTTGTTGATAAATAT
>CM037791.1:19953272-20003272 GCA_021229015.1 Solen grandis
AATATTTTCTAGAAGGTATTGAATATCTTTGTGTTCACATGAAAATGTGGTCTTTTGAAGTAATCTCCTTCTCTAATACAATTGGATTTCAAACAGTTTAACATGGATAAATTTAATTTAAAAATAGACTGATTATCTTTGGCCAAAATTGCAGTTTATTATCTATGCTAATACAGAGTTTAAAGTTGAGTGTTTATTCCCCCAAAAAATAAATCCCCAACAGTTTGATTACAAAACAGAACATATTTTATTATAGGCTTAGGCACTCAGCCCATCACCATAAATATCAACTTTTACATGCAGCTCCGTTACAGCGCTCAACTCCATTATAGCACTATGTCTAGGGTCCAAGTCTAGAAACCACATATCTGACTGCATTATAACTATGTGAAAATACATCACAAAGTAACTACTACACAAATATATGATGTACACTCATGTATTGTGCACAACCAGAGTTTGAGGTTCAAAATCATGGAAAAGTCTAATTCCTTCTGTATTGTGTATCACTTTCCAGTTTGTAATTTTGAAAATTCAAGCTCCACTTTTCCCATTCATGACTAGGTCAACTGTCCACAAACAGTGTCCTTGTGTAGACAAGGTCAACCACTGACTACCTAAATTTATTTTATACCTATAAATTTTCTGGCTCAAATACATGCAAAATATGAGGTGTAAGTACAACTTAACCCTTTCCCTCATAGAGGAAACCATGAAAAGACCTATGCGAACAGCATAAAACCAGATCAGCCTGCGAGTAACTCGCAGGCTGATCAGGTTTTATGCTGTTCGCTGCTCCTCAGTGGTCTTGAAATGAGGATTTTGTAATTAAATTTGGTAAGGTTAAACTGTGGTTTTTTGCAGATCAGGCTTTATGTGATACCTATTGAGTGCGTCAAAATGAGTCTATATGAGGGGAAGGGTTAACAGATTAAAAGTTTGTATTATGTCAGTGACAGATACGGTGGAAACATAACATCACCTTTGACTTTTGTGACATCAACTTCTGGAGAAAACTTAAAAAACTCATTAAAACCTGTGTAAATTGACTTTTAGTGTCTTGAATATTTAAAGGTTTATAATAAAAGGAAAATTATGTAGCAACAGCTTTTCATGGCTTTGTATTTTGCTACTCATAGCATAGGAAAAATTGACATCTTGACAATTGATATCATTTTACCTATGCTGCTCGTAGCAAAATACAAAGCCATGAAAAGCAACATAATATTTTTTATGTATTATCTCTGTGTAGCTAGTGTTAAATTGAACATATCTGTGAACACTTGAAAGGTTAATCAATTTGACCATGTACTGACCTCCAGTTTTATCTTGGACGTGGTAGCCGTGGTCCGGGCCGTGTATCCAGGCAACTCCATACTCTGCAGGCTGGTCTTGGATCCCCTGGAAATTGTAACAAGCTGGTATTAATTTTTTGTGAAACATCAAGCAGAAATTTTCCTCCATTTTTCTCACGAACTCCAAATTAGGAGTCCAAGCCTCGTGCTTATTAAAATTCTGAAGTATGATCTCAGGCTCAAATTCCCTATTGAAACTACCGGTAATGGGCATCATAGTTTGAGTCTGAGTATGAAAATCATACTTAAGTAACATTTTTATTTACAACACTGGGCCTGGGAAAAGGACCCCTGATTTCCTGAGAAACTCCTGCATGAATATATTGGAGGACCCCAACTTTTATGTCAAATCTTCGTCAAGGACTGAAGTATTTAGGATCCTAGTGCACATGTTGTTCCTCCATTAAAAAATCTCAGAATTTGTCTCACTATTTTGCAAGTTTTAAAAAGTCTAAAGTCAATTTCTGTTTAGATATCCAGTAGAACTTTGATAAGTTGATAGGACAGACTGAAAAAGTTTGAAACATTGGAACTTAGACTTATGAAAAATGTATGGGGCTATATCAATGGTTGAACTATCAAGTCTTTGACTTCTAGATATATTTTTAGCCCAATCTTCATAAAATTTGGTCAGGATGTTTTTCGACATGATATCTTGGATGAGCTTGAAATTGGGTCATGTGGAGTCAAAAACTAGGTCACCAGGTCATAGGCTTCATTGCATGAATATGAATTACTGTATGTAAAGCAGATATTCTATTGTTTTCAGGTGTGTTCGAAACAAAACCTGAAGTTATTTTTCTACAAAAACAAATTTATTTATCAGCAAGATATGCAAACAAAAACAAAATATTGCTGATATCGTTCAAATATAAGATTGGTATTGAGTATAGAGTTAATAACTTATCAAAGTGTTTGTTATCTAGGTGGTGGGGTTGATCAGTAACGGGTCCTTTGCTAACCAGTGCATCATGATCAGTGGAAGTATCCATGATAGAAACAAAGTCAAAGTATTTCACAGAAGTTTAAATTCTAATAATATGGAAACTTGAGTGATTACTATTAAAGAATTATTTTAACATACAGGAAAAGCCTAAGAGATCAATTTAAGATGCAACTTTTGTGTATTAGAACCTGTATACAGGTAAATTGTCAATTTCTCTGCAGTCGAGGCAGACGTAAAGGTGTGAAAAATATTATCCTGCAGTCAAAATTGTGAAAACAACCGAAGGACTTCAACTTATTAATGGTAAAATGTACTTGAATTATTATGTTAGGACCACAGAGAAACTTCGACACATTGAAAAAAATTAACTCATAAATACTTTTTCTTATGAATATATAGGGGGAAATGTATGGACTTTACTAAAAATGCAAACATTTTCATCGATGACAATATATAGTGCTTTAAAATAGTCTGAGTTGTATGATTCCTATAAGTGCTTTAAACCTTAAGATTAATGCCTAAAAAAAATGAATGTTACCTGAACATTTTTGTTGTGAAAAATAAGCTTAAGATCTAAGCCAGAACTGATTTCCCATACAATTTTTTCTAGCATGCATGTAATGTACATATTAAAATGTTATTTACAATGCATCAATGAAAAACTTGAGTTTTTTTTTCCTGGATTTAGTATGTCACTGAAATTGGTCTCACTTATCACTACTTATAATATGTCAACACATGTAGTAACATGCAATTAAGTAAGTATATGTGAATACACAGAATAAAAGATATCAATTTCAAAAACTGTTAACCACTTTATATTCACTGAATGTCATCCAGCAATATATATATATATATAGCATTCATTTTCCATAAAACTCATATGCTAAATTCATGCTGAATTTGTCTCCATCTAAATTACAGAACAGAAATACTCCAAGCTCAAAGTAATCAAATATTTTCATTTCTCTTGATTTTATAATCAGAAATATTCAAAGCTTAAAAAGCAATCAAATATTTTTAAGAATTAAAAATACTCCAAGCTAAAAAATCAAATATTTGAATTAATATTCATATACTAATTCATAATTTTATGAATATTCATTAACTAAACTTTAAATGGTGTGAAACAATGGACTTTTCTTTGCTGTGCAGACATTGTAGAATATGAGCTACAATAATGTATGCATGAGCAAACAGAAGAGACCCTGATCAGAATGCTCCTGGTAGAAGCTGTCTGATCTTGGTCTCCCCTATTTGCCAAGGTGTCAAATATGAGGGATAAGAGCGAAACTAGGCTAAATGCATATAATTATATAAACACTAGGCCTAGTTTCGCTCTCACCCCTTGAATTTTGTATGAGGTAAAGGGTTAAGTTCTATTTAAGTATTTATCCTTACACAATTTACAAAATCAATAACAAATATTTAAAAAAAAATGCTGTACAAATGTCTCAAAATAAAACTGAATCTCAAAATATCATCCGATTATTTTTCATCAGTCTAAAAATCTTTTTCTTAAAGATGCATTTGGCTCAACTTTCAAATAAGTATTGGATATGAAATATATTCACCTTTTAGAATATTAAAGCTATAAAACAATATCTGTGAAACTGTACTGGTACAAAATGACACCAGTATATTCAAGAAACCAAACCTTGCCATGGGTGATTATGGAAATGCCTCCACCATCATCAGAAATGCTAATTAATTATGTGTACAGTACCCATAAGTTCTATGTAAGGGAGAAAGGCCTTGTGTAAACAAGCTTAAATGCGGTCACAGTCCCCAGAGCTAGATGTAATTGGCAAGAAAAATGTACAGCCTGTTTGTTGTCTCATATATGAATGATGAATTATGTTCTGAGAGTGACCAGATTGTTTCTGATTATGTTAGGTATCTCCTTCATGTGTACTCAATAGTTAAAAAAGTTGGCTTTTTTTTAAGGTTTTCGTTATGCCCATATAACTTTGTCTGTTTCAATCATTTGACATTTCTTGGAATATAAATGTTGCATGCTTTTATCTTCATTCAGTGTCTCTACATACTATTAACTTTCTGTCAAGAATGGTAAGAATAAATGCTAGACCGAATACATCTTTATGTGATACTTTAGGCAGAATTATAAACAGCAATAAATAAAATATCTGAATACCCATTATAACAAGAAGTCAACCCCTCCTTTACCACATTTCTCCTTACTAAATGCACTATCTATTTTCTCTTCTTTTCATCTTTCTTTCTCTCATTTACACTGCTAAATACCATCAATATCATTCAAAATTATTTCCTACACAAATATGATTTTCTGTCTGCTTGAATTATGCCACACAAAAAGAATAAGTATTTTAAGTTCATTGTTTCATCTCATGTAGCATGTTAGTATGCCTGAGATACTGTAAATAAAAAAAAAATGTCATGTTACATTCTAATAAAATCCGTTTAATTCTTATACAACTACAAGTTTGCATATTGATATATCAATTGTAGCTAAGTGGTGTGCGTAGCTTTCTAACTTGTGTCTATATGTACATATAAAATCCTCTACCAAAATTTACCTGTTTGCCTCCAATTCCCTTCTGTTAAAAAAAAACATGACATAATAAGAAAAATTAAACACTGATTAAGTTTAGGAAAAATAAACTTTAGTTAAAATGTATTGGTAACCCTTCCTAACATAAGTTCCATGAAGTCTTTCCAATGTCATAAAATACAATATTATCAGTTAGAAATTAGGTTTATTTTACATTTTACTTTCATTAGATTTATCACTTAATGACTTTGGACACAGTTTTACATTATTGTCATCAGCTGATAGTCCACGGATGCTGATAATGCTTCTCTCCATTTATCAACCGTGGGTTTTTTCAAAGGTACCGGGTATGTTGCTTGACCGAAAACTGACGCATTTAAAAAAAAAAAAGAAAAAAAAGAAAAAAAGAAAATAAAAATTCAACCTTATATATAAAATTATATCTTATATATAATATATATATAATATATAAAGATGTAGAATTTTTCTTTATTTTTTTTTAAATGCGGCAGCTGTTCGGTCAAAGCAACATACCGGATACCTTTGGATTTTGGATGCAGGATAACTTTGTACTGCCAGGCGTTTACCAATCCAAATGCTAGTTGAAAAAAATACCTTGGTTGATGAATGGAGAGTAAAGGAAGTATAATTGTAAACTACAGGATCTCTCATCAGAATAATTCAGAAAACAATTTGTCTTCAAAACCTTAACAACTTGCAAGAAACAAAACAAAGAGCACCAAGATGGCCCAATTTTCCTCACCTGATTACCAAAGCCATTGCAATTTTCGAACAATGATTGATTTGCATAATTTTGACTACAAGAGATAAAGTATACTATATGCTACATACTTATGTAAATGTACAAATTTATGACAATCTTTTTGATTCTTATGTGAGATAGCCAGTTCCCAGGTACAGATAAATGAATCCTACAGCAAACTCATCATCAAATCTGACGGTATAAATTCCGTTATCACTTCTGTATATACCATGGGATATTTAGCTGGCAAAACTTTTTTTCATGAATATTAATCAGCTACTTGCTGACCAATGAAATCACGACAATAGTATTTGAATACTCTCCATTGAAATTTACAAAAGCAAAAGCTGACTCATTGTTCTTGCAAGATAAACCACAAGGCGACATCAGCGTGACGTCAGCTCTTCATGGAAGAACAAAACTAACTTTCAAAATTCTGCACCGTTTCATTGGTCAAATGATCTCTGCTGTCACTGTGCTGTCTTTGCCATGGATCTAATGAAATGCCTAATCAATAATTCAGAAGTACGAAGTTTTGCTAACCAAATATCCCATGGTCGATGAAGAAGCAAAGCGTATTGAGCAAACGTGGGTTTTCTGACGATGCAGTAAATTACAATAATTATCTTTTCAATAATTTGTCACCTCAATTAATTTACAAACAACCTTGATATTGATACTCACATCTCACTGCTGAGGTCACTCTGGGAACCAAGTACAGGGGCCTCTCCATCCCTGTATTCCTCCCCGCCCGTACGACGCCTGTCGGGATATGCCGTCAACGCCGAAGAGAATTCCAACTCCACCTCATATTCTTTCATCCCACCCAGGTACCTGAAGAAAAAACACAACAGCAATCCTTACATTCTTAAATTGTAAATCTTTTTGTGACATGTTCATTTCAACAAATAAGATAATCTTAAATTCAATTATTGCACTTGTAAACATTCAATAGAAGTTACCTTCCTTTATGTAGGTACATCTCCATATGGTGTACTAGATTTTAGCAAAATTTCCTCAAGGTCCATCCCATTGTTTAGGAGGAATCTTACAAAATGCCGTAACTCTTTGATAAATTAAGTTTAATTATCTCCTCTTGAAATGTTGGATGGACATGATTTCGTTTCAAAGGCATATCCAATTACGAAACTACATTGATTTTGTGTAAATTTTCTTTGAGGTTCAACTCCAAATTTCGTTTTTGATGGGATTTGAAGTTCAATTTCTCTTAAGGCATTATTGTTAATTTTGTGTTTCTTCTGCTTGCAAAGGAGGGATGTATATAAACAGCATTTGTTACCTAGGCAACTTTACAATCTCGAAGTACAAGTTACACAGCCAATGGTCCAGGTCGGTGGAGATGAGCTCCTCAATCATGTCATGCTTCTCAATACGAGGGTCCAGCTCTCCTCTCAGGAACGGGACTTTGTATCTGAAGTATTGAAATATTACAACAATATTAACTTTGCCTTCTATCAATGAAACAAGAAGTGCTCCTTGGTACACATGTGTCTCCTAAGCATGACAGCAAAAAGCGCAACAGACAAAATTTGGCAGACGGCCAGACAGACGATGGAGAAGTTATCCCTATTAGTATATTTTTTCACCTTTGCTTACAGCAGGTAACATTAAAAGTGTTGTATCTATTTAAAAATATTATTTTTAATTCCGAACTGGAGCTATCACTAAAGAGGACATCCTACATCCTTCTATGTTTTCATGTAACGTGAGAGTCATCATCTGATATCCACGCCCAAACGATATCATCTATAGGCCCTGGGATCTTAAGCCTGTATTTTAAGGTGTGTCAAATAACGTCATTTCATTGGCTGCATCACATTTTTTTTCACCCATTGAAAAGAGGTTGTTTTATACAGCTGTTATCAGCAATGTTTTTTTATTAGTTAACATGACTTTCAAGTCTCCACATCGAAGAGTGTTCTGTTCGTAAGACATGTCTGCAATGGTTGATACTTAATTCAACGACTGCTGTAAAGCGATGTTTTGCCTGTCTGTTTTCCAACGGCATGTCATGTACTGTAACAGAATAAGTCAACCAGGGGTATCTGACGATGCTTGAGTATAGGATGGGATGTGACGTGAACTGTTGAGATTGACAAATGTGATTCCTATATACCCCACCCACGTCCCTTTTCCACCCCTCTTCTGTGAAATGGTACACTGCATAATGACTAAATACAGTGACTTCTTATATTGAGGATTTAACCTCTGAATGACAGTCACCTATTGCCAAAAGCCAAGTTTCTGTATTTGGCCTTTATTCACAGATTTTGCGGTAAATGTCTGAAAAATTTCTGATTCTGAGTATATATCCCTTTTTGTAATGAAATAAAAAAACAGGGGATCCACATGAAGTGAGGAACGGACACTTTGGAGATTTTGGAATTTTGGTTGAATTCCAAAGGTATATGTAGAAATCTGTGTATAAATCCCTAGGGTATGCATGTCAATCCCTTATGAGAAATACAGAAGACTGGATGCTCTTGACAGTTTTACGTACTTGCCCTCGATGATCTCAAACTGAGCGTCACAGATAGGGAAGCAGCCCCAACCAACCACCCTGTCCGTCTGCACCACCGACCCTCTCAGCAAGAACAATTCATATATCAGCACCATCCCTGGCTTCAGCGCTATCATGGCTGGCAGCACAGTGAACATGCTCTGGTCAAACTTTAACATCATGGTCAAAACTGAAATATCATGGTCAGTATGGATATCATAGTCAAAACTAAGTACCATGTTCAAAACAGAAATATCATCTTCAAAACAGAAATATCATGTTCAAAACTGAAATATCATGGTAAAAACTGTATTCAATCTTATTCGTTCACCAAAATTCTGTACAATCCTTGGTTTTATCCAATTTAATAATAATTGGACTTCTTACTGCCCCATATTTTGCATACCTTCATCTCTGTACTGTAGAAGGCCCCCTCATGGTGTATAGGGAGGGTGGCCCCACCCCAGTGCTGACCCTTCATCTTGGACCATCGCAGAATGTTTCCCCCCAAGTCTGTCATACAGGGAAACCATCATCACGTACCTTCCACCTGTGCAGATGTTTTAAATCCCTTATAAAATAGTTTTTTTTTCTAATGTGACAGTATAATGTATGTTTAACCCTTTCCCTCATAGAGGACACCATGAAAAGACCTATGCGAACAGCATAAAACCAGATCAGCCTGCGAGTAACTCGCAGGCTGATCAGGTTTTATGCTGTTCGCTGCTCCACAGTGGTCTGGAAATGAGGATTTTGCAATTAAATTTGGTAAGGTTTAACTGTGGTTTTCTGCAGATCAGGCTTTATGTGGTACCTATTGAGTGCGTCAAAATGAGTCTATATGAGGGAAAGGGTTAAAATCACAAAAACTAAGGCACTGACTGGGTGATCAATAGCTGGGGAAGGCTATATTTCTTTACACACAACTGAAATGTATTTTGTCCCAAAATGATGTGGATGGATAAATTTAACAAAAGAAACCATTGAATTGTCGGTTTATATGTCATTGTTTTTTGAAGTCATTTATTTCACAGAAATGATTTTATTCTAAGCTGTCTGGAATCTGGTTAAAAGCACATATATTCATATTACATAAGTTGAAACCTACAAATCATTATTTTTAGATATTATGATAAAATTTAAAAATGTTTTGTAGGTTTCAAATAATTATTTTAAAATTCGACTACTGTAAAGATTCTTAATGAAATGCTCCATTATGACTCTAAAGTCAATATTATGCCTTCCAATCAAGGACCCCAAATCATTATTTTGTAATTTTAGTTGACATTAGCTGCATTATCATTGAGTAATAATATGCTCCTTTATCAAGCTTTATCTAGACTTGATTCCAAAACAAAGCATTAAACAAAGCTGCACTGAAATCTGTTCAAAAGTTTCTATAGACTGTGACAATTGTTGCAGTGATAATATTTTAGCAAAATTTGCAAAAAAAAGGAGACCAATTCTAAAATGCTTTAATATGAAACAACACATACGAGGTAGTTTGTCTTTGACCCCACGCAGGCACTTCAGTTTGACCTGAATAGGTTGTGGGGTCCGGTTCCAATCGACCTTCCATCGTCGCCCCCGGCTACCACCATACTGGACCTCTGTCATCATCAGGTCCCCGAAAAATGTCTGATGTTGAAAAATTGTTTTTTTTTTTAAGTTTTTCTTTTTCCTATTACAGTATGTCAGACAACTTTAGACTTAACCCTTAACCTAATTTTGACCCATTAAACTGGCAAATATGTTTTTTTTAAGGAAAACTGCTATTTTACTGCATTAAAACTGCAAAATTTAGCTGTTTCTTTTACTTGGCAAACAGTGCAGAACTAGCTCCTTGTAAGAGCTGTCTGATCAGGGTTTTCTCTGTTTGCTCATACAATATTGAAGCTCAGATTGTACACAGTCTGCACAGCAAAGGAAAATTCATTTTTTATATACTATTTGCAGTTAATTAAAAGTAATTGAGTCATAAATTTGTACATGAGTATTCATATGGTAAAGTGCTGCCTAACTGCTATTTCACACCGTAGACAAGTAGCATGATACCACATCCTGTCACATTCGCCTAATTAATGCCTCGCCAGCCAGGCCTGGAACCATCTCTAACCAGAGCACATGGCCAAGAAAATACCAAAATCATTTTCAACAATTTTTTTAGTTGTGAATGATGACATTCCTATCAGGAGCATGGCAAGTTCATAATTATATTTCTGTAGTTACAAGAAAAATTAGAAAAAGACATCAATGTACAGTGATAAGGGTCAACACAGTAAGTGTGTAATCTACAAGAAATAGCTGGTTTCTATGGTTACCTTAACTTCCCCTTTCCTGCGCTCCAGCACACTTATCAGCTGACTCTCGGCACGCCGGAATGACTGATGCAGACGGTCTATCAACATTTTCTCCTTCTGTCTCAGCAACTCCTATATTGGAGAGGAACAAAATACTCTAGGCGCAATTTTGCTCCATTTGTAAAGAACAAGTAACTGGTATTGCTTGCAAAATGCAAGTCCCCTACTGGTGAGGCACATGATTTCTATACTGCCATTTATTGCCATACTAATTTTCATTAACTTCTTAAGTTATCGAAGGATTCACCTGTTAAGTCCATTACTATGACTTTTCCCATTACCATAGCAACCACAATTTCTATCCAAAGTAAAAAATAATGTGACATGCATAATCTCTATACTGTCATCTATTCATATACCAAGACTAATCAACTTACATGTTATAGGATCTACATTTCCTTACAGCTGGACAAATCTGTCCAAAACACTTGTAGAGGACTAAAAAATGTCAAGTATAATGTAAAATATAAATCTTTTATTCTGTTAGTTGTTTCATTGCCTTACAGTGCCCCAGTTATAATGTGGCCAAATTAATTGTGCTACCTTGCATCCCAAAAATCATCATCATCATCATCATCATCATCAACAACATTTGCTCCATATGAGATTTAATTAGGGGTGGACTTTTATGATTGAGGATGTTCACTTAGGAAAATGCATGTACTGTACCTCTCGTCTCTGGATCTCCTCCCTTTTCAGCTGTGTGAACCGAGCCACACGTTGTTTGGCCGCCTCCTCTCGTCTCAGTAGCTCCTCCTGTCTTTCGCGTGCCTCGTTTGCCTGAAGATTGTAACTCACATTACACACATGTTACAAGTTATCTAAACTACATCAAATACATTAGTAGGGTTTAGTATCAGGCCAAAACTATACATTCAAGATCATTTCAAATAAGTAACCAAGCAATTCCATTAATCTTGAGATAAATATGAATAATATAATGAAACTGATAACAAAAATAGATAAATGTTTCAATACTTTGATATTAATTTTGACTCTTTGACTACAATGTACCCATGGCAGTTCAATCCCTTTCAAATTGGCCATTAAAAAAGAAGTATTTTTTGAGAATAATAGAAATGAATTTGAGTCATATATCACCATACTAGGAAATACACAAGGTACAATAGTTTTTTTCATATACTGAGAATATTCTTTCTAAATTAATGAAAATAAATACTCTTTTTTTGGCAATGGGATCTAGTATTTGCCCCAAACAATGCCTGCAACAAGAGCCCCACAAGTCAGAGCATTATACTCTCAAATGATAAGCTACTTAAAGAAGCTTCAGAGGTCAAAATGGAGTCAGAAGAATTGTGCAAAATCCAAAACAACTAATACAATTAAAGCTGCAAATCATTCCTCTATGCAGATTTGAAGAAATTCTGTTAAATAATAAAGGAGAAGCTATCTGCATAATCAATTTCTAACAGATAGACAGATGGATGGATGAATGATGCATGCTTTACTATAAAATAACACTTTGGTCGTATAAAAATAGATCAGGCTTGAATTCCACCAACAATACTTAGTACTAAATAATACTTAATTCTTTAACTAGATAGATACACATTCCACCATTATATTATTTTAAAAATTTCCAAACTGAAATGAATTTAAAAAAATTCTCCATTAGTATTTCAGTTTTACTTAGCGTTAAGAATTATTGGTGGAATCAACCCAGAGTCCATTCCCCACCCACCTCTTGCTCAAGGTACTGTATATGTTCGTCCCGCAGCTGTTTCTCCTCCTCCTGCACGTCGTTCAGCGAGATACTGCCCAGCATCACACATCTTCCTTCACACCTGCCTCGAAGTGGTCCAGGTATGGGCTCATTTCTTCCTCTTCCATGCGCAGCGTAACTCTGGTGATGAAACATTTCAAAATTATGTTCACATCTATCATAACAATTTGAGATATATCATGTACACAGATTACAAAATCATGAAATTCTTTCTCATCTTCCTCCAAATGCAGTCTTAAATCCAGCTGATTATACAATAAATACTGATAATATTATTAACCAATGAAAACACACCTTATAAATGCAATACTCTTTGGCATTGAGGCTTGAAAGTCATGTAAACAATAAAAATGATGGCTGCATCCGGCAGCTGTATAAAACGGCCTCTATGATTGGTTTTGAAAACATGATGCAACCAATGAAATTGCGTAATTTGATACACTCTTAAATGTCAAAATTTAGCCATAATATTACTCGGCCTATCGATGATCTATCAATCAGGTATGGATATTTGTTGATGGTTTTTGATATAAATATGCAAATGTTTGATTTAAGAAATTGTATCCACCCATGAATACTGTAATTAAAAAAAGATAAACCTATTTCCTTAATTCTTCAAACATAGAAACATGTTTTTATGATATAAACTAATTCCTGAATGATTCCTGGATTGTACCAGTACTTTGTGTCTGTGAAGGGTCTTTAAAAATTCTCAACTCTATGGATTGCATGAATCAAAGTTTAAACTTTATTTTTTTTACATCGATTACGAAACAAGTTCTCACAACTTATATTAATCACTCTATGGCTCTGATGGTGGCATATGTGGTCATTATTGTGGAAGGAAACTGGAGAGCCTGGGGAAAACCCACGTGTCTGGACGGACGACCACTGTACCCTCTCACGTACGTGACCAGGAATCGAACCCGGGACACACTGGTGAGAAGCAGGCGCATTACCACTACACTATCCAGGCACCCTTAATGAATCAGATCCAAAAGTCAGTGACATTAACAATAGATTACAGTGTCCCTCCATAAATATTTGAAATTTTTGTACACTAAACTGAAGTGGGAGACTTGGATAACTGTGAAAATAACAACTGTAGGTAAAACATTGGTCCGAGATCTGAAATAGGTTTACAGTAACAAAATAAGTAAATGGCTATTGAAATATTCTACTCACCAGAGATTTGCTGATATTTGTTCACATGCTCTGGTCTGGAGAACAAGGATGGAGGTTGTCTCTTAGCACTGAGGTCCCCACCCTCTGTTTCCATGGAATCCAGGAGCCGATAAAGGTCCGGGAGTGTGTCGTCAAACTTGGGCGGCACTGGAAATATTGTGATTAAAGCCATTTTAACACATGCATCCAATCTTTAACTGTTGAAGTTTTAAGCACAACTGTAGGGACTAAAGCAAAAAACACAACAAAAACAAACACAAAAAGAAAGAAAGAACACAATACTGCAAAGCTGAACCTTCCTAGAGATTGCAAAAATCTAATTTAATCTCAAACCCAAGAAAAAGGTAAGAGATTTGATAAGCTTATGTAAAAAAGCAAAAACTAAAAAAAAATATTTCTTTTATAATTCTTGATCCACCCAACATAAATCTAAAAATGCTTCTTACAGGTCTGCAGTGTCCATTTATCATTATGTTGTGTACTGCACTCAACAAAATTTTAGTACATCTTCATCTTTTTTTTTTCTTCTCATATGGGGATGCCCAGGGCACTAAAGGGGGAAAACCGTAGGTAGGAAGCCATATCCCTACTTACCATATTTGAACTCCTCATCCTCCATGTGTTCTATAACTGTTGTTTCCTCGGTCTTGGTTTCAGTTTTAGTAGTCTGAAATAAAACATTATTTAAGTCAAACATTTCAATGACATTAATGTGTTCTGTATTTTAGATTTTTATATTTTTCAGAAAAAAAATGAATAATCATAAAGAATTAGACAATTGCCTTTTTCAATAGACCTACAAAAATAATCTATTCATGGATAATGGATCCCCAGGTATGCTGGTCTAAACACTCCTGTCCTCCAAGTGTAGGTCTGTTGCTAGGGTTGATTGACTTTTTTGAGTTTACCATCGCTGCGACAGTATTTCAGTCATATAGCAACGTCCAGCTGGAGGAAGACCCCGAATGCAGTGAAGCATCCGGGTAGAACCACCGACCTACCGCAAGCCAGCTGGAAGGCTTCCTCACATAAAAGTCTGAATGACCCTACCAGGACTTGAACCCAGAATGAGTGTTTAAGTCAGAGACTTACCCTCTTGGCAACAGAGGCCCCCTCCAGCTAGGAGCTAAGGGCAAGATCAGAGGTGCTTGACCTATAATCCGCCAACCACTTTACAATAATAATAATAATTACAATGCCTCCAGTTAAGTTAAATGATTACAAAAAATATGTTACCATGGTTACAGTTGTATTATTCTCCTTCCCCAGAATCTCCATCTGCAGCCAGCCTGGTAATTTCTGGATTGGCAGTTGCCATAGTGATGTTTTTTTTCTAGTTTCACCCCTATTTTCTGCAAATGAGATTGAATGAATGTTTATTTCATAATCATCATCATCATCCTTATAAATAATAATCAGTATAATTGCCGAAACTATCCCTGTCATTATTTTTTCTAATCTATGTTTGAAATAAAATTCCTTGATTACATAACATTTGAACCCCATCGTGGGCCCCCATACTGAACCACCTGCATAACCAAAAGCCAGACTCCTGTTGTCTTAAGTCCCCTTCTGATTGTGTGTAGTCAATCTGCTTTCTCATCCATTACTGTGTAATAAGTGTCAGCATTTGACACTAACTTTTTAGCCTGAGGTATCCCAATGGAACATCTATACTTTGACATTCAGGAGTCCCGTCTGAAAATTAGGAATCCCTGTTATGTCACCCAGACATATCAATTAAGGTTTCATTCACATGGCAATTGGTAAAAAGAAGGTCACTTATAAGAAAGTTTTAAGTAGATAATATATATGTAGTTGTTCAGTTTACGTTTAACTGAAATTGTCCCTTTGGAACACCTGGCATGTCAATCCCCAATCTTTGGTGTCCTCAGGATCCCTGGACACTATTAGTGTCGACCTCTGTATAATGTGTTTGGGTACTGCCTATACAAATTGAATGACATTTGCAAAAACGTTTTGGATCTGAGCCTGTATATATATATATAATGATAAGATTTTAAACACGTAAAGGTTATTGTACATTATATATCCAGTACTTACCAAAATATTTTACTTTTTAAGTTAGAGAGCCACACTATTCACTCTCAAACACCTTTATTTTTTTAACGAAGGTCGCTACTTTTGTACAATTCAAATACAAAGGTGTTACCTATAGTTCACTGGCAAGCTTCCAACAATAAATCTTCTTTCTGATAAAAAGTTATTTTTAGACCAGTTAAGAGTCATGCACATCTTAATGTAAAATATTAATTTGATTTTATAGTCCAAATGTATAGGAGGATTGTCCTTAAAAATAAAACAAAAAACACAACTCTTACATCAGCGAATCACCATCGATTAAGATAATAACATAATATAATAATCATTTCCCATATAAATGGGGTACCTGTTCATTAATTTGTGACACGCAAAATTTATAATGTTTCTTGGTGGAAATACTTCTTAAAGACAAGAAAATATGTCAGCGACATCATAACAATCTTACATTTTAAAAGATTGTTTAATATATGGTATGATAACTATTTCTTTAAATGATAAAGTAAAATAGCGATAACGCACCTGTCAAGTTACCTCTTGTCACGGCGGCCATTTGTAAACAAACTCGGATGACGTCGGTAACAAGGGGGGAAACTTTACTGTAACACTTTGACATACTTTGCAGAGTGTTTTACCTTGGATGCGAATAATAAATTATTATATACTAAACGCTCTCGACGGTTCTTGGGTTGGACCTGTACTTTGTGCATGGGAAGGGCATAAAAAATCTCAACCCGCCCCCGAAAAAAAAAAAAAAAAAAAAGCAACGGAATTCGATTCCACAATCTTCGGATACAGTCAATATTGAGATATAAGCTTGATAGTCATGCAAAACTTTAGTTTAAACATATTTTATTTAAAATATTTGAAATGGGGTTGGGCGACAAGTTCTATCAAACTTAGTTACGGCCCTTCTCCTATCTTAATACAATTTCCAATATAACTAATGACGTGCATTTTAACAAACAGGTGTGATATAAAAGTAATTCCAAAGGAATATCAACTAAGCCCTGTGAACAACACTGCGTATAATCTCCAGTTACCTGGGGCCGGTAGTTTTGATTTTGACTCTAAACATGACTATCCCCGTAATATAACATTATCACAATAACAACTCTTAATTGAATCTTGTAGTTGTCTTTATGTATAAATGAACGGCATCAATAATTTCTATAGTATCTATCAATGATAGGTTTGGATCCCCAAATAATAAAGTGTTAGTATTAATTGAGAGAGAAAGAGAGAGAGAGAGAGAGAGAGAGAGAAAACAGTTTAAAGAGTTGTGTAATACATTCCTTTGCAAATTAAATCGTCGACATTCAAAGAAGAAGTGATTGTCATTTTCTACAGTTTGACAAGTGCTACAGAAAGGGCCAGTTTTACGATGGTTTTTGTGAAGGTCACCATTTAAATTACTGCAATTATTTCGCAACCGCGCGTGTATTAATGACCAGAGCATTTCTTCATGATTGTAATACAAAGGAACACTAAACTTATTTATACTAATTTTCAGCAGATTACTTTTAAACGATTGCAATGTTGTAGAATTTCTTGTATCTTCATTTATATTATTCCGTTGTGAGATAGAAGATGGAATACATGATTTCTTCATTACTGCATTCATCCAAAATGTGTGTGAATAATCATTGATATTCTTAACGGGATATCCATGAATATTTCCAACAATAGGCGGAATCAAGACTTGAATATAAGATGGAACTAAGTTGTTATTCACTTTATACACAAAACACTTTTTTTGAAAAGATCTTCTTGCACTTAATGATTCCCACCCACATTCTTTATAAAGTTTATTTATAGAAACAGATTTTGTGTCAACTAATGGTTTGTTAAATAACATACACAAAGGTTTACATACTTCTTAACATTTTATGACTTATCATATCATGACCACAAGCTTTATTTATGTTTAGTGTCTTTATAACATCAATGATTTCTTGTTCAGTTATGAATATGGTAGATAATTCCTTTTCAGTTTTTCGTTCAACGGTTGGCAACATGTTGTTTTCATCATTGATTGTATAGATAGATACAAAGTAATTATTTATTTAATTGGCTTTATCTGTATTTGAAGTATAAAAATGTGTTTCACCATAAGTTTGGTATCAAGTAATTTAGGTATATTTCCCGGGTCTCATTTTTATTTTTCACAAAATGTCTTATAATTTTCCAAAAACTACGTTTGTCATTGTGTATAATTCAGATATGTTTTGTTCTGCGTTATTATAAAAGTTTTCTTTTGCATATTTTTTTATGTTGTTTATCTTATTTCTAGCATTTCTATATCAAACCCAATCATTTAAATTTTTTAGAACAGAAAACGTTTTGCTGTTGTTGTTGTCGTCTTGAAAGCTCAAAATTAAGATCTTATATTTTGAGGTGTTTGTATTAAATCAAAGGTTTGTGTATGTAAAGGATGATTTTAAATTTCAAGAGACATGGATAGATATAACAGAAGTTATGGCCATTTCAATTTCACAGTAACACCTGATATGTGGTCATTAGGAAAGACTGAGGAAAAAAATACAGTCACACCGTTTATAAACAGAACTTTTTTTTTGTAACTATCTTTTATTTTTCAAGTATAGATTCAAGTATTATTCAAGTACACACCAGTGCAGTCTCACTTGCAAATGACTTTTTGCGTTTCTTCGCAGACAAAGTGATCAAATTAAGAGATGATCTGGATGGAATATCTTATGATCAATCATATGACAGTTTGTCCGCTGACACTTGTCGGAAATCAGATATGAAACTTTTCAGTGAATTTAAGAGTCTGTCTGAAAGTGAAATTATAAAACTTGTTAAAACATCAAAACCTACAACGTGTGAATTGGATGTTATACCAACACCAAAACTCAAAGAGTATTTTACAAAACTAGCACCTGTTGTGACTGAAATAATCAACCGCTCACTGCTAACTGGTGTGTTTCCTGATGAGTGGAAGGGGGCAGTCATTAAACCACTGTTAAAGAAGAAAGGACTTCCTCTAGAACTGCAGAACTATCGTCCTGTGTCAAATTTAACATTCCTGTCAAAGATTTTAGAAAAGGCAGCATTGAATCAGATAAATAAGCATATTGAAGCAAACAATCTATTGCCTTCATATCAAAGTGCCTACAGAAAACATCATGGAGTAGAGACAGCTATGATTAAAATGTATAGCGACCTTCTTGAAAACATTGACAATAATCAAGTATCTATTGTGGTAATGATAGACTTGAGTGCAGCGTTTGATACTATTGACATTCCAATTCTTCTTAAAATCCTCCAGGGTGACTTTGGAATTCAAGGCACCCCACTTCAATGGATTGAGTCATACCTTACAAGTTCTCATTGAACAAACCTCATCTGACATGGAGCCCTTGAAATTCGGCGTCCCACAGGGGTCCTGTGCTGGGCCAATACTTTTCACCCTGTATATATCAGCTCTCAATCGTGTGGTTCAGAAATATCCAGCTGATCTGTATGGCTATGCAGATGACCACAAGATTGCATTCAAGATTCAGGCAGGGCATCATGACAATTAGGCCTATATTTTTGAACAACTAGATAGATGTCTCAATGACATTATAAACTGGATGACAACTTTCAAGCTAAAAATGAACCAATCTAAAACAGAAATCATCTTCTATGGTACAAGACAACAGCTATCAAAATTGACCATATCAAGTGTGAATGTTGGAGGACACGAGGTTAAGTTGGTAAATCGTGTTAGAGACCTTGGTGTAACCATGACCAGCACACTCAACTTTGACCTTCACATCACAAAAAAGTGTCAAATTGCCCATATGCAATTGCGAAATTTAAAGGCCATACGCATGCATTTGACACAGAAGTCAACAGAAGTGTTAGTACATGGTCTTGTACACTCCCACATTGACTTTTGCAATGGTCTATTCACTGGTCTACCAGCCTACCAACTTCAGAAATTACAGAGGATTCAAAACCATGCAGCCAGGGTGATCCTGAAGGCGCCATCGGATCAGCCAAGTACTGATCTTCTAAAACAACTCCATTGGCTTCCAGTTCAAGCTAGGATCATGTTCAAAGTCCTAGTATTGGTCTTTCGTGTCATCAATGGCACTGCACCAGGTTACCTGCGAGAGATGTTTGTCCCAGCAAGTGGCCGCTATAGACTTAGGTCACAAAGTGACAATAACTTTGTTATTCCTACTCGGCGAACAAAGATGGCAGACAGATCTTTAACTGTTGTTGGTCCTAAGTGGTGGAACAATCTACCAAGTGACTTAAAAATCATTAACAATGAGGCCTCTTTTAGATCAAAACTTAAAACTCATTTGTTTGGCCTATTTTACCAATAACTGCTGGGCATTAGAGACTGTAAAGCGCAATAGAATATTATATAATTTTTGCGCTATATAAGTAACATGTATTTGTATTTGTGTGTATATATATATATATATATATATATATATATACAAAGACATATAATTCGTTTTCCGAATACTTACATTAACGTATTTATCAATGATTATGAAATCATTATAAGTTAAAGAAACAAATAAGTAAATAAACAAGCAGACAAGGAGAAAAAACAGAACAAATCTTTCAACTATCTAAATAGAAAGAGTTATGTCCCTTTGACTACGTATGTAAAATTTTACTCAGATTTTATTCCAAAAAAAATTTTAAGTTTAAAAATCAAAGACATTATTCTTTGAAAATTCAATTAGGGCTATGTATGACATTTGTAACAAAACACATAAATCTAGATGTAAGTTGGAAGTCCTATGTGATAATTAATGTCTTGGACATAATAAAAGAAACTTAAAACACAAGTTTTAAGTATAAGTTGCATATCCATTATAAGCAAAATTTTTTTTTAGATAATTAAGAAGACTGGGGGTAAAAACGGTCTGCCAGAACTAGAAATATAGCTCAAACTTTCCTTCAAGTAGTCAAGCTGGAAAATTAGTTAAAATAACTAGATAAATTACAGTCACATAAGTTTACATGAGAAGCTTATGATAGAGTGGATGTATATCTTCCAGTGTTTTGTAAATTGACTTTAAATGTAATTTATTTTTATGTACTGAGGTCATACTTGAAAAAAATATATAAATATTCATTAAAATTTTTTTTATTTATTTATTAAGTGTTAAATTATATACTATTTTAAAAATCTAAAAAAAAAAAAAAAAAAAAAAAAAAAAGAACAAAAAAAAGTGAGAAAATAAGATAGAAAAAAAAACAAAGAAGAAAAAAAAAAGGCGAAGGTTGTGTTCGTGTGTGCTTCTCAGGATCAATTACAGTAATGCACACTACATGTTAAAGTGTGCCTAACAGGTTGGTATGCAAGCAGATTGAAACTGATATAGATACATAATTATATATACATGTATAATAAAAATATATATTACAGTGTCATTACTGTTCAGTCCTCCACAGGGCTGCAAAACCATCCCAGATTGTGTGAAATTTATTTAATGTGCCTAATTTTGTAGCATAATATTTTTCACTTAATACGTATGATTTCATCTGAAATTTAAAAGAGTTCATATTCTTTTTCAATTTGCTCTTATATAAATATTGCTTTGCTAAAAGAATCACAATATTTGTAGAAATCTTAAGTCTTCTATTGCCAAAAAATCATATCACAATTTGAGCAGTTAGTAAAAATATCTGGAAAATTTGTATTTATCCGGACTTTAATTGATCTCCAAAAAGAGTCTGCAAAACCACAATCATAGAATAAATGTTGGATACTTTCTGAGTGAAGCTGACAAAAAGAACACATTTCAGAATCTTTTATGCCCATTCTACAAGAAAGTCGATTTATGCCTAGGATTCTATGGTTTATTCTATATTGTAGCCATTGTAGCATAGAATCTTTTGTTACATAAAAAGGTATCTCATAAATAACGTTCCGACTAAAGTTCTGTTGTAAGTTAAGGTCTGTAACCATTTGTTTTGTGATTTAAATTTATATTTGATTTACATAGTAAAATATCATATATTTGAAGACAACCTTTACTTGAGTCACAGAGTATTTTCACGAATGTGGCTGGATTGGGTCATTTACTTTATTTAATGGAAGGTTAATATTTAATAAAACAAAAGCTCTTTTTAAGCAATTTATGATGCTTTGAAACTGTAAGAAATTTGTGTTTACTCTCCATTTATTGCAAAATTCATGGAATAAGATTAGATTACCATTATTGTCAAGAAGGTCTTGAACAAAACTTATTTCTTTATTAAAATAGTTTTAAAAAGAAAGCTTGTACCTACAATTTTAAATAACCTGTTGTGCCAAAGTGGTAGGTTTTGACAATTATCACTGTTGATCTGCAAACCCTCGTCAATAAAAATAAGAAAAAATAAAAATAAACAGAACTTGTTTTTTTGTTTCAATGTAAAATTGCAGTGAATGGAATGCATTGTAGATCTACCAGTATGCGGTAAACATTCTTAAGTTACGACCTTGTTGCACTGATCAAAATACAGAAGATACAACTTTCAACAATTCTTTTTTGATGGGTAAACATTTGAATGCAATCTCAAAATTTTCATATCATATATATTTGTACTTTATAAATCATTTTATACAGAAAATATGTTTTTGAAAAAAAAAGTCACTTACAACCTTGTTGCACTAAATAGACATATAACATTAAATAAAGAAACTATAATATACATATATCAATTAATCAGCACATTAAACACAATGACATATTCATACATGATATCATTTACACATGATAATAGGCCAAGTTGGACCAGACCTACTTGGTTTGAAATAGCAGTCTAATTTGGTAATTGGGGTTACTCGATTTTCCGGAATCATCCTATTTCCCGGAATCTACCTGAGTCCACATAGATTGTACCGGAATCAACCTTATTTTCATGTCAAGTAAAGCATATTAATTTTTTGTCTTATGTTATTGAAAGTAACTCTGAAAATGTGATCACCTAAAACTAATTACATTTTGCATATTTTTCTTTTCCAAACAGACATCAATGTATTTGACTTAGCAGTAGGATATTGACTAAGCCATTTCCGGCATTCAAACATCTTCGCGGTTTTAATTAACTATTTCATCTTTTTTTCTTCACCCCCACTGCCCCCAAAACAACAACAACAACAACAAAAAGGTTTTGTCAGTATAGCAAGCAATACTTTAATGAGTCTCCACCGGTGAAACCCTTCCATGAAGATATTTTGCCAGATTGAAACAAGAAAATAATGGATCCCCGAACTGCACGGCCCTTTCATGCATGACTTGATGTGCATGACAAACCTTTGTGTTATGACAAACACTTCTGTAAAATTTCATGAAAAAGACAAACATAGATATTTTTTTCAGGTCCCTATAATCAGGGTCACCCCATTTATTTTCCTCGTCAATAGGTGTGTGTGGGTCGAGGCCATCTCACTCCACACCGTACATTATTAGACATAAGATACAATTTATGCAATATATTATCATTAATAATTTATACGGTTTGAAAAAAAAAAGAACAAAAAACATTGAAATACAAACAGAAAAAAGAGGGGGGGGGGACATATTCACCAAATATATATTTCTATGAGTTGTCGTGATTAAGATTTCATTTTCTTTTGTTTTGTTTTGGATTAAATATCCTTTAAGATATTTGAGATAAAAGTCTTACAACTGATCATCTTTCTCTTTCTGCATTGCTAATTTTAGCAGATTTATAAATTTCCCAAGCAAATTTTAAGCTATTCATCATTGATTGACAGTTTGGTAAAATTTGTTTCATTTCATAGGAAAATAATCTTTTAACTTCTAAAAATAAATTGTATAACTATCTTTGTTTTGTATTTTTCATATACTCCAAATATAAAATAGTTACTGTTGAGAAGTCCTGAATTTTTTTGTATAAATGATAATTTTTGCTTTAAGAATTCAAAGATAACCTGTAGTTTTGGACAACTCCAGAATAAATGTAATATGGTTTCTTCTTCTGTTTTACACAAAGTACACATCTTATTATCTGTTATATTCATTTTGTACAACAAATAATTAGTACCTAATATTCTATGAAGTATCCTTGTTTGCAACCATTGAATATATGAATCTCTTGTAATTTGAAATGTTAGACTGTAAATATCATTCCATGGTAAAGACAAATCAGAGTAAACATTATTCGATTTTTCTTGACTACTTGGAATATCATTATTTGCTATGAGTTTTCTATAAACTTGTTTATTGGTATTCGCACCAACAATAATTGGTTTTAAATAAGAACTGATTAATGGAAATTTTACTATGTTCTTATTGAATTCAATTTTACAGGCCGCTTTATATCTATTCACATTTATTCTGAGAGCTTCATAATGCGTAATCCTTTGTCATATAAACTTTTATAAAAATTTCCAAAAAAATTTTAATGAAACAATGGTAAATCTAAGAAAACAGCTTCTGTATTGATCACTAAACTGTTAACATATTCTGTATAACTTTTCAAAACAGTTCAAAATTGTTTTTTAATTTACTAATAACTCTATCTGCATATAATTTTCCAGTACAAAACAACATATCTATATTAAATATTGATTTAACAAATATGAAACATTGACTGTTTACTTTATTTATATACCTTTTTAACAAACTAAGTTTAATGGAGTTGTAATAGGAAAATGTTTGTCACCTTTAATCCTCCTCACAATAATCTTAACATGTTGTAGTACCTATGATTTTTACCCGCTCACCCTATACAAAATCTGTGAACAATTTATGTATATTTTCCATTATCTTACGAGGTGGTGTTGGTAAAGATGTAAAACAATGCGTTAAAAGTGGAAATAATAATAATTTTACTACTGTTATTTTACCAATAGGGGACAACTTTCTTCTTTTCCAAAATGAAATACTTTTCTTAATTTTCTCTATTTTATCCTTAAAGTTTATTTCAACCATTCTTTTAAGATTTACATCAAAAATAATGCCAAGTAATTTAAACTGATTTGTTCCCCATTTGAGTTTCCTAGTGATTGGAATCAGTCGAAAAAATATTCGTCGATTAATCAGAGACAAAAGTCACTGATTAATTGATTAATCATGATTAAATACCAAATATACCATGTTTGGAGTAAATGCCTATTAAAACTCTCTTACTGTACAACATGAAAATAAAGTATTTTGTACTATATAGATTACATAGATATGTATTAGGTATAGATGTTAATTTCTCAAATATTCAAATACATGTATATACATTGAACCGAGATAAAGTATAAGAGTTACAACCAGAGGCCAACGATGTGCAAAGTGCAACTTTGCAAGTATCAATTTATCAAATTAATGAAATTACCCAATCAGATGCGCGTTGAAATATTAACAACACCCCATTTTTTGGTCAATAATTCGTCAACGAATTATTTTCGTCGTCATCGTCACGTCAACCAGTAGCTCGTCACTGATTCGTTGACTTTGTGATTAATCAGCTCACCACTAGAGTTTCCATCTGGTCTTTATGGCTTTTGTACAATATTTCATTGAACCTATCCAAATAACATGTGTTTTATCAAAGTTTACTTTTAGTCCTGAGTACTGTGAATATTCATGTAAAATACTTAAAGTTGTGTAATGAGATTTTTCAGAACCGTCTAATAACAAATATGTGTCATCTGCAAATTGGCAAATTTTGTATTCTTCTCCTTCAATTAATAAACCTTTAATATTCTTATATATTTTTTTATTTTTGCAGATAGTATTTCTGTTCATAGGATAAGAATATATGCTGAGATCGGATCACCTTGCCGACAGCCTCGACCGGGTGTGAAAAAAATTGATAAAAATCCATTTAATTGTATTGCTAAACTAGTATTATATAAAAACATTGATATCCACTTTTTAAAACTTGGACCAAAATTGAAAAAAAGATATTACTTTCTCTATAAAATAAAAGGATAGTGAATCGAAGGCCTTTTCAAAATCTACCATAACAATTAAACCTGGGATTTTATTTTCCTCTGTGTATTGCATAATATCAAACAACAATCTTGTATTTTCACCGATAAACCTGCCTTTTACAAAACCTGTTTGGTTACCTGCAACTAAAATATTTAGAGCATGTTTAAGTCTACTTGCTATAGTACCTGACGCTAATTTATAAACAGTATTAAGCAATGTTATAGGTCTTCAATTTTTTAAGAACTGTTTTTGTTTTTGTTTTTCTTTTGGAATACATGTTATGATACCTTGTTTTTGTGTAACAGACAATTGACCAATATTATATCCATAGTTTATAGCACGAACAACAAAGTTACCTATTTTATTCCAGAAGACCTTAAAGAAGTTAGATGTAAATCCATCTGATCCTGGGCTTTTATCATTCTTCATATTTCTTAAAGTATTAGTGACCTCTTCATATGTTAAAAGGCCTTCTAACTTCATTGCCTGCAGATCAGAGAGTTTTGGAACATTAACATTTTCAAAATAATTTTCTATATCGTGGTCTTTTACTTCTATGTTTTTATATAAATGTTCATAAAAGGACATTGTCTCTTTTAAAATTTCGTGTTGGTCATAAATAAAAGCTCCATCATCTTTTACTAAAAACGGCATAGACTTATCTACACAATGATGTTTTTCTAAATTACAAAATTCTTTTGTGACTTTTTCCCCATTTTGTATCCAGTTTGATCTAGATCTTATAATATGACCTTGAAGTTTTTCATTTCTGATATATCTTAATTCTTGTTGCATGATTAACAGTTGTTCATTGTTTTCATTTGTCAAATTACTTTCAATATCCTTTATTTTTTGTATTAAAAATTCTTCACGTTTGTTACGTTGCTTATTCTTAAAACTAGCATAGGATATAGTTTTACCTCTAATTTCCACAATAAAGTTTCTAAGAAAAGTTTGATCATTTATTGAAAACTGCAAGGCCATGCTATCCATATTAGATATATCATTGATATTATATACTGGTAAACAATACTGTTTTTTAACATCTTGTATTTTTTCATTAATACATTCTACAAAGTCTTTATCACACAACAAGGAATTATTAAATTTCCATAGTCCTTTGCCATGAACAGTATCTTCAAAACAAAAATTTAGTGATATTATAGAGTGATCGGATCGGTAACTTACATGAATGTCTGACTCTCTACTAAAAGGCAATAAATCATCTGTAAATAGAAAATAATCTAGCCGTCCCTGCTGAATAGGGTTTGAACGTCGCCATGTATATTTTTTCACATCTCCATTTAGCATTCTAAATATATCTACTAGATTACGATTTTGTATATATTCTAATACTTTGTTTCTTGCTTTACAATTATTATTTGTTGATTTATAATTACAATAATCAAGATCAAAATTCATTACTAAATTAAAATCCCCACAAATAATATAAGATTCATTTCCTATTTTATCAATAGTTTTAAACATATTTGTATAAAAATTAGGAGAGTCATTATTTGGTCCATATAATGTTACCAATGTAATTTTTTTATCCTTATATAGCATATCTATAGCTAGCATATTTCCATCATTATCTTTTTCTACACTTTAATACTGTTTTGTCTTCATATACAAAAAACATCCTTTCTTTTCTTACCATCATGTAATCCAAGGCAATTGTAAGACAAGATTCTTAGATCAGCCATTTTTGTAGCATTTATTTACACATCTATCTCTACGAAATTCACTGAAAAAACACCTACATTTTTTAATCCATTTCCAAAAACTTATTGAAACATTTTTGATTTGGTTTAACAAATTTGGTGAAAAAAAGTGATAAAAAGAAAAAAAAACATAAAGTTTAAATTAAAATTATTCGCAAAAATCAAATTTGTTCTTTCTTTTCTTTTAATAGAGAAAATTGAAAAGGTTGATGTTGTTACCAGGAGAAATCATTGATGAAATCTTTCTTTAATATTTCTATGAATAAAATTTGTCATGCTAATATATATATATTTTTACGGCTTTCCGCAACCTGCGGAAAACGTATAGGGTTTGTTATGTTTATTCTTCTTCTTATTATTATTATTATTATTATTCCTTTTTTTCCAACCAAATCTAAGAGTTAATTTCGGTAAGTTGTCAGTGTCTAAGCAACATGAAAATTAAATTGCCTCGACAAAAACTTATAAATTTTTAAATTCAATAATTTTTAATTTTCAATGACGTCAATTGACGTCAGACTTGACGTCAGCTTCAAAAGTTTGTTCGCGCTCTAGAGCCTCTATTTTTTATATTTTATCTTGATATTTTCACAGAAGATGTATGTTATGATGTAGATGTGCACCTTATCTTTCAAATTTTTAAATTCGAAAAATTTAAGAATTTATGGCAAAACCGAGTTTCGAACTTTGGTCCTAAAACTATTATTTAATGTTACAAAGGCTACTGATGAGATAGAAGCATGACAATTGGACAGCTTTATTGGCCCAGAGGTCTACTTTCTTTTCTCTGAAAGATTTCCTTTTAAGTCACGTGGTTATGACGTCATTTAATGGACAAAATCCTATTTTTTCAAAGATTTCTCTCGCTCTGGCATCATACATTTTGAGTCAATTTTAATGAAATTGAAATTGCAGCGATAAAAAAGTATCTTTTTATACATTCAATCATTTTCAATTTTCATTGGCGTCATATGACGTCAGATTTGACGTCAGCTTCAAAAGTTTGTACGCGCTCTACAGCCTTCAATATAGGTCCGATTATCTTGATATTTAAAAAAAAAAGATGTATTTTAGGATGAATTAGTATAATTATACTAGAGCCAGAAAACCTTTACGGAAATCTTATTGCATTTGCTATCACGGCTTTCTGAAAACCTGAAGAAAATGACAAATACATGTATATCTTCCTATCGATTTTTATATTTTCTAAATGTTTAACGGTTTCTTTTTCTAAATCTTTAAAAATAAGCAAATATACAAAGCAAAAGAATAGTTGAAAGTTTCAAGACTTTTATATCGTTAATTACATAGAAATAAGAAATTATTTTCATTATTTTGCTTACACCTCTGCCTTTGTTTCCCTCTAATTTTGCAAATGTAAAACTCAATCAATTTAAAGGTTGAAAGTAATCGATTTTAAAGTATTTTTTTTCTTTTTTACAATTTCAATTGTGGATCAAATTGTAATGAATACATGTTAAGCCATATGCTTACAAGAAAAAGATATTAAATAAAGAATAAAAAAAATCGATTGAATAACGTAAGAAAAAAAATTCTTGAGGATATTATTATCTTAAAATTTTCCTGTTTTTTTTTTTTTTTTTTTTTTTTTTTTTCTGAATGATAGAAAACGGGTGCATAATCAAATAAGATCCATATTTATGCTTTCTCAATATCTTCTTAAAAGAAGAAGAAAAAAAAAAGATTTAAAGCTTATTTTTTAACATAATCGTAAGTATGTATTTAAGATAATGATGATTTACGTATTAAATCATACATTATTATGCATCATTATTCCATTTTTTTTGTATTAACTTATATATTTAATACCTTTGAAATAAGCAAACGGAAAGCCGCTTCGTTTGTATCTTAAACAAACGACTTCTAGTTTTAAAATGTGTTTGTGTTAAATAGTGAATATAAAAAAAACAACAACAGTGTATTTATGTAGTTCTCATAGAGTTTGATTTTCTTATATAAACTAATGAATGTTTAAATTAATAAATGAAACAAAGTTTTGGAATGAGTAGAACTTTTGTGTGTCTATATTTATTCCCTCAATACCGGAGAGACATTTCAGATAATATTAACATCATTTACAATTGAAAGGTATTTTAAGATAACAGAGAAAAAGTGGCATATATTTACGTAAATATACATATCAAACATACATATATCAAACAACAAGACAAAATCGGTAAGTAGTGAAAAACAAAACTAAGATCATTGAGTCTTATCTGTTTGTCAACTTTTCTAAAACTTTACTTTTGCATTTCAATGATTTTCATTTGCCTATGACATGTCTTGACGTCAAATTTGACGTCGTCTAAAAATGTTTGTACGCGATCTACAGCCATTATTTCTGGACCGATTTTCATCAAAATTTCACAGAATGTATATGTTACGCTCTAGTTGTGCATCCCGGTGTCAGTATTTCCAAATTCGAAAAGGCAAAGGTTTTATGGCGAATCCAAATTTCAAACCATAGACGTCAAATTTCCACTGGAAGCGATTTTATACGTATTTGAAATTTAAATGTAAAATCTTGTTCGCGCTTTCCCGCCGACAGTTATAGTAGGATGTTTTCTAAATTTTCACAGAGGGTGTAAATCAAGATATAGATGGGCCCATCCATATACGTTTTCCCAATTTCGAAAAGGCTAAGGTTCTATGGCATAAACAAGTTTCGAACCTAGGACCGCAATGTATTAAAGCGTTTTGAAGCTTCCAGGTGTACTTGAAACATGAAATTTGGGCATCTTACACGTACTGAAGTCAATTTTCTATTTTTTGAACACTGACGTTACTTGATGTCATTTGATGTCAAGATATTAAAAGCTTTTAAAGTTTTAAACAAAATTAATTGGTGTTTAAGCTTTGCAGGGCTTGCTTTTTGACTGATTTGTATGAACTTTTCATTGAAAGTTCAAAATAAGCTCCTTTGGTGACTAATCACTTCTGTTTCCGGAAAATAGCAAGGTCAAGGTCATACATATTTCAATTATCGTATTTCTCAAAAACGATATATATTCTGTAGAGACAATATAGTATAATCTGTTATCCTTTGAAAGTCCTTTCAGATGTAATTTACATTTTGAAGGTCTGGGTTGAATCAGTTGAGTTATGGCAAAATGCGAAAACTGTGTTACCCAAATTGCTTACATCTGTTGTTTGTTTGCATGTAGAAATTAAGCCAATACACTGTAACAGATATGGAAGTAAAATGACTTGTTATTGAAGCACTATAAATAGACTGCACTGTTTCAAATAAGAATTTTGGGCGACAATGAACATCTGTATGGAATAGTTTGTGTTTGGGGTTGTAATGCAAAATAATGATTTGTTAAGATGTCCGCGATACATACCTTTTATATAACATTTTTTTTTATTAGTGGAGAGTATTCTTATAGTATGACTGCACTAAATCTTATACACATATAACCAATCCATCAATTCACATGTATGTAACTCATTCATTCCGTATCGACGTTGTACACGTAAGGATTCGAAACTGTTTATACCCTGACATTTATATATAAAATGAATGCTTTTGGAGGAAGTTATTTTTGGGAGATTCATATAAGGCCTCATTTTGTATTGTGTTGTAACTTTCCAGTTTGTATATTTCTCCTTGACATATTTTTCTCGGCGACGTTGACATTTTTCTTGTACTATTTCACAAGTGAAATCTTTTGTGGCCCATATGACCGAGATGCGTGCATTTTTTCACATTCCTTGGACACCTGCAGTCACGATTACGTGTAATTTGATAATACACAGCGAGGGTACGTTACAGTGTCATGTATTCATATAGTGCAATCTTGATTGTACATAATTTCCAGGGGTCTCTGGGGTGGAAACAAATGCATACGGATAAAGATTCTGGTATTGGTGTTATAAAACAAATCATAAAATAAATACACACGTATATAAGGACATATATTTCAAAATGGCAGAATGTATGTACATTGTATTTACACCCAAGGATGTCAGTAAGACATGCACTGATAGATCATCATCGTTCTGTTAAATGACTAAAAACTAAAAAGTAATATTGGAAGTCATGTATTCTTTAGTGCACTGATGGTACAAAAAGGAATTTATTGTTACCAGAATTTTAAAAATGCTTGGGTAAGCTTTGTTGTTTAATACAGAAGCGACAACAATATAACCATTAACCACCACATAGAACAATGCAATGTTTTTTTTTTTGTTTTTTTTACATTTTACAGATGAACTTAATTTCAGGATTGGTTTGCGATCACGAGCCAGTAAAACGTTACCCTAAGATATATAACTTGAAATGAGCAGGAAGTTTACATAAGCATGCAATATGTGTCGGTATATTGACATTACAAAACCAGAGTATTTCAACCTCCTTTGCGTCAGGGATGCATTGAGACATATTGAAAAGTACCCTTACGCGTAAAAAACTTCAATAAGATATTAGAGTTTTGTTTTGCAAGCGTCTGCATAAGTTTACGCCATGTCATGGTAATGTTTATAAATAAATGCATGGATTTCTGAAATATCATTAAACCCTTACAAGTATAATCATTCCGGTAATATGAGATTTTTGTTTTGCAAACGTGCACCAAACGGTAGGTCAAGGTAATGTCTGACGCTAGCTAGAGCTATCACTAAAGGTAACTAATATCCTCGATTCTCACCTTGTCTTTGTTATATCTAACCATGAAAGAAAAGGGTCACGGTAGCCTTAGGGTATCAATCACTTAATTAAAACAATTCAGGTCATTTGATTTTACCTTGTAACCTTCAGCAGTTTTGACTCAAATTTCATATACATAATTCTAAAGACACAATCATTATTCTGCAGACCGCATTTTTCAAGGAATCACCTTTATTTTAGCAATGATAGTAGAACAATTTTGTGTCCAATGAAATTAAATTCTGACTATTTGTTGACAGAAGAATTTATAATTTTCGATATAGAGAAGTCTCATTTTCCAAGGGATCAACTTTATTTTAGCAATTATGGTAGAGCACTATGGGTTGACCATTTGTATCAAATGACATGAAGTTGGGTTGATAGAAAAATAATTTTGAAATGTTCTGTAGAGAGTTTAAAAGGAAATGGGTCGAGCCCCTGGAGTCCCCATTTCTCAAGTTATTAATTGTATTTCTTAAATGTTCGTAGAGCAGTAAGAGGTGACCGTTTCGGTCAAATGATATTAAATTCCTTGAGGAAGAATTTTGAAATTTTCTATATAGAGTATATGAGAAAACTAGCCGATCTCCTAGGGGTCTCGTTTTTTAAGGGATAAATTTTATTCTAGCTTATAGTAGAGCACTATAATGTGACCATTTGTGCCAAATGAAACTAAATTCTTACCATTAGTTTTAGAGGAGAAACACTTTTTAGTTTTTAAAATAAAATTCTGTTGGTTACCATGGCAACCAGAGTTCTGAATGGATCAAAATTATTTTAACATCTTTCGTGAAAGCCAGCCATATCAAGGATCATTCATGCTAAGTTTCACCAATATCTACCCTATGGTTTCAGAGGATATGTCTTAATGTAAATTGATGACGACGCATAACGACGGACGCAAGGTGACCACAAAAGCTCACCTTGAGCATGTTGTGCTCTGGTGAGCTACGAAAGGTTATAGCGCTTCATATGACCTGATATACAATTGAAGTGATGATAACGTGCCATGTAACTAATACCTGAAAAGCCAGATGATGCAGGTAAGTAATCAAGGAATGATGAATATAAAAAATGTTTGCAAAGAACAACAGGAGTTGTCCGTAAGACAGCGCACTCGACTATTCCAAAGCCAATTAGTTGAACGCTTAACTTTAATCAAAATTTCTATGTTCAAAAGGGACATAATTTGCTAAAATAAAATCACTCAATCTCATAACAGGCAGATTTTCTTCAATTTTTCAAAGAAGATATATATCGGGATTTTGTTTTGCATTTGTCCTTTTATTGTCCGAAAATTAGAAACTTTCAAGGGAATGTGGTCAAACTAATTTTCGAGCCCTACCCTCTGAAGACTCAAACTGTATTTGAGTGAAATAAAATTTAAAAGAATCTAGACATATGACACCATGCATAATCCGACGATAACATAGCACATGTAAAAAGAATATTCAGCTGATCTGGTTTAAATTGATTTACAAAGCAGAAAGCCCTATCGTTTGTTCAGGACAGACATATCTAGTTATTATTCTACTTTTTTCTTCCTTTTGAGGTTCAAATAAAAACAGGTTGCCGATGAGCCAGCAGCATGAAATTTTAAGAGTATGCACAGTGACTTTGGCCTCATATTTTCACAGAATGTATATATTACGTTCTAGATTTGCACCTCCATATATGTTTTTCCAGAATCGGAAAGACCAAGGTTCTTTAGTGAAACCAAGTTTCGAACTTTGGACCTTAAAAAGTATTTAAGCATTACGAAGCTTACAGATTAGTCAGAAACTTGAACTTTGAACAGAACATGTGTCCTATAACTTTCTTTCAGCTCCAAAAATGACTGACGTCATATGACGTCAAATGACGTCATGACACGTTAACAAACTTTAATCCAAATTGTACGGATTTTTAGCACAGAATGACTCAGTTTTTGACCGATTTGCATAAAATTTTCACTGTGGGTGCAACATAACATTGTCATTGGTCACTGCCGTTTCCGAAAAATCGCAAAGGTCAAGGTCATATGTCAATTATCATTCTTTTTCCTTAGCCTTAAATATCCCAAAAAATAGTCTTTGAAGACAATATTCGTAAAATTTTTAGTCCTTTGATAGACCTTTCAGATGATATAAAAGTTTTGATGTTCAGGGTCGAATCAGTTGAAATATGGCGCACACACGAAAAGTGTACTTTTAACTGCTGCTTTTTAAAGAAATTAAAACGCTCTAGCTTCATGAATGTTCAGTCAATCCTTGTGATTTTTTTCAGAATTAACTTACTAAAAAGTGCAATGTTGCATGTTGAAAGGAATAAATGATTAGTCACGTGATTATGACGTCATGGTTATTCAAGCAAGAATTATTTAAAAAAAAATAGACAAGTTGATGTATGATTCAAATTTGCATGAATGCCGTAGCTTAAGTTGTGCAAAAAGTCCTGAAAATTTCAAGTGATTACGTCATCAAACATAGTAGATATTCATGTTTTTCGGATAAGGGCTCATATGAGAAAGTCTAGTAGTTTGAGGAAAGAAGAGAAAACGGTTTTTGGGTTGATTACCCTAGATCCGGATGTTCTCATACAAGAAAGAGTGCCCGTGTTGAATGGTGAATTGCAACGCATATTTGAGTGAATGAGCTGCATTTCAGGACGAAATCGTGTACATCAGGGCCGATGAGCATATTGCCTTTGTTATTACGGCTTTCCTCAAACTTTTATTAGGGCTTTCTGCCTCAAGCAGAAAGACCTATTGGGTTTGTTATGTTTCAGGGGCTTTCTGCAACACTTGACGCTGTATACAAAAGATTGTACGCGGTCTGCATCCACTATTTCTGGAATTTCACAGAATGTATATGTTACGTTCGAGTTGTGCATCCCGTGTCCGTTTTTCCAAATTCGAAAAGGCAAAGGTTCTATGGCGAATCCAAGATTGACGTCAAATTTCAAATGCGTATAAAATCGCTTCCAATAGAGATGGAAAGTTAATATTTGGACAGGATATAAGTCGCTAAGTGTATTTTAAATTCTGTGACGATTAACGTCATTTGACGTCATATGATGTCATAAGGTCTAAACGAATTTCTTATTTCAGTAGTAGTCAAGGCCGGGAGGATAGATCACAACGCACTTGATGACCCCACTATATATTCTATATAAATCCGCCATCTTGAATGAGTGAATTTTCAGTTCGTTATTTTTAGCGCAGTCATGTTACATACCGCTCTTGTTCTATTGAGCAGACGACGTAAACGGTACACTTTTTCACAGGTAAATGAGTATTATATTGTAAGCAGACGACACTTTCTCGAGGACAGTACACTTCGGTAGCGTTTAAAAGGTATAAATTTACACCTCCATTACGGTAAGTCATTGTGGTCCAGGGGTTAAGTACTTTGACTACACATCTGGCGATTCGAGTTCAAAATCATAGTAGAGTAAAATGTTTAGGAGCAATTAAAACGCGTCTGGTCCAGATAATGGTTAAATAGATACTAAATTACTAAAAAGGCTATAAAATGGGTTTGACCCATAAAGAGGGGTGTAGATATTAAAATATAATCAACAATACATATACTAATAGTGTAATCTATAATAAATGTAACCCATATAAGAAATGGTTCAATCTAATAGAAAAAAAAGGCGTGAAATGCCGCATTTCTGCACAGAACGTGATTTATCATAGCGGCGAATCCACGTTACTTTGCAGTAAGTAAGAAGCATATGTAGTGTGTAAAAAAGGTCTAAAATTAAAAAATGGGTTATTTCGGGCGAGACTACAGAGAGTAAATGGCGGCGTCGTTAGACCAACTTAATACTGTGTTGTGGTGGTGCACGGGTACAGTATTAGGAACCGCTCTCTGTCACCATGAAGCGCTATAGGCAAGTAAGGTTGGAATTTCCCCGTCTTATGAGAGGACCTGGCCCTCAATGTCCGCTATTATCATAAGATAGGGTATACCGAAAGGGTATCAACCTAACTGCTTGTCTCTATCGCTATCTCGCATATTGGTATTAAAAAGAAAATAGAATACAGGGTTTGGTTACAACTTTTATTAAACACATATACATTTTATGAATTATAATTACATGTTAACAGTACGTTATATTGTATACACAATTTATACTGTCTTCATTTAATGTCACTAGCTTTCACCCAGCTATTAAATTTAGTAGGATAATATTTCCACTTCACTAGAGACTGTTTATTTTGTCCTTTCCCTCGACTTTTTAGAACCTTTTCTACTTTCCATGTCTGATCGGGATCTACATCCACCTTTTGTAGCTCGCTTTGATAGAAAGAGCCTTTGATATCTTCATTCATCATATCCTTCAGTCTATACACTGGTAGTGAGCCTCGGTAGTATCGTTTTGACACTTTAAACAGCTCTCCAGTGTACGTTTCGTCGTAGGCCCGGGTAAAGACTGTTTTCAAATGGGATATCCTCACATGATCACCCACTTTGAACTTAAACCGTTTATGATCAGCTTTGTTTTTATTGAATTTTCTATCTTCTTGGCGTCTTGAAAAGTAGGTGGACAAGCGCACTTCTTCCTCGTTGGACTCGTTAACGTCCGACGGTGAGGTCCCGATGGTTCTATGATAAGTGTGATTGTAGCTGTCGGCAACCTGCTGTAAGATCGGTAGATACGTATAGTCTTCAGTATAGGTAAAATAACGGTATTTTTGGTTTTAATGGTCTTGATAGCCTCCGGATATAGATGCTTTAGTTTCATTTTGTGTAGGAAAGTATATTATAGCCTTCTTTTTCATCAACTGCTGTACGACTTTAGCATTAAACTCTTGCCCTTTGTCTGACACTAGCCGAGCTGGAAATCTTTGTGATGTCTGAAATATGTCTTGAAAAGCCTCCGCTACACTATTTCCGGTCTTATCTTTTAGAGCTCGTAGCCAGACGTACTTTGAGAACACGTCTATGACGAGTAAAATGTATTTGTTTCCACTATTCCAGTCGGCAAATTTAACCATGTCGATTAAGTCGCACATCCACAGATCATCCTTTCCGCTAGTGACATAGTGATTTCTTACGAATTTTCTCCTCACAGGTCTGTGAAGGCTGTAACTCTCCTGTTTTTGAAGGAACTTTCTTATCTTATGCATTCCGATTTTGTATTTTCCTTCATCCTTCACTATTCTGTAAAGTTTTTGTGGCCCTGAATAACTAGCTGGGTGACCAGGATCGTAGTAGATTGTCTTTAAATAATCTTCCCAGGGAGCCATGTTTACTGTCCAGAGTTCACAACACAAATAAACAATATTAAAAAAAATAGTCTCAATTTATACATTTTCTGAGTCACTTTCTTCTTCACTGACGTCACTTTCGCCATCGCCACTGTCCTCGTCATCAGTGAACTCCATATCAAACACATCCTGAAACGAGTTTTTATATTTTCTCAAGGTTGTCTTCACGGCCGACGTGGTATTATAGCCCTTTGAAATGAGTTTGTCTATTTGACCCATAATTTGCCGGTGAATGCCACTGTTTTTGAGTGGCAAAATATAGTCGTCAATTAAAGTTGTATAGTTTTTGAAAAACGCCCTTTCATTGTGCGGCTGTATGCGATCTTCCGCCATTTCCTGTGCCTCGTCATTTTCTTCGCCGTTGTCTATGTATGTATTGTATATTTTTTCGAATTTTTCGTTATTTGAATTTCTGGCCCTCTTCCATAATTGGATAAAAACTTCATTGTCTTCCAAAGAATCGTCTTGTTCGCTATCGCTCCATTCCTCGTATTTTCTTTTCTTCTGCACTCTGTGTTCTGGACACCTGTCACTTTTGACGTGTCTTTGCACGTCGTGGACAGTGTCAAATAACTGACCACAATCGTCACAAGGTTGTCCCTGATTTTCCATAATTTCTTCCGAAGTATTTTGTAAATTATCAGGCGTTTTTTCTTGGTCTACGATGTGATCCGTTTGCGTTTCCACTGCAGAATGATTTCCTTCTGGAACTTGATCTTCTTTTATAGGTTTTGTCTCTGGTTCTCCATTTTGATTGGTTGATATTTGTACCACACTGGAACATTTTAATCGTTTTGATTCCGGTGTAAATGGTTTTAAGTCAACCACCAAGTATCCATACGGCTGTTTTGTAGCCCTTTCAAAATGTTTCAAAAAGTAATCACTTTTGCCGGGATACATTTGCCTTCCCAATACCATAACAGACTGTTTGTCTACTGGATTGTTGAACAGGACCAAATAATGACAATTTCTTCTCTGTGTTGGGTCTTTGTTTCCAAACAGATTCTGATTGATTGATATCACCGATAAAGATCTGTGATGGGAGCCTTCAGTGAACAAGTCCGTTATACGCTGGTCTTTTCCTGTTGTAGAAAATATATCATCGAGTACCAGTAAGTTGTTGATTCTGGAGTCAAAGTAGCCATCGCCATCCAAATCATCTGGTATGCCCTGGATAAACTCTACCGCTGGCATCACTGATCGTTGAATAACAGAGTATAACGGTTGCCATCTTTTGTAAAGCCACACTATTCTTTGCATAGCCGGTGATATCTTGAGACCTTGGCCCTGTAATAAGGTCTGAACAAATGTCGTTTTTCCACATGCTGTAGGACCAGAAACCATCATGGTAAATGGGTGAAGATACACCATATTTCTTTCTCTATCGTCCTGTTGCGGCGGCAGCGGTAGCGGCGGCGGTGCTCCCAAATGCGCTCCCGGCGCCCCCAAATGCGCTCCTTGTGGTGACGGCGCTCCCGGCGCTCCCAAATGCGCTCCTTGTGGTGACGGCGCTCCCGGTGCTCCCAAATGCGCTCCCGGCGGCGTTTTCAGCGCTCCGAAATGCGCTGCCAGTGGTGACGCCGCTCCCGGCGCTCCCAAATGCGCTCCCGGCGCTCCCAAATGCGCTCCCGGTGGTGGCGGCGCTCCCAAATGCGCTGCAAAGTGCGATTGCATTTCTGAATGTTTGTTTCTCCTGTGTCTTAACAGGTTGTATCTACTACAAAACGTTTGATGACAGTCAGAGCAGTGAATATTTTCCATGTTGTCTCTTCGGTGGTCTACGTCAGAATGACGAGAAATGTAAAATATTGTTCTTTTATTAAAAACTTTTATTCAAACTTTACCAGATTGTAAATGTATACCTTTTAAACGCTACCGAAGTGTACTGTCCTCGAGAAAGTGTCGTCTGCTTACAATATAATACTCATTTACCTGTGAAAAAGTGTACCGTTTACGTCGTCTGCTCAATAGAACAAGAGCGGTATGTAACATGACTGCGCTAAAAATAACGAACTGAAAATTCACTCATTCAAGATGGCGGATTTATATAGAATATATAGTGGGGTCATCAAGTGCGTTGTGATCTATCCTCCCGGCCTTGACTACTCGTTAATTCTAATAGGTTGCAACAGTCCCAGGACGATGTAAATTTAATGGCTTATACTACAGCTAGTGTCTTTTGTCTTTTCCATTTCAATGACGTTCGTATGATTTTGACGTCATATGACTTGACGTCGCCTACGAAAATGTGTACACGGTCTATAACCATTACTTCTTGGCGGATTTCCCTGAAAATTTCACAGTATGTGTACGTTACTCTTTCCTTTGCATCAATGTGTCCTTTTTTCCAAATTAACAAAGGCAACGTTCCATGGCGATTTCAAGAGTTGATCCATTGACGTCAAATTTCAAGTACGTATCAAATCGCTTCCTGGTGAGTTAGAAAGCTGATATTTTGAAATAATATAAGTTTTGACGTGTTCTTTACATTCTGTATGGATGAAAGTCATTTGATGGCATATGACGTCCTAATGTCAAAAATAATTTCTTATTTCTACACGTTAATTTTTATATGTTGCAATGGTCCCAGGACCATGAAAAAAATATAAGAAAGCAATATCAAAATAAGAAATGATTTAGTTATTTTTTGCCATATGGCTTATTTCGCAAAGTTCATGCATGCGAAGTCCATATGAAAAAAGAAAGTAAAAGGTAGGGAATTTGATTCTATTCTTTCTTACGGTATTAATCTTTTACATTTGACAATGTTAGCAGAAAGTCCTATCATTCGTATCAACGATTTAAATCTAGTTATTATTATTCCTTTTTTTCCAACCAAATCTAAGAGTTAATTTCAGTATGTTGCCAGTGCCTGAGCAACAAGAAAATCAAACTGCCTCGACAAAAAAGTTCAAATTTTTGAATTCAATCATTTTCAATTTTCAATGACGTCAAATGACCTCAGATTTGCTTACACCTCTGCCTTTGTTTCCATCTATTTTTGCAAATGTAAATCTCAATCAATTTAAATGTTGAAAGTCATGGATTTCAATTTTTTTTTTCTTTTTTACAATTTCAATTATGTGGATAAAATTGCAATGGATATTTAAATAAAAGAATAAAAAAACTTTTTAAATCGATTGAATGACGTAAGAAAAAAAAATCTTGAGGAAAGTATTGTCTTAAAATTTTCCTGTTGTTTTTTTTCCTGCATAATAGTAAACGGTTGCGTAATCAAATAAGATACATATTTATGCTTTCTCAATATCTTCTGAAGAAGAGAAAAATGAAAAAATAAATATTTAAAGCTTATTTTTGAATATAAGTATATATTTATGATAATGATGATTTACGTATTAAATCTTACATTAGTATGTATCACTATTTCATTTCTTTGTATTGACTTACATATTCAATACCTTTGAAATAAGCAGACGGAAAGCCGCTTCGTTTGTATCTTATACAAACGACTTCTAGTTACATATTATAAATGTTTTATTGATGCAGGTAAATATGATTCGCTCCATGCAACTTCTGTGATTTTAAGCAGATAATTTATAGTATCGGTAGAAATCGAAACAATCTTGTAAATGTTGGTGAAGTCTTTGTCAAGAGTAGCTAGGTTACTTTACATTGGAAAACGCCACTTCGGCGAAATCGGTTAAATATAGAATACTTTATCCCCGAAGCAGGTGCTTGCAGTACCGCAACATGGCGTCATCACCAATTCCGGATAGCGAATTCGTAAGTTCAGCTTGGACGTGAGCGCATGCGCGAAGAGTGAATTTGATGAGTCAGGTGACGGCAAATGGGAATAGAAAACTGAAAATAGGTATTATAATTCTAAATATAGTTTTAATACCGTTCGCCTGTGATGGATACACCACCGATTTTTTTTTTAATAATAATGGCTGCAATGGGTGACCTGCATGTATCTGAACATACACTTTGCATATAATGGTCAATAAAGATATCATAAACCACATAGGCTAATGTACGCTAAGTAGACTAGATCGGCTAAATAGGCTTTTAAAGGTAACCAGCATAAACTGCCTAAATCGGCTTTTCAAAGTATTTTTTTTTATATCAGAAAGGCTTAATGGGTACATTGACCGAATACTGTTGTCTACAAAGGTTAAACATGGTAAAAAGGTGTAGCCTATTTAATACATATACTATATAGGGTAATTGGTCTAACTCACAACAGTCTGCATTTTTTTCATTAAACATAGTATTTTTCAATGCATATTTCTAAGTTAAATCGGCTAAATAGGATTTTTATTTCCTGAATAGGCTGTTTCGCATATAATGGCCAATAAAGGTATCCTCTTGAATTTAAATCGACCGAATCAGCTAATTATGTATAGTGGAAACACCCTTATCCGGAATCCTTTCTAATCCGGACATTCTTCCCAGTCCGGAGGGTGTCCGGATTAGGGAGTTTCCACTGTATATAAATTGTACACATAGCCTCTTGTACGCTAAATAGGCCAAATATTCTTAAATTGGTGTCACTGTCATACATGGGCTAAACAGGATAAAAGTTGTAGCCTATGTACAGAATAGGCTAAATAAGATTAAAGTTATAGTCTATTTACTACATAAGCTAAACAGGCCAAATAGTTTAATATTGTAGTCAATGTCATACATTGGTTAAAAAAAAGATATCTTCAACGGGCATCGAAGTGCGGGGTTTTGAAGCGGACATCGGACTTAGGATGAGGGATGCTCTCCAAAACATAATTAAATAAGTTAATTACATTGAAACCTTGAAATTCAAGTTAGATGTATATAACCGTTATTAGAGACAAAATAAGTAAGCTAACAGCAAAAGTGCACGCAATTTTAAGACCAAACACACCTGAAAATAATAAATTTAATAAAATTAAGTTTTTGGATCAATACAGCATGGCAACTGTGGATTTCTTCAGCTACTGCATCATTGGGGTTGACATTGTAAAGACGCATCAACACATTTACTAGAAGGAACATGAACGTTATGAATTAATGACAAATTATTTTTACAGTATGGTATGAAATATTTACCTGTTGGCCAGTATGGTAATGACTGACTGGCCAAGTAACCATGTTGCTTTCAAGTATGGATATCACAGTTGAACCATTTACACAAACCTGAACTACAAATCACAAGGAACTGAAAATATAAATGAAGATATATTTTTAATATCATTTGCACTTTTTTCTTTTAATTTTGAAGTGAAAATGTAGGGATAATAGGGATTTTTTCAGAAAATAGTAGGGAAAAGTAGGGATCAGATGAAAAAAGTAGGAAAAGTAGGGACCAGTAGAAAGCCTGTTAATTCTTTACACGTGAAAATGCTAAGTATAATTTAGAAATTATTGATATAATATTTAACAATATTAAATCTAGTAAACACAGTAAACAAATACAATCTGATACATTTTACGTCGTAAAATATACGTTGCAACAAAATCATTGGCATCTGTGGGTTATAACACTGCATTGACCAACTGCTCTTATGTCTGAGCCGAGTTACAGCAGTGTGCTTTGTTACAACCCGTTTTGTAATAAAGTTGCAAAATGTAATAAACCCAAATTAGATAAACATGTTGATTTGATGATCAAATAAGAGTGTCTAAGGGGTTCATAGGTCTGTATAATTCTCATACACTATTAAAGATTTAACAAGTTTCAAAATGCAATACTTTTATTACAAATCGAGTTACAATTGCATTAATCGTAATAAATTTTCTGTACCACCCGTTTTGTAATAAAGTTGCAAAATGTAATAAACCCAAATCAGCTAAACATGTTGATTTGATGATCAAAGAAGATCGATTGTTTTAGGGGTCTTAAGTCTGTATTGTAATGTCCAGCTTTGTGTTAAAGATTTGTACATTGTTTGCTGTTTACATAAATCAGAGTGTGTAATGTCCAGCATTATTACAGTAAATGATAATATAAATATTGCACTTAGGTAAAGCTATTTTTATTAAAAGGCTCTGCATTATTGTATTTAAGTTAAATACATGTATTATAAAGCATTGTAAAATTTAAAAAAACGACAACATGTGAAGTTGACTGTTTCTTTTCATTTGAGATCTAGAACTTTTGTGTATTGGCATTTCACTGAAATATGCAGTTATAAAATGACACCTTTAAAAGATTGTATTGATAATAAGTTCATTACATGTTTTACCTTCATTATGTCAATCGAATTTCCTTTGAATTAAATCCTTTTACAGATAAATCACGTTCCATGTTTAAACTTTGTGTCTTAATACACTTTATATATGTTGTGTGTGTATTTTTAGAATGTGTACTGTACTGTACAGCTGACGTAGTGCAGTGGAAAATTATGATGATGTCACAGGGCAAACGTCATGTTTATATCTTCTGCTAATTTCCAAGATCTGTCAAAAAGATAAATTTCAACAGTGAATTTAAGTCAGGAAATTTCAAAGAGGAAACTCTCAGGTCATTATTGTTGATGATTAATTACTGTATGCATGTTTTTTGTATATATTTATTCATTCAAGTTAATTGTTTAAACACTGTTAGAAGTGTGCATAGTAGATCTACTGTACTGTTTCTTTAATGAGGGATTTTATAATTCCCACATTATTTTGGGTGGATTTGTCGTTGTAGGAAACAAAGGGAGTTTTTGGGAACATTTTGGGAGTAGTGGAAAGCGAGGGAAGTGGGTACTAGGTCTATATAAGGCTTCTCCCAATAATTTTTTGGGACTCCAATTTCAAACTTCTTCTAAAGGGTTAGGATCTGATTTTTGGCCATTTTCTGAGTCTTTCCTTGCATTTTAAGAGAATAGGTTTACATTGAACTCATATTGTGTTAAGGAATCAAATAAAATCGTTTGCGATCTTATCCAATAAGGGAGTTTCCCGTTTATAAATAAAACTTTGATTTCGTTATATGGGCACTTCACGTAGATCACGTGATCGATAAATTTATGCATTGTCAATGAGAGTAGGGATCGAATTTGAATGGGCCGAAACGGTTTTTGGGTTAACGTCTTGATTTCAAATCATAAATACATCAATACTGATCAATGTCTACATTTAAAGGTCGTTTTAAAGTATTAAGCCGTTATCGTTTCAAATTACAATAGCGTGTGCAATGCCTTTGAGAAAGTCCCCAGTTTTGGAAAATACACTTACTTGTCTATCAACAATTTGGCAACCAGGCTGTCGCTGTCGGCTCCGATTTTATTCTTTATGTCGTCCCATCTCGTGACCACCTGATTGAAAGGTGCGTGTATGATAGAGAAAGAGAGAAAAAGACACATGCAGACACACATCCGTTCAACCTAGATCAACCCGCACGTACACACTCATCCGTCTGACCCAGATCAGCCGACTCGTTACAGTATCATTCTCATTCTATTTACTATTAAAGATTTAACAAGTTTCAAAATGTTATTTTATTACAAAGCGAGTCACAACTGCATTAATTGTAATAAATGTTTTTAACCTGTTTTGTATTAAAGTTTCAAAATGTTATAACATTATTACAAAGCGGGTTGCAACTGCATCAATTGTAATAACTTTTCTGCACAACCCGTTTTGTAATAAAGTTGCAAAATGTAAGAAACCCAAGTAGCTAGATAAGTTAATCTGATTTTCAAGGAAGTGTGTCTAAGGTGTCTTAGGTCTGTATTTTTCACATATATTATTAAATATTGAACAGGTTTCAAAATGTAATAATTTTATTACTAAACGAGTTACATTTGCCTTAATTGTTGCAAATGTACTGCAAAATTCGTTCGGGATTAAAATTGCAATATGTAATAAACCGAATTTAGCTAAACATGTTGAATTTATGATCATTGAAGGGTGTTTTAGGGGTCTTAAGTCTATCATTCTTATCTCTTTACTATTAAAGATTAAAAAAGTTTCAAAATGTTATTTTATTACAAAGCGAGTTGCAATTGCATTAATTGTAATGACTATTTTTGCCTTTTGCACAACCCGTTTTGTAATAAAGTTGCAAAACGTAATAACATTATTACAAAGCGGGTTGCAACTGCATCAATTGTTATATTTTTTCTGCACAACCCGTTTTGTAATAAAGTTGCAAAATGTAATTAACCCATATTATATAAATACGTTTGTTTTGATGATCAAAGAAGAGTGTTAAGGGGTCTTATACATGTCTATTATTCTAATACACTATCAAACAAGAAAACTGCCGCATTTCTCTCATTTAAAGTTCTGTTCTTCACAGGCTTTTTGACCGTGCCTTTGGTCATACGGACAAGTGTTTGGTATGTTTCTTGAGAAACAGGACGCATTTTTAATCTTTGTTTTGAATCGGAGAGTTCAAAATACACTTCCAGATGTTTCCTGTTCTCTATTTTGTATGCGGTACTTCAAACGTAATGGCATTTAACTTGTCTATATTCAAAATGGCATTGAAACAGGAACACGTTCTGTAACCTCTTATAATATCATACAAAGTAGACTCTTTACAGCGGAAAAAGAAACTCTATAGCAAACAGTACATCTTTTCACAATCAGAGCCATGTGTGGCGTAATGGTTTATTATATAATCTTATAATGTTGATATTGATAGTAAGAGTCTGCTATGCTCCCTAGGTATTTTATTAAGTTTATCCAGGGCATGCCCACATATTCAAGTGCAAATCTTCCTTCAATAGAAATGACAATTAAGTATAAAACGCTTCAAATGCTTGGCCAGTTAAGTCGTTTAGAGAGACGGATTTTACAAAACGTTTATTTTTTTACCGTATTGTAAGTTATTATCATGTTGACAGACAAAGGCGTAGCTTTATACCATATGTATGGAGAGGGACTTAGTAAAACATCCTCTTTTGGACTACATGTACTTGGATTGCTATCTGTATAATAGAATGTTTCGTTTCAAGTACAGCTGGAAAAAATCTTACTAAGCAAGTTATTGCAAATGAAAATCGACGTGTACATAGTACAATCGAAACAGGAGAGTGTAGCTGTGTGTCTCCATTGCTTCCGTTGGATAATCTCTCTTTTTTACTCGCTCGAAACACACCTGCAGTAACTTGAACTTGCAAATTGCAATTATATCCCGACAGTATGTAAAAAATAAATGTGTTTCGTTTACGGACAACGAAACTTTCCACTTATCATTACACTAGCACGTAAACAATGGTGCAAATTACAATCATATGTATATTTTATTTCAAACTTTTGAAATACAGGAGCTGTTCAAATCTCTGCCCGGAGGAGCAATGTCGGAAGCTATTGTACTGGAAAGCGCTGAATGACGCAGATACATTCATGTTTCTCACATTGCATGTGAAAAGATCAAATGTTTTATTGCATTACCTTAAATATATGATTTAAGTTGTTTTTTATGCCCCGCCAACTCCGTTGTAGGGCATATAGATTTACGGTCTATGCGTCCGTCTGTGCATTCATGTGTCCGTGCGTCCGAGTGTCTGACTTCACATCTTTATGAAACTAGGTACACATGTACACCATGATATGATCTGTTTAATATTTATGCAAATTTAAGGATGTGACTTATATTTCAAGGTTGGATAAACAAAATAAATCAGTTGTTCTGCCTCAGGTTTACCTTTGTGTTTTCTATGAAGGTGACTTCACATCTTTATGAAACTAGGTACACGTGTACATCTTCTGAAAACTTGATATACAAGTACATCATGATATGGATTATTTACTGGTAGTGTTTATTTAATTTTATGGCTATGACCTTGTAAAATTGGTTATTCTACCCTAGGTGTACCTCTGTGTTTAGGGTTCTTTCTCATAAAGGTAACTTTACATCGTCATGAAACTTTATACAAAATTACATCATTATACATTTTTTTTAAAATGCTAGGAAATATTTGGTTCTGACCATATCTAGGCGGGAATTAGTGTCTCAGAGACACACTTTCTTGTTCATTTTTAATGTCTGCAATATTTGCATAACCTCTCGTGGAGCCCCTCCTGGTAAAACAACAACAAAAATATTAGTAACCTGGAGACTCCGTCTCTTGACGTGATATTTCAATGATTTTGTAAAATAGCGGCCAGCAAGCGACACAAGCCCCAGATAATTGTATACTAGATGTTCACAAGCATTTGATTAAGACTCACATTGTGTTAAGCCCTGACTATCGCAGAGGGGAGATTTTGTGAAGATGTCACATCACACTGGATAATATGTTGCTCTCACTATTAAACGCAGAATGCTGTATTTTTGTTTTGATAAGTTCTATGACTGCACCTGATATTTGTAGTAGTAGTGTCAATGTACCCAGTACAAGTTCCGGTGGTATAAATGGTAAAACGGTTGAAAGTAGTCTGGCAGATGGAGGTGCATTAGGAGAAGGGGTTAATGTTGAAGAGATTCAGGATAAAGATCCTGCTTCTGATTAATCAAGGAAATGATATGTTATGGTGTTTAGTCTGATTGGCAGCAAGTGGCTAAGTATGACACTGAACTAAAATTCTACTGGGCGCAGTTGGATTCCTTAACTGTTAGGAGAAATATATTGTACCGTAAATGGGAAAGTGAGAATGGGAAGTCTGTAAATTTGTTATAAGTTATTCCAAAGTCTCATAGAGATCTGGTTTTGCAGCAGTTGCGTGATGGGAAGAGTGGTGCTCATTTAGGTGTTAAGAAAACTCTAGCAAAAGTTAGAGAAAGTTTTTTTTTGTTTGCTTTGAGAAAGGATGTGGAACTTTGGAGTCGAATGTGTGATGTATGTAACAGTCGAAGAGGTAGTCTAAGAAGTTATAAAGCTCCGCTTCAAACATGTAAAGTTGGAGCCCCAAATGAAAGAATTGCTATTGATTCCATGGGACCATTAGTTAAAACTAACAGAGGAAATAGATATTTGATGGTAGTTGGTGATTTTATTTACTAAATGGACATAATGTCACAATTTGCCTAACATAGAAGCTTCTACAGTTGCTAACACTTGAGGAGATCAATATATAAGTTGATGGGGATGCCCCCCTCATTTGTCATACTGATCAAGGTAAAACTTTCGAATCAAAAGTGTTTCTAGAAATGTGTAAAGTATTAGGTATAGAGAAGACACGATCTTCCAGTTTCCATCCACAAGGAAATGGTTTTATTGAAAAACACAACTCCACCATAATTAAAATGCTTTCTCCATATGTGTCAGTGAATCAGAGAGATTGGGATGAACGTGTTAGATCTGGTAATGTTGGCATACAGGTCTTCAGTTCAATCATCCACAGGGTTCACCCTATCCCTGATACAGATTGGTAGAGAATTGCGTCTATCAGTGGACTTGAATTTTGGTAGTCTTGAAAAAGATGAAAATGAAAAGTCTATTAGTGTTGGAAGTTATGTATCAAAGTTAGAAAAAAATGCAGATATACATGAATTGGCACGAGTTAAAATGGAAAATGCTAGGAAAGTCATGAAAACAAATATGAATTAAAACTGAAGTAAAAAAAATCAAGAAAGGTGAGGCAGTATGGTACTATTGCCCAATAAGAAAGAAAGGCTTAAGTCCAAAATTTGAGAGACCATGGGTTGGTCCTTGTAAAGTGATAAATAAAGTGAATGATGTTCTATACCGAATTAAAACAAACGAATGGTCAAAACCAAAAATTGTTCACCATGACAAATTGAAAGTTTCTGCTGGAAAGAACAAACACAGCTGGTTTTTAATACATACGGAAATACTGAATTGCTTGTGTCTTGTCCATGATTGTCCATTTCATTTTTATTGATACAGTTGTCAATAAAATCAATATGTATGAAAACATGTTTAAATATTACACTGATAATAAGTACATGGTTAAGTACACTTGTATATAAATATTATATATATAAAACATATTTGTAGAAGCCGCCAATTTATGAATAAAAAGGGTTTATGTATTTTTTTACAGTTCCAATGTGGGTTGTGCGAGGACCTTTATTTTCCGCTAGGAAACCGTGCATAGCGCACCTTAGGGAACAACATAGCGGGATAAGTTATAAATGTATCAGATGTAAGAAAATCTTTCGACGAGATGATAATCCACATAATTGCAGAGCCCTGAAAACGGACTACCACTTATTTAATCAGATTAATGGGAATAAAGGGGAGAAGGTAGATAAAAAGTTGGAAAGGTTTATGAGGAGAGCAGAAAAAGAATATTGCGTAGATGTTGAGAGAGTGTCGCAGAGAAAGAAGGAGGCAGTGAAAAAGAGTAGAAAAAGATTGACTTATAGTGAAATTAGCTATAGTAGTGAAAGTGAAAGTAGCAGCAGTAATAGCAGTGAGAGCAGTGATGAGGAGAGTGAGGAGGAGAAAGATATAGAATTCGAAAATTTTCAAGAGGAGAACTTCCTGCAAGAGGTGAGAATTTATGAATATGATGAATTCGAGAGGAGAAAAGAGGAAAAAAGAGAGGAGAAAAAAGAAAATCTAGAGGAGATAGAGACGAAAAAGAGAGATAAAGAAAAAACTAAAAGGAGCGAAGTAAAACAGAAACAAGAGTAGGAGAAAAAGAAGGAAGATGAGAGACAGAAAAAGATTAACGAGGAGAATGAAAGAAAAGAAAGCGACAAGAAAAAGAGAGATGAAGAAATTAGACTCAAAAAAGGAGGCCGAAGTAAAACAGAAACAAGAAGAGGTAAGAAAGAAGAAAAATGAGAGACAGAAAAAGATATTGAAGAGAATGAAAGAAAAGAAAGCGACAAGAAAGAGAGAGATGAAGAAATGACTAAAAAAGACAAGAAACAGAAAAAAGAGGAGGAGAGAAAGAAGAAAATGAAAGACGAAAAAGTTTAACGAGGAGAGTGAGAGAAAAGAAAGCAAGAAGAAAAGAAGAGATGAAAAAAATTAAAAAAAAAAAGAAAAAAAGAAAGAAAGCAGAAGAAGAAGAAGAAGATCAGAGAAAGATACAGAAAGAGGAAGAAAGAAGGAAAATGATAAAATTCGAGGTAACTGGGACTGAGAGTAACATAGATTGTGCAAGAGTAA
>CM037791.1:20003372-20053372 GCA_021229015.1 Solen grandis
ACTCTTGGATTTGGTTGGAAAAAAAGGAATAATAATAAGAAGAATAAACATAACAAACCCTATACGTTTTCCGCAGGTTTGCCGAAAGCCGTAATTAAAAACCCTATACGTTTTCCGCAGGTTTGCGGAAAGCCGTAATAAACATAACAAACCCTATACGTTTTCCGCAGGTTGCGGAAAGCCGTAATAATATTAAGAAGAAGAAGAATAAACATAACAAACCATATACGTTTTCCTATACGTTTGCGGAAAGCCGTGATAATGCTTTAACCTAACCTAGTATGTATTATTTCACACGTGTATAAATAATTTTCTACACGAAAACTAACATCAAGTCAAGTTTGATAATAAATTTGTAAAGAAAAAGAATTGCTTTAAAGTGTTTGTGGCGTAGTGCTATCAATTTTATTTTAATTACCATATTCATTACTCAAATAACAAAAAAAAAGGAATATCTCCTAGACCAAAAACAAACTTTCCAGAAGACTATCGAACTTTAAAGGCTCATTTAAATGAATCATTTACAGAAAGTAATATTTATTCGTCTTAATCGTTCAATAAAAGTAAGGAACACTATATGAATTTTGTTTATTTAAAAAATAAATTAGACGACCCAACTAAACCAGTTATTTTCTAATTAATAAATATGGTACCTAAATCATGTGCCTGATATTGTTTTGGCCCCCCTTTCCTGTCATTCTTTTTTCCAATATATAAATAAAATGCCAAGTTTATATGTCTTTCGGCTTCATTCGAAAAATATCCTATATTATTGCAATTGTTTGCAGTTGTCGGTTTATGTATCACAGAGTGCTTTACTGAATTTGACAAATAAAAATGGCAGTGCCTCTTTAACTACGTAGTATATTCTGCAAAAGTCAATCAATCAATCAATCAATCAATCAATCATTATCATTGAAATAAGGTAAATCGCCTAGACCAAAAGATAATCAAGTTTCTTCTTCTGGGTCGTTAAAAAGAGGTCGGAGCTTGTTTACAAAACATTTCGTTCATAAAAACAACTTTAATAATAAAACAGTTTTAAACATCTCGTTAAATCAACATGTGAGATAAGCAATGGCATATGTTTCTCCAATTTAAAGCTTTTCACTTGAAATTTGCTTTTTTCTTTCAATCTTCTCCTATTAAGTGGCCGAAATAAATATATTTCCCCCACGCCCTTTAATAATTTCGTACCTCTAAATTGCAATTTATTACCCATTACCTTTGCATTTCAACATTCTACCATTTATATATAACAAAAGAATGATTTGATAAAGTTGTATGCCAATCTGATATCAAGAAACAGCTTCATTTCAATTCGATAATTGCACAAAGGTCGCATGATGGTCGTCCCGGAATGATTGCTCTAGTAACTGATATTAATGAATATATATAAATATACTTTTTTTTCTTTGAAATGTTTATACTGATATTCATCATAGTTTTGCCTATCATATTTATACTCTCAAATTACAGAAATACCAGAAATATCGCTAAGACTAGAAACATCCTTTCCGGAAGAATATCGTAATTCAAGGGCTCAAGTCAATGAAAACTTTACAGAAGGTAATGCTCCTATTTCTAGATATTTTAATACAAGTAAGTGCAAGGACGTATATGACGTGTAATCGAAAACCAAACATGACAACTCAAAGCATTTTGTTTAACATACATGCGAATAATTAGTTTATATATACGCCGGCACATAGAGAATTGTCACTATCTTTTTCTAATCACCCACCATTTTGTTCTTCAATAATGCAATTATTTACCGATTTTATATGCTTTTCGGCATCATTTGCGTTATTCTCCTACCAGTGTTATTTGTCTCAGTTGTCTGCCTGTCTATGACAAAGACCTTCAACTTTGTAAGGTATGATTTGCCAAATAAGCATACTTGAGTTAAAACGGTAAACATACAACCCCCCCCCCCCACACACACACATATATATATATATATATATATATATATATATATATATATATACTTTTGATTTTGTGGTGATATTAATTTCATTTTAAAACTATGTCCGTTATATTAAATTCCAGAAATGTCAGGAATATCGTTAAGACCAGGAACAAGTTTTCTAAAAGATAATTATGACTCAAGGGCAAAAAAAGATATATCCTATACAGAAAGAAAAGTTCCTTCTATATTGCCAGGAAAAGGTATATATAACAGCAAGCTAGTATTGTTTTTTCTTCTTTATCATTAAGGAAAGGTATATATAACCGCAAGCTAGTATTGTTTCTTCCTTTATATCATAAAAGAAAGGTAAATATAACTTCAAACTATTATTTATTGTAAAGAGTGGAAATTATGATGGTTTGTCAAATTGACGTTTAAGATAATAGATGATAAGTGAATTGTTGTTTCTTGTATACGGTTAAATTTAAGTCATTGGTTTATATTTCTCTTTGTTTCAGTATTATCATTGTCTGTATTCCCACCTTCCAGGGTGTCATATGTCTAAAATTAATAAATAAATTTCCGATATCATAATGATGTAGTTCGACATCGATTTCGTTATTTTCCTAGGTTTATTTACTTATCTTTGTCAATGTTAATTTATAACCAATGGCTTCACTCATATAAGCTGATTAAAAAAAGAACGTATGGTTTCCACGATATGAATACTGGCTTTTTTTACTTATAAATAGAATCATTTTTAATATATTTCCGAGTAAATTATATTTCTGGATATATTTAACACAACTTTATTAACATAAATATTACATTAAATTACAGAAATGCAAGATATATCGCTCAAACCAGAAGCGACATTTTTACAGGAGAATTGTAATTCAAGAGCCAAGACTGGTAAATCATTTACAGAAGTGAAACCTCCTTCTGCTAAATCATTCCTTAAAGGTAGAGAGAACTAACTTTTATTGCAGACTGAAAGACTGGTTTACCAAATTGAGTCAATATAAGTTAACCAAAAACAAGATTATTTTAAGTCCTCAGTTAATTACAAAGAATTTTGAATTATATTTTACACTTCCGTCACTGAGTGCTCGGTGGTATTAATTTTGTTCTTATTAGTCTTCCAGTCTTTTCAATACTCACAACTTTCAAAATATTAAGTTTACATATGGCATTTGCATTTCAACACATTAGGCACATTGCTAACAATATTATCCCTGAAATCAACAAGCGTCATTTTTTTCCCTGCCATTTTTTTAAGTTTGCAGAAGTTGATTCATTGTTTGGCTGTTTTGTTCAGTCATAATGACAAAAATGCGATTATTTCGCTAGACAATTCTAAATAACTGTTGGTAGCACAGTTTGTGTCCGCAAAAATATGATACATGCATTGAATGTCATGAAAATAAACCTAAACATTTCTATTTAAATATTCAGAATGATATTAATTCTAAAATAAATTATATCAACAAGTTGATAATTTTCTTAAATGTTAGGACCAGAGAAGATCTTGATGACATGTTCGGAAGATACACCTGATATGACAGTGGATTTCGAAAGAGAAAGGAAATGCTATGAAGTCGGGACTAAAGTGACAGAGAATTGTTTTGCTCCAGGTAAATTATGTCTTACAAATTTGAGATTTTACGTTGATGTGATATTCTTATACTGTTCAGAGACAGACATATATCAGTTATTTAGATTTGATACATTCGTATTGTATTTTTTGTAATATTTTCTTTTTTCATAAGACCACACCAGCGGCACAACTACTGATGTAGCAACATTTCTAAAGCGGAAACCGATGCTCAAGAAATGTTTACAGGATATAAAAAAAGATGGTATGAATTGCTTAGTTACTGATTTTTACTGAAATTTAAAATTCATTTCGACGATATCATCTTGATTTATAAAGTCCAGAATTTTGCCTCGACCTATTTTATTTGGTCTCGTCAGAACTACTTTCACCAGAAGCCATGTGTTTATCTCAACCAAAACGTAAGGTCATATATAAAGTGATGTTATCATGTTTTTGTTGATTTGATTTCCAGACTAAGTTTTTCGCGATTTTATTTTGAGTGAATAAGCTATAAACTGAAATGTAAGGGATGAATGGCTTAATCACCCTCGATTGCCCTAAACTTTGAATGCGGTATATTCTTTTGGATTATTATCATCTTAGAGACAACAAAACGTATCACTCATTTTTCCTGCATTTGAGATCAAGGGAAGAGCCTAGACCTTTAACGGTATCCTGGATGATACATTGATCAATGATAAAATTGTGAATCATTTCCGTTCTGCTTGTGTTATGACCGGCATGTGAGTGTTTAAGCTTAAAATTCCTTTAGGTAAAAAATCATGTTTCAGGAACCTGTTGTTTATAAAATATATACTTTTAAATCTTTTCGCCATCACTAAAATTACTTTTGTAAGTAATGATCTAGTGGTAAGACATGCAATGCAGGGTCAGGAGGTCCCGCGTTCGAGTCCTATCGAGGGCATTTCTTATTTTATTGAGAATTATTTCACTTCACTCAGGTGTAAATGGATACCTGAGAGGTTGGTATAATTTCGTGGTGCTAAACGTGGGCTGTCATAAGAGGACCGAAAGAATCCCGTTGGAGATCGATACATAGATACTAGTTGCCTAGTCATTACGAACAAGAGCTTAAGCTGTGTTGTCGATGTAAGTGCCCATGTGATGAAACTTAGACTCTGAAATGCCTTTACTTTTAACTTTTAATCAGTAACACGTTACGATTTCGACGTATGCATACAGATTTTATTTATGTCATTTAGTTCCGCTGAATCCTGTCCAAGAAACGAAGAAACAATACAGTACCTATTCTGAGAGACTTAAGCACTCCGATAATTCATGTCCTGTGGTTGACCTAGAACAGAAGTCAACAGCAATCAATAGATATAATGGTAAGGAGCGGAGCAACGAAATACTTATCCTAAATGATATCGTAACATTTCAATATAGTACTCTCTAACATTAATTAAATTCGTTAAGACATATACAGCTAATGATAATCAGATTTGACAAATGATTACTCACTGATTTTGTAAAAATGACCAATAAAACTAGATTTATACTTTTTTGTGTATTGTATCATTTGTGTATTATTAGAATTTATGATATTTCCTCGTCTATAACTCCTTGCCAATATTCAATAATATGTTAAGCATATATGGTCTATGGCTGAGTCTAATATAAAATGAAAGTATTCGAAAGTTTAAATTAATTTAAGAATGTTGTTGACAGATGAGCGGTTCAGAGTCTTCATTTCCTTCTTTTTTTTTCTGAGACTTATTTTATCATTTAAACGCCTTCTTAAATGAATAAGTTTCAAGATATGTAATGGATGTTTGTTTTTTGTTTTTTGTTTTTTATTATTTTTTGTTTTGTTTGTTGTTATTTTTTTTATTATTTTTTTTTGATATTGCCAACTTGAGGTATTGTTTTACGTTTTTTGAAATTTTCAGAACGGGAATCAGTTGTGAAAAAAACAAACAGTAATATACGATTATGTGACGTAAAAAATAAACAATATCATTCACAAGATATTGCATCCTTATTCGATAATGCCAAAACCACGGCAGATATTCAAACCAAGAAGACCAAGAAAAAGGACCGGAAAAAATTCCTGCATGAACTATCTGAAGGAAATGAAGGTAGGGAAAAGCCCTTAAATATTACTATATATACGTTTGAATACGATACAGAATCAATTATCCTATACGTTATATTTTCATCGTCTAAGATGATTAAAATAAAGACAAAGGAATAGTTTTAAGATAAACATATTCCAATATAAAATAACTACTTATTATTCATTAAGCTCGATAAGATTATCATTTTGCATTGAATGATGTTACATATTAAAGTAGTTACTAAAGCGTCAGTGTTGGACTTTAAATCGACCGCCTTGGCCTAAAAGATCAAACTGGTCCACAAGCGCACAATATACAATATGTCAGATGTAATTGCAATGAAGGAACTATTAGAACTAAAAAATAAGATTCATAGATTATTTTGATATCTGTTTACAGTTTTAAAACGTATTTTACATATAAGCATAATATTTATAATATTCACTTTTAAAATTGATCAAGAATTATAAAATAATAAGATTCATTTTCCAAAAATTGAAAATCATAGTTTAATTTAGAATATTTATCAAAGATGTTTTATTTCACAGATATGCAGATTCCATCGGAGTCACTTATACCTTCCCCAAGTGATGACGCCGAGCAAGTTGAAAACCCGAAATTTTCAGACCATTTAAAACCAAAAGTAACATTGTCACCAGAAGACCAAGTTTGCATCGATGAATGCATACTACCTTCAAGAATGGGTGATTTATATACAAGTATTTATATCTTTTACAATCATTTTTTTACTTCAGCCGAAAATGTCATGGTCAGAATATTATATTAGGCATTCCGTACATTGTTAGATTATTTACCCTTTTGCCTAGCAATCCTGATGATAGTAATGGCTATAATTATCGGCCACGATATTTTATCCGATAGCGCTCACATTGGTCGGTAGTAATTGTCAAAAAAATGCAAGATTTTACTATATTCACACTAATTTATTGTTAATGGACAATTTAAACAGATACATGTATAATGTTATGGCATTATCATTCATATTTGATAACTGGTAGTACATGTAATTAAAAAATGGAATATCCCATTTATTATGTCGTGTGAACATCATTGTTTTAAAACGGTATTACATTTGATTTCTGCAACACATTGAAATAAATCATTTCGTTCAAAGATCTGGTAGATTTATGTTATCTTTATTGATTGACTTAGTTTTTATGTTTTTAAAAATTTAAAATACAGCAGATAAGCACCAATTACTACTAACATTTATTCAATCGGTGCATGTAGTAATTATGATAGGAAATATATATGCATAAATATATTCATTATCAAAGAATTTAAAAACATTCTTCAAAATTGTTCGCGGAAGTTATACATAATTTGATTAAGTTTTACACACCTGTTGCGGTTTATTTAGCTTAAGCTCAATGTCTGAAATGAAATACAAGGAATTAATAATCGTTTTAAAATGGAAATCATCTTTTAAAATTAAAACTTATGACTTGGTATAATTCAGTAAGCTATTGTCCTTCATTGTCCTATACATCGATGTATATCTATCTATCAGATGTAAACACGTATAACAGATACATCGTAATCTATGATTCCCTTTCTGAACTTTGTTCAAAGGTTTGTCTGTACGTATATATTAAGGCCATTATCAGATGTGAACATTAACTATTGAAACTGCTATTATTTTTGTAGAGGTTCTCAACCCAAGACCACCAGGGGATGGGAAGAATGGAGACGACGCTACTAAAAAGTGTATTCCGGACCAAGGTAAAATAATTAAAATAGTAATATTTTAGATGGTTTTAATTGTTTTTTTTTGTTTGTTTTTTTGGTATATTTCTTCTCATGTACCCATAGAATATGAAAATGTGTTGTATACTTAATAATTAGTTATTCATTAATGACTAAAGAGAATTGGACAGAAAACGATATACCTGGTATGGCTACTGGTTTAATTATTTTATTAATATGAATAGACACACTTATTTATTACAAAGATTATGTCACCACATTAAAAACAGGAACATCGCTTAGACCAGGGACAACCTTTCCGAAAGAGAATCATCACTCCAGGGCACAGGGAAATGAATTATTTAAAAAAGGTAAGTATATTGGGTATAATTTTGTCCCTTTTATCCTCCGGTTTTTCCAATTTTTGGACTTCTGAAATGAAAAGGAACTATATTTCGTGTTTAACTGACGTGCGTCTGTTTTCTGTAATTGTTCAATTATTCCTTTTTTTTTTACAAACACATTTTTGTTTTTCCTTTCTAACAGATTGCATAATTCAAACCGTTTTGTTGTAAGGCTTTTTAATTTGATGAGGTATGTTTCCGGATTTTATTTCACTTATCGCGAAATAATGTCCCCATGATTAAGAAAATCTTCTTCAACGAGAATATCAGGATAATTTAGTTGCTGAAATAAGGCTATAAGAATGTAAATGCTTTAATAATACATTTTTCCATTCAAACATAGTTACCATCCATGGGGTCTAAGAAGTTTGTGAAGAACGTTTTCTTTTTTTTATGCAAAGACCTGTATGCGAAAACCTGCAATTGTCATTGTCGTTAAATTACAAATTGTCCAAATTTGTGAATCTATAATTAAACTAGATTTTATAACCATTAAAATACTACACGTTATAACCATACATTTTTTGAAGTTAAACATATAAATAATAAATATGTATGAAAAATAGAACATATTCATGTGTATCATTGTAGAATACATTTATTCCTCATTTACAGATAAACTGATTCAACCTGAGTCACTTTCATCAACCTCTCCCAGTGATATAGCAGTTCTTACCCCTTTTGGATTTCCAGATGCACCAATGTCATCTCCCCGCAAACTACCTTCAAGAATCGGGAATCCACCTGAAGGCAGCTATTACTTTTACTTTATTTATTTATTCATTTTTTTTTCTTTTCTGTATTTTATTTCACCTTAATACTTCTCGGCCTAATGTACGCGAAAGCTTGTGCAATAGTAACTAAACGAGTAAACAATGTTTTTTGGCCATAATTTATAGGCCAAGTCTGACTGATTTGTGATTTCGTATGGTTAAGTCAGTAGCAATTTTCAAATCGAATATTCTAAAACGTTAATCTTGTTTACAGCCTTACGTGTGAATTATTTACACATATAGAGACATTATTTACTGTCATAATATCTCGACCAGGTTCGATAATGTTTTAATACAAACTTGTTGTTTCAAGTACAATTTCAATATTTCCATTCGGTAATGGTAATTTATAATTCTGTATATATCAACCATTTGGGTGTAAAAGTACACATTGAAAATACATCACGTGGATATTTCTAAGCAAGTACAAGATGGTAGTTGTAAAATTACGTCATAAAGTAGGTAAAGATGACAAAAGGCATCTCAAAGTTTGTAAATAAAGAATCAGTTTCTAGTTTTCATCTTTACTCAAATTTTGGAACAGATCGTGATGTCATCAGTAAGCATAATGAACACATTCTACCAACGAAGAAGAAAACACCTAAAAGTCTAAGACAGCTTAGTGAGAAAAAGCAGCAAGATGCTCATCAGTTTCGTAAGTATATAACTTGTGTTATTTGTATGATTGTGGTGTTCTTGAGTATTTGTAAAAACATTTTTTGTCGTAATTCCATACCACAAGCGCCAGCCTCGGTTTGTTTTTAGTTGTTTACAGGGCAACAATAGAAACACATTCTCTGCTCGACTTTACACATGTACAAGGCAAGACATGTGCATACAACTTTCTTTAATTGTTCGGGTCATAATAGCATAATAGCAACCTCCCCCCACCCAAAATTATTTTTCTTCGTTATTGAGGAAATTTAGACAGAGGTCACCATGGTTGCGTAAACAATTTATAATTGAAATAAATTAAATACAGACAAATAATAGTTTCTAATGTACTTTTATTTTTATTCCCAGAAAGAGAGACTAGACTTCCTCAGCGGACATATGGTTCAATACCATTAAGACCCTGTAAGAGGCCAACGCATTGCACCCCCGTGTGCATACCGTTTTAGAATTGAAAAAAATGCCATCACGAAATGAAATCATGTTTGATATTTTTTCTGTGTATATAACGTTTCACTACCGTATTTCTATCGTTTTGTCCTCAGTTCTCCTAACGTTTGATTACGTTTTTATAACATATTAATTCCGTGCACTCTCCGCTTGCCTACTGTGTACACCGTTTGCGTAACATTTTACTACCGTTCTTTCTTCGTTCTCATTCCGTTCATCCAACGTTCAGTCACTCACATATAAAAAGGTTGTTTGTTTGTCATTTCAAACAGTACATTTTTGGTTCTCAAGGGATTCACATCACTTCTATATCCTCAAGATGGTAAAACACCTTGGTCGTGCTACTGGTCGTGCTGCTGGTCGTGGTGCTCGTGGCCGTGGTTCTCGCATCTCAGGTGGCAGGCTCAGGAAATTCATGAAAGAAGCAGGGTCTTCAGCTCTCAGTTCTACCATCAGTAGAGTCAGTTGACGTCGTCTTTTAATCCAAGGACGCAATTGCACCAGTGTTCTTTTCCACCTTTTCATTTTCTTATTGCATCTCTTCTCACTGCATCTACATACAAATTAATGATTTTTAAGCGATGATTTGTAGCAGCAATAGCATAAGCTCTCCCTGATCTTCAACACGATTCATCTTGTCAAAATGTAGCTGCACTTCAGTTCATTTATTGTACATGTATGCAGATGAAAGCTGCAAGATTTTGGGAATCACCTTCATATAAGTGGTGCGAACTTGTGGTCAGACCCTTTTGTCACTTGTATATTTGTTGTATATTGCTATCGTTTTGTTTATTTTGTAAATATTTGACTAGGAAAAATGTTAATACATGTAATAAACTAAACAGTAAGTATTTAGGAAATTCCAAAACGGTACATGAACGTTAACTGTGCGGTAAATGAACATTTTGATCGGTGCACAAACAATAGAGCATCGTAAAGAGTACGGTACGCAATTGCTGACTGCACGGAAACTCTGCAACATACCGTGTTAGTCCGTTTTTGATCCGTCAACAAATGGCACATATACCGCGTGCATAGCGTGTGCTGACCGTTTTGCTACACGGACAAAAATATTAAACATGCTCATTTTTAAGTTGTTTCCAAACACCTAACGTGTACTCCGTTCAAAGCCGTTTGAAAAACGACCAAATAACGTGCTTTTGAAAACGGTACGCACACGGAAGTGCAATACGTCGGCATCTGACAGAGCCTTCATGTAGCTATTGGCGCATATATCCTGTCATTTTTGATTCGTTGTCTTCAGTCATTTGCATACACACATCAGACCTTGTTATATTAAAATTGATCTGGTTTATATATGTCTTAATTATATCTTCCTTATCAACTTGCTTGAAAACAAAAATCAACATAACAAAAACAAAACAAAAAACTCTGTAACCATTGCCAGATATATATGAAATTGTTAACGTAATAAAATAAGGTTATCCGAACAAGGAACGAGAGTTGTATTATTAAAGACTGCAACCTTTAATATCTATATTACAAATACCATAATCCGTTATCATACATTAACAAGCTTAAAGTGACATCAATGATAGACATGATCTATTTCTTTTATAGCAGATCAGGCTTCCTCTACAGAGAGTAGCTCCTGGTCAGACATGGTTAAAGGCGCAATTGAAAGAGTTGGTTCAGAGATCGACAAGGAGGTTAAGACATCTTCAAATTCAGAGAGGGGTAAAAAGAATGTTTATGCTTCAATTTAACGATATGCGGATTTCATATATTTTCTGACAATATATAATTTTGTTAATTGTAAACAGTTATTGATTTATATTAAGTATGTCGAAAAACTATATAGGACAACCTAACAAAACAATATTTTTGTAACAGGGGAAAAGGACTTGCATTTCTTATATAGAACTTCAACAATAGGGAGTATATATTTGTATTTAGTTTATCTTTTGCAAGGCAATCAGCATTTACAAAATGGTAGAAGCTATTGTAATATTCTCGGGGTCATTACTATTATACATGTGTATAAGACTTAATATTCTTGAGAATCCTTTTTAGCTCAATTAAATCTTTAAACAAAACACTTTCCACGAAACAGATAACGTTGGTAAATAAAGCATTTCCTAAATTAAATGTGCAACTTTCATATATACGTTTACTTTATGTTTTGGCTCTTGTATATTGATAATTTAAACCAGTTTATATGCTATGTAAAGTCATTGTGTGGGGATGACTTTTATTGAATCTAGCATATATGTTCTTTAGTAATTTGATATAACTGGTTAAGTAAAAAGTCAAGGACGCATTTGACTAAATATTTAGTGACTTTAAAAAAACAACGTTCTTCTATAATAATGTTTAAAACACATTCAGTGTTTCCTCTGCATATCTCTTTTCAGTAACAAAACCGTTCGGAAATTCGGTCAAGCAGACACCAAGACAAAGTCAAGACGGTATTAAAGCAGAATCTGGGAAAATAGACACCAGCAATGATAAGAAGGTATATAAAAGTATAAAACTGAAAGGAAAAAGGGACTTTCTAAACAGTTTTAAATGAATAATGGGGAATTGCAATAAATCAACATGTTGCTGTTCAGACGATCCAGCCTTTTGGTTAAAAAATAACCACGAAAATTTGCAAATGTACTTCACTGTAATTCACTGTACTTATGTGACCCAAGAACAATGAAAATGTCACATTTAATTTTATCTCACACAATTATTCAATTTGTACAAGCAACATATACGTATTAACATTTTTTATTATTTTACGTAGTATGTTTATAAATATAATTTGATTATTTTTCACAGACAGCTGTAGATTATAAGGCACTTTATTTTGAAATATTATCTATTTACTCTTACTCATGACGGGCAATTGTCATCATTTGTCATTTTCTTGATAATGGCACATTGTTGATAAATGTATTTGTATAGTGTAGAGTTATATGATCTAATATGAACTGCTAATTGTACATTAGAAACTTGTTATGCCTTCGGTAGAATTTCATTGACCAAAAGTTTGTATTTCACATATATGTTGAAATAAATAATGAATTCCCGTCATGTTTTCTATTCGTGATTTATTAATGATGTCATACAAATTTTGCAAAAAAAACAAACAAACAAAAAAAACAGCAAAAAAACAATATGTGTTCGTGTTATATCATTCCTTTTAACAAATGAAAGCAAAGATATTATTGATGAATGTTATTGTTATTTTCTTCCCTTTTAATTATGATAAATGTTGATTTAATGTAATCTGAAGGCAGAGTGTGTATTTTTAATATATTGCAGTTATACTTTAATGATTTTGTTCTGATATATTTCTCACTCATAATTTGATAACATTTTTATATGTATATATTTATATGTTTGTGTTCTGTGACAAAAAGAAAGATGTAATGAATTTGATAACGTTTGTATATTTGTACAACGAGATCATATCATGTATGTTAACATATTTTTATCTTGTTAGTTTATTTTTTAATACATTCAGATTTTACGAGCAACTATAAAGTTAGTAAGATAGTAAGATACTTGGTCTTATTATTATGTGTGCAGGCATGTGTTGGGCACGTTTAACATCCGATACATAGCTTGTTTGTTTTATAAATTAAATTATGAACATGCGTTATGTAAATATAGTATAAACTTAATTTTGATATTGAATAAACCCGATGTAAATAGATAGGATTAGCATGGATATTTAGATGGATACACTTATATATTTATATGTAGATATTGAAACATGTATAGTTTTTCGTTGACTTGTGAATTACATTTTTGAATTCATGATTAACGTAATAGACGTTTACATTCCATTTTGATAAACCAAATGCATGTTGTCAACTTTATACATATGTCACTATTATTTCACATAATTATTATATATATTTCCTGATTAATGTGAATTTTGAATTAAAAATGATATGTATAGTTTATGTTATAGGTATTATATAAACTATATAAATGTTTTTCCTGTCATGGTAATACTTGTCAGCAATGAGAGTCTCAGAAATGTCATAGTTAATATGTTTGTTTAAGTATTATTTACTAATTTATCTATAAATTAACCTTTGAATATTTCGAGGTGGGTTCATCGGCGGAGAAATTACCAATAACATGTTTCTGAATTTATCCTCAGAAATACATGTTATATTTATATAATATTTACTTATCAAAGGAGTCATAATGTACAGAAAACTGGAAAAAGTATAGGACTCTATAAGATACATTAACAACAATCATTTGATATTATGATTTTGCATCTGTTAGTTGTTTTTGTTGTTTTTAGAAAGAAAAAAAAGGGCCTTACATGGGTTTGACAAGCTTGAACTGATAAGGAACTGAGTTCCGCTTTGTAACCTTCGGATAGCAATGCGTAGACTTGGATGAAGTAATGGAAAAAAATGGTACTACATATCAATTATCTAAAAGAAATGTTTGAACGTACATTAATACAGGGGTACATATAAATTTAAAGGGGGTATCCGCTTCTCAATATTTCATTGGAATTATCACATATAAAAAGTATAATTGTAAGTTTGTATTAAATATATAACGAATAATGAATGTTGTAGGCTGTGATCATTAATGATGCGGATTAATCTTGAAGAATTTATTAGGGGTTAAACTCACAAACTTGCATTCGACGTTGTTTTTTCCCCTGTTAGTTTTTTTAATGATTGGCCTGCTAAACAGGATATAATCGTAAAACATTATTGAAGTTTGCTAAATATAAAGTAACCAACATAGTGGAAAATATCTAAAATGCAAATCTTTCCATCAAAATTTAGTCATATAAAGCTGAAATAATCTCTATCCAAATTCATTATTTGTCACTTTAATGAAAGAGACAATGCATTGTGAATAAAACACTTTCCTGTTTTATTATTATTATTAATATAATTATTATTATCGAATCTATAAAATCCGCATATTGTAAGATTTATTATCGTTATATTCAGAGAGCAGATATGGTAAAATATATAGGATTAAAATGGTGTGGTAAAGTGTATGACTTGGGTTTTGAAGGTTGAGGCTTCTTACCTGTTCCGGGAAGATGGCACAAAGTACTAGTCCAATCAGAGACTGTCGAGAGGGATTCGTGTAAGTGTAAGAAATGATGTCTAAATCGGTGTGAACTAAGTAAGGTATTGTAAACGACTGCAATAAAATAATCCGATATGCATTTGCTATAAAAGCCTGTTACCGGATTAAGCTATTTCAGGCATATACCTATTATGTTCATTAGACCACTTGTGTAATTCGAGTTGATCTTATAATAAATAAGCTTATTACTCATTTGTTTTGTGATGTGTTTTAACCTCTGTTAGAACTTAACCATTTTATGTGACATAATATTTTTTTTTTACTTTGATGTCATGTATTAATTATCATTTCGAATCCATTCAATTCGAGGTAAAGTAAATTAAAATCAAATGTATTAAATGTATTAAATGATGTATGATAGATTACGTCATACACTTTGTGAAATTGATTTGCTACATGTCGGGAAAATATGATTAGGCGTGGTATCGTGATAATGCAATACGACTGATATATCTGTCTCATGTAGACATACGTATTGAAATAAATGAAATATTGTCGGTGGATTGTTAAATCCAAGCAAACAAACATTTCTGCGTCGTTTCTAGCAAAGCAGGGAGACGTTTGTTCGTAGGACACTGGTGGATTCAAGGTGGAGGGGACACACCCGGCGCGCACCCCCTCTAAAATTCCCCGACCTTACATAAATGTAGTCATACAAACCCCCAAAAACTCACAAGAATGCACTTTTTTACAGCTTTAAATTAAAAAGGAATCGCAGGGGCTCCCAAGTCCAGCCGAAACTACACACTTTTTGCGGCTAAAGCAAAGCGGCAAGTCGTTTGCATTTTCACTGCCTACATTTTTTATTCAATATACGGCAAACCACCCCCACCCCCTAACCTGAACTCCTTGATCTGGCTTTTTAGGCAGTCTCTGTATAAATACAATTGTCACAAAAATTTACCGGCATACCCCCTTGCTAGACCCGAATGACACCATAAGGTAACATGAATTTTAATTTTCATCCCACTTAAATACGCACGGCGCGAGGACCTCGTAGTAAAGTGAGTGAATTCGTTGATTAAAAACGCTCAGTGTGTTCGAATCCCAGCAGAATCACTAGAATAATTCACGTGAGTATGTACTCTAGCTGGTTCGCGGTATGTCGGCAGTTATATATTGGCTATTTCAATATGACGGAAGTACTGTCACAGGGATCATAAAATCAAATACAACAACAAACAACATCTACAAACACCATGAGACTGAAATATACCTGACTCATGTACGTTAAGTGTCTGAGTATTGAAATACAAACCATCAGAAGAAACGAACAATCTATGAGAACCTGTAAATTGCAGGAATTGCAGTAAAAGACGATTTCAGCGGTTTATTTTTCAATCTTGACAAACTGTTCAATAATAATGATAATAATAATCATAATAAAAACTGTTTTAATTAATTGACGTTGAAATTTATTTTTTCTACATTTCCAGAAGACCTTTATATCATTTTGAGCAAATTATTAGCGTACTCATGCAGTTCTCAATTACTAAATTTAATGTCATGCAAAGGAAAACGTATTGAAAAGATTGCATTTTATTTTAATTTGTATCTTACCGGTAAAAAATGAGAAGGTAAAATATCAGACAGCAAATTATGTAAAACATTATATCTATATTTCAAGTAAACTTTTTTGTGCATACATAAAATTATATATATATATACATATTGTTACGCTCCTCTTGAGCTGCTACCTTAGATGTTATGTTCCTCTAGAGCTACCTTAAACGTCACGCGTCTCTTGAGCTGCCACCTTTAACATCACTTGCGCACTTCTCTTGGACTCTCACAAGCTACTAATGTTGTTTGTGTGAGTGTGTGGCTGGCTGGGTATGTGTTGGACTCCAATAAATGACTAATACCAAAATTAGGGATCAACAAATTAAGTGAGACAGTATATATTAAATGAATAAAAAATTAATGAACTAGTATCTTAAAACTATATGCACTCTAATTCACAGGCTAGTACAACCTTAAAGCTTAAAGTAAACAACAGATGTACTTATATTTAAGCAAAGTCAACTTAGTCAACTTATTCTAACAATTCACAAATCCTAGAATAAAGCTTAATGTTTCTCTAAAATAAATGGATAACCACTAAGTATGCCTCCTTTTATGCAATTAAATATAAAGATAGAAAGAAAAATGAAAATAAAGAAAATAGCCAAAAACCCTAACACCTTACAATTTCTAGAAATTTGGAGTCCCGGAATGAAGGGAGTCTGGGGTTTATATACCCTAGCAGACTTCCACAGTTCCACAGCTGTGGAACTATGGCCCACAGAAAAATCTGTGGTGTCCCACACTTAAACCTGTGGGTTCCACAGTAAAACTTGTGGAACTATTCCACCAAAAACTGTGGGAAGTTATTTAAACAATATAAATAATTATTTTACTGCTTAAAGTGATTGTATTTAATCCTAAAATGTACAAAATATCATTTTACACAAAATAATATAAATAAATACCTCAAAAGGTCTTTTTCCATTTTAGTTGAACATTGTGGAATGTATCAATCTAAAAAATGATTACTTCAGCATCCCTGGAGTCGCCAATAGCAACCCACACTCGAGATGGCTGCCAATGTCAATACACATCAATGTAGATATTTAAACTTTGCTAAAGTTTACACGACATAAAGGAGGATTTAGGATAACAAATTTGGCAGAACAATGAAGAATCATGAACTTTAACAGGAAAAGAAGGACCTGTGCCTATACAAAGATGTATTTGCATATAATTAATAAAAATAGAACTCATTGAAACTTTGGATATATTAATATGGAGTTCTGACATAGAAAACATAGGAAGACAGAAGAACAAATAGAGCTAAAAACTGGCAAGAATACTAATTGAGGATTTGTTATTCTGTGTTTTTAATCAGAACAATGATCTAAATCATGTCTTAGTGCCAGTAAAATCATCATTTAATGAAACTATGAAGTGGCTAGCCAAAAGCACATGGCAAGACAAATTTTGAAAAACCCTGATCATAACATTACCCCCAGTTTTCTATGGCTAAACTCCTGTTGCAATAACCTTAATGTAAAACAATTCAAACATAGTGTTTTCTTAGCCTACTACAAACATCCTTAGCTGAGAAATTAACCATTCTATTAACCACTTGATTCACATTAAATCGAAAATCTTCAATAACAACGATAGATTTCACACTAATATATGAGATCAATATTTATCTATGATAACAAATTTTAACATAAACAATTTATCTGATACATATGTTTCATTAAGTTTCAACTTATCTTCCCTAATAATATGTAAAAAAAAATACACAAGTATTATTTGAATTAATACAAATCTGTAACCTTTACAAATCTGGAAACTTTGCATAGTCAACAATCTGTCAAGCAATAATTACTTGAAATTAGCAATTTAAGGTTTAATTTAGCAAAATATCTCGAGATAAAAAAAAAAACATATGTTGAATACTATACATAATGATATAGTGTGTGACACTTTCCATAAAATGATTTCTATTTAGACCTTTATTTTGACCAATAGCCAAATACACACTTTCGCAACAACTATCAGTAAAATGGAATCTCAAAAAAACTATCAGTAAAATGGAATATCTTAAAATGACAGCAGATATGTCAATAAGAAACAAAATCCTTAACAGGTTTCCTCAAATAAATGGCAATATATCCATGGCATTACAGGCTACATGAATTATATATACATAAAAGTACAAAAGGTTGCTACTACTTCATATATATATATATATATATATATATATATATATATATAGACAAATTTGCATCTAGATATTGAGCCATAGCAGTAAATCGTTCTCAACTTGAGAAACTTTTAAGTGAACACAATTTTTTTTATAAATATTAAGATTTTAAAAGTGTCTTACAAATCCAGGAAGATAAAAATATTATCATCCAATACCTATTTTAATGCTTACGACTTGAATTAATTTTTCCCACTGTTCCAGGGTTGAACCAGTACATAATATTGGAAATTACATAGTGTTACTAATTTCTATCTCAAGAAAAAAAATGTACATAAGCAAGTTAAGATCTTCTGATTTGCCTGTGATGAACAACAGATTTTAAAGTCCAGTCCTCCTTTCCCTAGGCCCTTGATCTTTTTTCAGGAGGCGGAGCTGGGGCAGTTGTTGCTGGTGTTTCTCGGTTTGCTCGTCTTTTTCCATCTAGGATTTTTTTCAAAGAACGGGCCACCCTCTCCATATAAGTTCCCATTAGCTTCACGGACTTGTTGAGACTGCGTATGGCTCTGGCATTACTTTCTACCATATGAGTAGCATTACCCACTGCAGAGGACAGTCTGTCCACCAACAGCTCAAATTGCTGTTCACTTCTCTGCGGGGGTTCGGTGGTCTGGGTACTAGCTTCATTGCACCTCTGTGGTGGGGTCAAGGGGTCGAGAGCCCCTCAGCCAAATGTAGGACAAATGTGCTCAGCATGCTGGCCTGGACAGGCTTCCTTAGTTCCTGAGCTGCTGCAACCTCTGGCATATTTAGAACGGGTGGTACTGTCAGTTGCGGCGTCGGGGTTGGCTCCGTTGGTGAGGCTATCGGCAGGGAAAGCTTAGTGGCTGTATATAGAGGGGCGTCTCCCATGTTGTTCTGTTTAGAACTTGGTGAGTAGGTTGGGATCACGCTACCACCCACCATGTGCTCCACACTTGAATAGAGCCACTCTAGCAAGTCTAGGTCAGACCCAAGCAGCCCTGGGTTGGAGGGGTCATATTCTGCCTGAATGGGATTTGGGTTCTGGCTTAATAGTGCTGCCAGCATTTGTGGGGTCACCTGCACATTCACAAGGGGCTGGGCCATTGCTGGACTCGGGCTGGCAGTTGGGCTTAACCTCACTCTCTTGGCTGGGCCGAAGTCGTTGGTTTCTTGAGGAATTGGATGTCAATGCCCTCAGTCGCATCTCTTGGGTTGGAATTTTGGATTAGGAACCTCTTCCTATCGACATCCGGTCCTAAGGTGGCTGCCATAATCACATGCCTTTGGTATCCCGTTACGTGCCTGTCAAAGGTATCTCTGCTTGAACAGCGGAACATGCACAGGGAACAGTAAAACGGCGCTTGGTCAAGAGCCATGTGATGCTTCTGCACATGACTAGTGATCCTGTACCTCTCTGCATTATATGCTGCACCATTGTTGCGGCAGTGAAGACATGCAAACATCTTTCTTTTGCCTGCTTTTTCCATTGTAACCTTAAAATAAAGTGAAAGAATATACAGCAACTGAAATTTTATGGGCTTCGAGCAGAATCGTATAATTATCAAAATAAGCTGGCAATGGATAATTCTGAAGAGAAGTCAATTTTGAAACAGTCAAAACTGGAGTCACGGTGGAGTGGTGTGTCTGTGGAAAGAACAGCAGGATATCAGCTTCAGACATCATAGTTTATTTTGATTTCAGGTTACATATGTCATGATTATAATGAAGTATAATAGAAATTTCTTGCTTCGGTAACTCTCAATGCTGCGCTTCACTTTCTGGCTGGCCAACATTTAGAGCTTGCGCTACTTTCCTCAACCACTTGGGCAGATTAGCTCCTTCATACCTTTTCAGTTTATTATGATGAGCCATCCTAGTGTTTCCCTTAGCATCTAGTTGTACAATAAATGTGAGGGGAGTCTGTTTTCTTGCTACAAGATATGGTCCATCATATCGTTTCTCTAGTTTCGGTATGATCTCTACTGTTCTTGTTTCGTGGAGAAGCCAAACTGGATCTCCAGCCTTAACGTTTGTAAATAATACTTTGGTATCATACATTTCCTTGCTTCGCTTTGCACTACTTTTCAAATATTTTCTAGTTACAAAATGGGTTTTATGCATCTTGTTCTGTATCTCTTGCACTTACTGGGAGCAAGATAGAGATCCTGTATCTAAAGCAACTGGGAATATAAGATCTGCAGGCATTCGGACTCTCTTCCAAGACACATGAGGCTTGGTGTTAACTTTGTCGACTCATGGGGTGATGCTCTATAGGCTCCAGCAAGGCAGCCAAGATACATGTCCCATTCTTCTTGATAAGTGAGGTATTCATTGATCAACAAACTTCTATTGAAGCGCTCAGTCTGACCATTGCATTGAGGGCGTATGGACTTGTCCTGGATTTCTTGATCTGAAATAAGGCACATAACTCTTTGAAGAGATTGCTTTCAAAAGCTGCCCCTTGGTCACTATGTACGGTTAACGTCTGGCTATAAATTCATTTGTTAGCCTCATCACGCAGTCTTCCGCTTGCTGGTTGGGTACCGCTAACACTTCTACATACTTAGTGAATAGGTCCGTCAGTACCAAAATGTACTTATTCCCATTTCTCGTTTCCGGTAGGGGACCAAGGTAGTCAATTGCCAGATTATCCCATGGTGCGCCACTCTTCACATGGCCCATTGGAGCTCTAGGTATTTTCTTGGGATCTCTATCAGCAGCACATGTATTACATGACTGAATGTGCAAGATTACATCTTGCTTAAGATTATACCAATAACACCTTTAGAGAATTTTATACTTTGTCTTTTTTGTACCAAGGTGTCCGGCCAAAAGACAATCATGTGCTAATTTCAGGACATGTTCCTGGATGCTTCTGGGTACTATAACCTGTATGTATGTGTCAGTTGCATTTTGCTTTACAAACTACCTACAGAGTAAGCCACCTTGTAGTGCAAGTGAGTCCCAGAGGATCCAGTAATGCCTCAATGCTGGACTCTTTGCTCTCACATCTGCTACATCTGGTTTCCGGCCCCGAATTTTGGCTGCAAGTAGCATGGAAATATCAGGATCATTCTGTTGCTGAGCTACCATGTCCACCACTAACAGGGATTTAAACCATGAATCGGTACTGTCTGATGTGCCAGCTACTGGGTCTTTGGCTTGTCGGACAATTCTGACTCAACTGACTTTTGAGGGAGCTGACTGTTTGGTAACTCAGGAAAGGTGGTTTCTTTTAACTCTGAAGCTGGGTGCTTCATTTCTGATGTTAGTCTCCAGCATTTCTTACATGGGCCACATTTTAGCGGCTCACTCATGTCCACCTCTTGGCATGTACAGTCTCTCGGGTTTTCGCATCTAGACAAAGCATCACAGTGTGGCTGTTTCTTGCCTGGTCTGTACTCAATTGTAAGATCATAAGGAGCCAAAATCTCCATCCAGCGTGCAATTTTTCCACTGGGCTCTCTTAAGCTAAACAGCCAAATCAAGGCTTGATTGTCAGTTCTAACCAGGATCCTGCGTCCTAGCAGATACTGCCTAAAATACTGGGTAAAGTAAACTACAGCAAGAAGTTCTTTTTCTGTTATGCAGTAGTTACGTTCAGATTTATTGAGAGATCTGCTGGCATATGCAATGACCCTCTCGCGGCCCTCTTGGATCTGAGATAGCACTGCGCCAATCCCTGTCTCTGAGGCATCTACATCAATGACGAATGACCCACCATTACTAACTGGGTAGCCCGTTACGTCAGGGCTAATAAGGGCCGTCTTTATGTGGATAAATGCTTTGTCACATGCATCATCCCATTGAAATTCTCTGTCTTTTTTTGTAAGGTCCAAAAGTGGTCTTGCAATTTTAGCAAAGTCTTTCACAAAACGTCTATAGTATGACCCTGTAGCTAAAAACTGCTTAACTTGTTTAGAGGTTTGTGGTTTTGGCCAGCCTAGAATTTTGGAGATATTGGTTGGATCTGGTCTGACACCTTCTTTGCTAACCACATGTCCAAGGAAGACTACTTCAGTTTGCAATAGGTGGCATTTGTCTGGTCTGAGTTTAAGACCTGCCTGTTCAATTCTAGCCAACACTTGGTCTACTCGTTTCAGATGTTCCTCAAATGTAGGACCAACGACTATAATGTCATCTATATAGACCAAGCAAGTCTCCCACTGAAGACCTTGCAATGCAAGCTCCATTGTTCTTTGGAAAGTACTTGCACTGTTATTCAACCCAAACGGCATCTTAGTCATTTCATATTGACCAAATCTGCATACAAATGCACTCTTTGGGATGTCTTTTTTTTTAGGAATCTGAAAATAGCCATTTGTCAGGTCGAAACTGCTTAAGAGTGTTAAGCAAGCCACAGCATCCAAACAGTCTTGGATCCTGGGTAGAGGAAAACCATCAGGTTTTACAAGGGCGTTGACTTTCCTGTAGTCGACACATGGTCGTATTGCTCCAGATTTCTTTTTGACCAATACTATTGGACTTGCCCACAGCGAGGTACTTTTCTGAATTACACCCTTTTTGAGAAGGTCCTCTATCGCCTTCTTTTCTTCATCTACGTAGGCCAAAGGAACTCTCTTTTGACGTTGTATAACGGGCTCAGAACCACCTGTATTTATTGGGTGTTCTGCTAGATTTGTTATTCCGAGGTCCCAGTCATCCTTTGAGAAAGAATTGCCATTCATAACTAATAGTCCTGTGATTAAACTGCATTCATGATGAGACCTTCCTTCTATTGCCTTGTCATATAGTTCTAAAAGATGAGATTGAACCTGGTCTCTTTCTATCAAATCAAAAATGGGATGATTAATGTTGTCATTGCTATGAAGCACAATTCTCCGTGCATATTCCATATTAAAGTCTTCAACTGTACACTCTTGTTCTGCTATTATACTGACTATTTTTTTCTATCTTCTCTGCTTGACCTATCTCTACGTCTTGGTGAAGATCTACTTCTGTTGGGAATGGATTCAGGATTCTAACTTTTGACGTTGCTGCACTATTCACGTCTACCAAAGTGGTGGCCATCATAAGAGTATAATTTTGCCTGAATTCCTCTGTAGGTTCAACTAGATACACAGCTTGGTTGTCATTATCATCTCCTTCCACTCTTTCTACATAGACATCTACCAGTGCCTCTACCTGAGCTGGTATTTTAATGTCATCTGCAATGACTACTTTACGAGCTTAGAAGCAAATCTGCTGGACCAGATTTGTGCATTACGACAAAGCATGAATCTGCCGTAAAGATCACAGGTTGGCCTTCAACAGATCCCTCTATATATACTCCATCGCCCCTCTTACTGCACGTATTGTTGATATCTGCTATGTTAACTTTGGTTGGCTGGGTACCTAATTTTCTTCTACATTCAGTCTCACAGCAGGCCTCTTTGGTATCAATTACTGGGGCCTCCCTTTGGCCATAAGGGTCAGCCCTTTGGAGTTTAAATGATCCTTATTTTCCTCTGCATTGTAACTTCTATTATCACTTTTCCCTTGGTTTCTTTGGTTTGTTGGGCAATTCCTTGCAAAGTGACCCTTTTTATGACATTGATAGCATTCAATTTCTCTTATGTCAGTTTTACTCCTGTTCATCCATGTCTTGCTTGAGTTCTGGGCTCTTTCTAGTCGATCCATTCGTAAAAGTAATTGTTGCAATATTTGTGTCTGGTCTGTGTCTGTATCAGCTAAAGGTGGCTGATTAGAATGGAAATTTTTTCTTGGGTTTGTTTTGTGTCCTTCTTGCGATCCGCTACTTTGGACATGTTTGTCAACTTCCTGGGTTCTTCGTGTGTTACCTTTATACCTCTTTTCATTTCTTCAAGCATTCTTAATTTTTATTAGGTTTACAACATGGAAGACCGCTTCATCAATATCTTTCGGATCGTTATGGTATTCCACTTCAAAACGAATATCATCATTGGTAAGGCCATTCAAGAAATGTCGCACTAAATCTTCATTGCGGGTACGCCTGTCTCTATGTCCATGAGCCTTTTCATATAATCGCTTCAGGTCAGCGGCATATTCTTCAACAGTCTCGCCATACCGCTGCTTTCTTCTACTGAATTTGAAAGAGAACGATGTAGGCGTTTCGATTTTCCTATACCGACTGTCAAGGTCTGAAACTAAATCATGGTAATCTCTAAGTGTGAAGGGAGGAAGCTGGGTGAAGACAAACTCACTCCCCTGACCTTCTATCTTTGGTAAGAGCTGATCTAACTTGTCCTCCTCATTCCATCTGAACCGCTAGGCAATGGCTTCAAACCGTGCTGCCCATGTCGGCCAATCCTCTTCACCAGTGAAAGGGGGATTTTTATATGTGATGTCTGCCTACTATGATGGGTGTTCCAATGTCTCTGATATGATGGTACACACGGGATGGATTGATCATTTCCATCATGACGGGGTTCAATGAAATTTGGATGAAGTACACCATTTCTCTCTGCTCTACTACAAGGATTCTCAACTAATACACTCAATGGTTGAATAAATGGCAACGACTGGCTATCTGTCCCACTTTTAGATGTTGCACTATTGACCATACTGTTTGCAGCAAGTGCAGCAGTAATGTTGCTACGACTTTGCTGTTTGACCTCTCTCAACTCCATAACCACATCTTGAAGGATATTGGCCATTCCGCTCATCACTTCAGACATTTGGTTTACAGCATTATCATTTTTATCAATATTCTGGTTTAATGCTGCCATTGGTATTTCATTTGGAAGTATTCTTAAATTATTCAGGTCAACCTGGTCATTTTCTAAGTTATGAGGGGTAGGGACTCTGGGACTTGATGGTCATTCCTTAAGGAGGAGATGACACCTTCACTGTCTACTGGTTCTGGAGCATACATAGTTTAAATCTATGTGGTCTCTTATTGGAAACGCTGGTTTGATCTCGGGATCTGATGTAAGGAATTATCAGATACCACCGCTGCCACCATAAATGTTACGCTCCTCTTGAGCTGCTACCTTAGATGTTATGCTTCTCTAGAGCTACCTTAAACGCCACGCTCCTCTAGAGCTACCTTAAACGTCACGCGTCTCCTGAACTGCCACCTTTAACATCACTTGCGCACTTCTCTTGGACACTCACAAGCTACTAATGTTGTTTGTGTGAGTGTGTGGCTGGCTGGGTATGTGTTGGACTCCAATAAATAACTACATATAATACCAAAATTAGGAATCAACAAATTAAGTGAGACAGTATAAATTAATTGAAATAAAATTAATGAACTAGTATCTTAAAACTATATGCACTCTAATTCACAGGCTAGTACAACCTCAAAGCTTAAAGTAAACAACAGATGTACTTATATTTAAGCAAAGTCAACTTAGTCAACTTATTCTAACAATTCATAAATCCTAGAATAAAGCTTAATGTTTCTCTAAAATATATGGATAACCGCTAAGTATGTCTCCTATTAAATATAAAGATAGAAAGAAAAAATGAAAATAAAGAAAATAGCCAAAAACCCTAACACCTTACAATTTCTAGAAATTTGGAGTCCCGGAATAAAGGGAGTCTGGGGTTTATAAACCCTCGCAGACTTCCACAGTTCCACAGCTGTGGCACTGTGGCCCACAGGAAAATCTGTGGAATCCCACACTTAAACCTGTGGGTTCCACAGTAAAAATTGTGGAACTATTCCTACAAAATTATGGGGCTTTCCCACAAAACCTGTGGGAAGTTATTTAAACAATATAAATAATTATCTTATTGCTTAAACTGATTGCATTTAATCCTAAAATGTACAAAATATCATTTTACACAAAATAATATAAATAAATACCTCAAAAGGTCTTTTTCCATTTAAGTTGAACATTGTGGAATATATCAATCTAAAATAGATTACTTCAGCATCCCTGGAGTCGCCAATAGCAACCCACACTAAAAATCAAGATGGCTGCCAATGTCAATACACATCAATGTAGATATTTAAACTTTGCTAAAGTTTACACGACATAAAGGAGGATATAGGATAACAAATTTGGCAGAACTATGAAGAATCATGAACTTTAACCGAAAAGTAGGACCTGTGCCTATACAAAGATGTATTTGCATATAATTAATGAAAATATAACTCATTGAAACTTTGGATATATTCATATGGAGTTCTGACATAGAAAATATAGGAAGACAGAAGAACAAATAGAGCTAAACACTGGCAAGAATACTAAATGAGGATTTGTTATTCTGTGTTTTTAATCAGAACAATGATCTAAATCATGTCTTAGTGCCAGTAAAATCATCATTTAATGAAACTATGAAGTGGCTAGCCAAAAGCACATGGTAAGACAAATTTTGCAAAAATCCTGATCATAACAATATAAGTATACATATATACAAATATGTGTGCACATATGAACATATCAATGAACACATGTACATGTAAACTGAATGTGGGAAAATGGGCGTAATCAGAGGCATATACATGTATATTCGCATATGTATATTTACATATATCCTTACTAGCATAGTTATTTACCTGTTTGCCAATATGTACTGATTTAGCTGCCTTAATTTATTGATTGATGTTTTTTTCTTCTTTGTTAATGGTTATGATGTTTAGGTAGTTTAAACTTATTTATTTTACGTCGATTGGGAAACAAATTCTTACAACTTACTTTGCTAAAGATGTTTGAATTATAAAATCAGGTTGACTTATACTCAGAGTCCGTCGCTGAAATCTACATTTAACTCAAACTAAATTTTGATCCTTGAAGAAAGTAAAGAAAAAAGTTCAAGTTCAAGTGAATTGTGTTTCGAACGTTGTAAACAAGATAACTTTTATTCGGACAGTCCTTTAATGATTGTTATATTTCAAAAAACGATCAATGAGAAAGTCAATCCAAACTCTAGTACAAAGTCAAGCCAATGATAGGCATTGTATATAAACAAAACCTTATAAAGATTCCCCCCCCCCCCCCAAAAAAAAAAACAACACAAAAAACATGGATTGTCATACTTGCATTCAGGATCACACGTTAAAAGGAAGACATGAAAGTTACATGCTCAGTCCTATAAATATACAAACTAATACAACAAAGGCTGATTTTGGAGAACAATCTTCACTTTATTGGAGTTTGTCTAGAAACAAGAGGTGTTCGTAAGACATTGCGTTCGACTCTTCAAAAATCAAATCCGAGCAAAATTAAATCTTATACCTTCACTACTGAGAAATGTAACTATATTATTTTTAATGCAGTCGGAGCATTCATTCTAGCTTAACTTGACACTTGAAGGTATTTGCTACGGCAGTCTATGGGCCTATGGACCATTTTATTTATTAAACACATCGAACTACATGAACCTATTACAATTTATTGTCTCAGAAAAGAAACATGCTAAAAAGCTTTTAGCCACATGTTAATTAATAGTAAAATATTCTTGTGGACATTGAGCTTGGATGCTTCGTTTAATTCCCATGTATTGATAACATTGCTAGTATCTAACTCCTTTTCACCAATGCAACTCAGACTCGATTCCACATCATCACGATGTTGTATATGGGGTATTTGGTTGCTTTCAATCAAATCTTTATATTTAAACATAAACATATAGTTTTTATAAACTAAGTTAAGTTTCAATTTTGATTGGTCCAAAAGATGTTTATATTAAATACAAGTTAAGAAAGTTAAGCTTGTCCTGAATCCTTTCGCAAATATAATGTCAACACTGCAGAGATTAGATTCATATTTATTGAATAGTTAAGCTAAAATGTTATAGTTGTTTCCTTTTTGCATTGCTTAACGGTAAGCACCGATGATATCACTTTGATATCAACGGAATATATTATCATTTATATTGGTTCATTAATTGCAGAAAATGAAATTTTTTTGCTTCTCATGCCATTAGTATTCATCATTATTCAATCTATAGCATGTTTTTCTTAACAATGAGGCAGCACATTGGATAATAAGATAATAATCAGTTTTTATACATGTTAATGGGCTTATTTTTCACTGGGAATGCATCATTTTGTTTCTGTTGTTGTTATTGTTGTTTTTAGTTGGTGTTGTTGTTTGTATATCTATAATGAACACATACTGAGATAAGATACGCCTACTTAATTACTACTGAGTCCATTATATCTGGTAGTTACATGCTTTATGTTAAGAAGGACCCTTTAAGAATGCCATAGCACACGTCAGTTATCTAGAACGTTGTGTAAAAAAGATATTCTAAAACGAGGATAAATTCTATCCGATGAGGATTAGCAAATTAAAAGAGACTGCCTGAACCTTGTCTCTCCAGTGTAGAATAAAGAAAGTTTGTACATCATGTTTGCACCAGGTTGCGTTTTCCTGAGGTACCCGTGTAGATCATCCAAACGTTCCATCCTGTGTGTTTCGTGTCTTTATGATGGAAAGGCAAAGTGACCAACATTTTAATATTCCCTTTCCACCACTTAAACGTCTCGGCTTTCTGGTTTATATAATTTTTAAGTGAAAAACAACACATTACAGATGTGTATAAACATGCAATGTATTCTCATAATAATGGGAAACTGTAAAATTAACACATTAAGATTATTTATTAGTTCACATAAGATAATTATTTACCGATAGAAACTCGAAACCTATTCTCTCTTAGCGCAGGTCCATTTGTTTTAATGTTTGTTTTGTTGAACGTCTCGCCTAGAGTACTTCCATCATTTTGAAGACTATGCCTGGGGCATATACAGTGATGCCACATTGCAATACAACGCCGTAGATGTGCATGATAGCATGCCCCGTCTGAATGCCTAACACCTGGCCAACTAATCCTGGAACCAAGGCAGATGGCTGTAACGTAATACTTAATCACGAAGATGCCGATCGAAAAACAGAACATCGAACATAGCCAATTCTTTAGAAACCAGCTCATACTGAAGCACTAACACTACTAAGCGCTAATTAATACTTACATCCTTGAATTGGATCGAAAGGCATTTTATCTCTCATGCTCAATTTAATATTAAAAATGTATGACTAAGCTGAAATGGGTTATAATCTTTAAAACTTAATCGTTTTGTCAAGAAATTAAATATTTTGATGTTTTCTTTAGAGAAACAAAATATGACGAAAATCGCAGCTAAGTATTTAATTGATATGTAGAGCTTAGTTGTGCTGGTGGAATTCTAGCTTATTCATCGCCATTACTTAATGTTACGCCACTCTTTCTAGACCTGTTATTTTGTCGGTTTCGGTTAAGCGGTAAGGGAAATGATGTTAAGTATATCTAGGAAAGATATTATTGTATACATATGGTTATCCAAAAGTACATGTATGTGGACTTTAACCATAGAATTAAAAACCACTTTGAATATCAGACTGAACGTTTGACATGTCGTTTTGGGACATATAATCAAGCAACTCTGAAATTAGCTTGCATACATCTTACAAAATCACATACTCGTGCTCCTAGCACAGTCTATAGATACGATGTCAACCTTAACTCTATTGTAAAGATGATGAATGTAAAAAAGATGTCCTCCTTATTTTTTTTTCAAGTAAATCACCACTAGCTTCCATAAATCGCTTTTGGCGGCGAACCATGTGATCATACATGTAATCAAACTGCGTCCCGCCATGGCCCAGAAATATCTGATGTGTTGTGTTCAGTCACTTACTCAGATCGTCTATCCCCTAACTTGCATTTCAACTTTAGTCGGAATTATATAATAATAAAAATAATAATAAGGACTTTTATTATTATTTTTATAGATTTATCATAATTAAAATTAAAAATAATAATAATAATGATAATAATAGTTGAATTTATGGTTGAGAGAAAATACCCGAGAATATTGCGAAGTCGATATGAGCAAGGTCCGAGGTATGTGAAGGTTAGGTTTTGGTCCTTACATCAGCGATAGCTCGAGGTGCATGTCGGTGGCTGTATGCGCAGTCGAGCTTTTCTCATGTTATAAAAAATGTTGCTGTTTAGAAGTCAAGGCCTCCTCTTGTCCAACGCGCAGACGAGGTCATTCTATCTACGTTGAGTCATGTCTTGACGTCACCAATCAACGTTGAGTTGGTTATCATCCTCTGCCCTCGCCCTGTGTTTTCTTGCAGATCTTTTCACCCCGATGAATCGTTTGTGCCATTTAAATATGAAATATACATGGTTGGTTTGCCTATCTTTATTTCAAGTTTCTGAGTTGGTGTCATGTTGAGATTATGGCAAAACTTGATAATGGCCGAGTTTCAATTTCCGCCGTGTCCGTCATTTTCGTACCTTTTCACTATACCGTTTTATTGTTAATTTATGGTTTTGTCGTACATTCAACTAAATGACGTCAGAAAAGATTACATTGTCGTATTAGACTTAACGGAATAAATTTATGTCGTTTCGCAGAATTATATCGCCTAATAAAAGTTATACATTTCAGTTGAATCGAATTTTGGTTTATAAATATGTAAAATACATAACTCTCACATTTTAACGCAATAATTAAGATTTTTAAGCTTAACAATACGATACAAGTATTCGTTTTATAGAGTTGTAACAATCAAGGTGATAAAATTTGAAGTACATGTAGTACTGAGAATTGTACGACTCGATATTATTAATGCATACATTAAGTCGAAGGTTCTTATATACCGCCTTTACATTCAAAGTCTCAAGGAAACTACAAGTTCTGATTAAAGCATAATGATAATCCATTTATTACATGAGATGATATTTTTCTATGACTGATAGCATTCCGCATACAGATAAACAACTTTTCTTTAATTTTCACTCAATGGGTTTTATCAAACTTTTCGATGAAATTCAATAGCATAACTACATTATTGGTTAAGATGCAATAATGAAGTACTATTGTTTTTCTTTGCATTTTTTTTATAAAGCCCTTTGGGCGAATATTAAAAAGAGAGTTGTTTAAGTGCAGGTTTAGCATTGCTCCCTATATAGGGCGTATACAGTGATAGCATTTAAGTTCGAATATTTTCTTTTTGATAAAAATCTTTTTGATATTTTATTTTTACTGTTAAACAGATGGTACATGTTCTTCTATGTGGCTAATAGTTCTTATGTCCGACATATATGAAATTTATTGACTAGTTACCATAGCCTGTTGATATCTTTTGCATTTCATGAATTCAAAAAAGTCATGTCTAAACTTTGATCTGTGAAAAACGTAAAGAAAAAAGTTGAAGACAGCATTTAAACTTGAAACATAATTTAAAACCAAAATCGTTGTCGAGATGTAAAGCATCATATACACATAAGGGTGACATAGTTAACATGAACACAATACTCACTGCTACCAAAAACCCTGTCAATGAATTATTATCGGTTTCTTTCTTAGGTTAAGAGTTTGTGAACTTTCATTTAGATAGTATTTTAATAAAAATGGCGTTCCCAAGAAGGACATTCCAAATGCCAGTGTAAAGTAAAAACAGAATAACGATTTTCTACGAATATGGTAAACGATTTACCTGTCTCGTAGTAACATGGATTGAAATTTGCATGAACGCGGTCCGGATAAAAATTTGAAAGTAACGTATGAATAGTGACAATCCTCAACACTACAAATATGCTAACCAAAGCCGCGATAATTACTTTTTACTTTTGGGAAACATAGAAATTTAAATATATATAGGCTTGTTACACACATGACGCGTTCTGTTGTTATACATTGTAGCAACGACAGCCCAAGATAAAACAATAAGCACTTGTTAGAATCATATAATTTGTAAATCCACAACCATAATTCTATCTCAAATTTACTTTCCAGAGTGTGTTCATAAAGAAACGAAAGGGACCCGAAAACAAAATAGTAGCGTCTGAAATAGCTTATGCTGAGAAAAATGGTGAAATGCTTCTCCCGCGATTTTTTTCCATACATAATGATAAAAATCAAAATATTTGCAGGGAATAAAAACAGAAATAGTGTTAAAGGAATCACTTTATACTGTATGATAAATTTGGCCCTATGTTCATCCTGAATGTAAGGCGGACCAGCAGAAGTGTTCTCGTATGAAGTTTTCCCATTCATAGTTATTCCAGTGTGTCTTTTCCCTTTAAATAGCTAGACATTCAGTTGCTCATCTTTATTTTTTCAGTCTTTTGTAATGATCACTCACATATAGTTGTCGAAATGTGATACCTCGACCATCGCTGTTTCTGTGTTCTGAATACTATGTTTGATATAAGAACACGGTAGCATACACATATGTGTAGTTTAATCATATTGCAAATAATTAAAAAAAGGAACCGCCGCCAATCATTTCCTTGACAAAATGATGTCAATTAGCAACTCTCTGGAAGGAAAAAAACTGTATCTTGATCTCTGAAATGAAATGTATATTAACAAGAGGGCCAAGATGGCCCTGTGTCGCTCACCTGAGAAAGATTGCTGTGTTAGGCATAATGACAAAATAGTGGCATCTAAAGTGTTTTTCTAACATTTGACTAAGTGACCAAGATTTTGATCTTACCTGAATTTGCACTCAAATAGGAATTCATGCAGTCACCATTCTTATGACGTTTAATGAAGACTGATACAAAAATGAAGGCCCCTAGAGTTTTACAAGATTTTTTTTAAAATTTGCGCTGGTGACCTACTGCTTGACCCCATGTGGCTCAGTTTTGAATTCATCCGAGATTTGATGTAAACAAAAATTCTGATTAAGTTACATTAAGGTTAGGCTGTAACTGAGGCCTCTAGAGTGTTTACCAGGTTTTTTCTAAAATTTGACCTGGTGACCTAGTTTTTGACCCCACGTAACCCATTTTCAAACTCTTCAGAGAAATCATGTAGACAAACATCCTGACCAAATCTAATGAAGCTCAAGCTTAATCTGTGACCTCTAGAGTGTTCACAAGGTTTTTCTAAGATTTGACCTGGTGACCAAGTATTTGACCTCACGTGACGCATTTTCAAACTCATTCGAGATATCATATAGACAATTATCCTGACCAAATCTAGTGAAGATTGGGCAAAAACTGTGGCCTCTAGAGTGTTCACAAGCATTTGTTGACGACGCACGACGCACTAAGGACGACGCACGACGGACAAAAAGCGGTCACAAAAGCTCACCCTGAGCACAAGTGCTCAGGTGAGCTAATAAAATATTAAGCACAATAGCTATATGTGTTTTGCAAGATAATCCAATACCGTGCCTAAATGTAGAATTTCGCAAATGCATTCTAGATTCGATTCTCGTTAAAGTACAGTAATAACCTCGCTTTAACACCACTACGGATTTAACAATACCTCGCTATTAAAACCCCTATTTTTTTTCAAGAAAAAAGTAAAATAGAAAGTGCTGTTTTTAATATATTGGTGAAAATCAATATTAAGACCACCTCGCTTTTAATATTACATTTTGCTGGAATCGATAGTGGTTTTAATCGCAATGTCTTACTTGAATTGGAGGGCAAGGGGTCGATCGTCAAAGTATGTGGGTTTTACCATTGTATTCCGAGTAACATTAGCAATTCAAGATCTCGGATATTTGTAATCAGTGTTAAGAAATAAAGTTTAAATATCTAAGAACTATGTAAAAACTCAATACATCAAACCAAAACTACTTTAAATTACAAATACAGAAGAGGTAAACTAATTAAAATATTTGGTTATATTATATACCTTCTATCAATTGAGAGAGCCGTGGTCCAGTGGTAACATACCCGACTGCGGATCCAGCGTTCTGGACTCGAACCTTTAGACAAATATATTTCAAGACCTTCCCAAGTACCATCGAAAAGGATTTCGGTAAGCTGCAAGAACTTTATTCCCAGTCAACGTAAAAATGACCACGATTGATTTAAAATCGTTGGTTCGAGCCTCGATTGGTGCAAAAGTTTCCATCGCCATAGATACGGGTCCAAGCAATAAGGATATACATAAGTTGAAGGAGCTCGTTTCACAATCTACGGCGTGAAAGAAAGAAATTTTAACTTTTACGAAATAATATTTCCTAATATAAAGCATTTTGAAAATACTCAACACGTAAATGCCAAGTTTTAATGTTTATGGTTGTATGGTTTTATATTTTGTACTTTCACAGCATTGATTAATCATCATTGTGTTCATTTTTATCCTTTCATTAAAAAGATGAAATAAACAAGAAATATCTAAATATACTTACTACTGTCGAAAACCACAAAAACTCCCAATTACTCCCAAATTTGTGTGCACTGTGATGCGTGCCACGGACTATTTGAGTTTACCGTCGCTTTGGCAGTATTTCAGTCATATAGCGACGTCCAGCTAATTACAGGTGGAGGAAGACCCCGAATGCACAGAGGCATCCGGGTAGAACCACCGACCTACCGCAAGCCAGCTGGAAGGCTTCCTCACATGAAAATCCGAATGACCCTGCCGAGATTCGAACCCACGCGGTGAGGGGCTGAGTAAGGGACGCTTACTTGAAGCAGCAGACTACTAAGACAGTAGTATACAGCACCATAATTATGTTGCTTGTTGTCGCAATGTAAATATCAATTATAACTAGAGTCGCTAACAGTCTTTGTTACCGAATAATGCAACAAACATCTCCATTTTGTATACAAGTTGCATAGTATGAACATGAACTATATATGAGAGACAAAAAATGGTTTATAATTGATCAACAAAGAATCGAACGTTGAACTGTTTTAAAATAGTGGAGCCCTATCTTTAAAAAAACTACATATCACTTAAAAGAGCTCTTTAAGCACTTACACGTATGTTCATATTTTCTCAATAAATTATCTTTCAGTTTGATCGAGCTATTTGCCGAATAGAAAACAAAAATGCAATTTTAATGACCTTGACCTTTTCATTTTATTTATCTTAAATGAGAAACTTTGAGATATAAAGCTAAATTACCTGTGAAAATTGTATAGAGATTGAATGAAAAATAAAATCAGGAGCGAAATCATGATTTTTATGTTGATTTTTCAAATATTGTACTGATATTTGACCGCTTCTAAAAAACAAACTATGCATCTCCTTAAATCCCAACCCATAATTATATGCGTTTATGCAAATCATAGGCAGTAACAAAATTCTTATCTAATCTGAAATAAAACTGGGAGTGTTTTTTCGACTCTAATTTGCACACATTTTGAAATATTTGAACATTCAATCTCTTCTAGAGCAAATAATATCTACAACTTGATACTGCGATCCTTATAATATTCTATTGAGCTGTCAACAAGGAACAAAATGTTTAAAACGGCATCTGAATCTGACTTTAACTTTTTGAGTTATCAGCAGAAGAGTAATTTCAAACATAACGCCCCCCCCCCCCCCCCCCCTAGCGGTAAAATGCATAAAAAAGTGATTAAAATTTTGCCATTAAGCACAAGTTCAGATACAGGTTAATGAATGTCTAAATTTTCATAACTGTACCTTTCATCATCTGGCCGTTATCGCATAATAGACTAGAGTTGCATCCGCTACAGCATGTTATAATCATGCTCTGAAGGACACCACTTGTAGGGGAGTAAAAACGGTCTATTTGGAACTTCTTACACACTGCCTTACTACCTGTGTTTCAAGTTTTTTTCAAGTTGACCTCTATCTTTGAACTGGAATAGAAACTGCATTCCTTAACAATCTCTTTTTTATTTAAAAGGTAAAATTGTTACCAAAAATATTTTAACACTTTGTGCCATAAGATGATAAGAACTCTGAGTAAAGTAATGATCGACTTTTGACCTGCTGTTAAATCACCTAATCTCGTCTAATTTTCAAAATACAAATATCACTAGAGAGGTCTTTTCAAAGACCTTATCTTTTATGCACATAGTAATATAAAATATTTCAGAATTTGACTCTTTTAAAATAACCAACTTATAATGACCTTGACATATGCTAAAATTACCGCTTGTACTTTTGAAATATAAAACTACATAATCTGTGAAAGTGTCGTGAAAATCGGACAAAAATCAAAGCAGGCGATTAGAAGAAAAAAGAAATATTTATATTTTTTAACCATTTTAGCGCAGTTTGACCGCTTCTAGAGTATAAAATGTACATTTCCTTAAGTTGCGACCTTTTATATTTTATGCATATATGTCTTGCTTATCATTTGCAGCACATATTATTCTTCTATCATTTCTTTAACAAAAAAAAGGGCACTTTTTGATGGACCTGTGCCGTTCACTCTTGTAATATTAAATTTTGTTTTGGAATACCGTAACCCAAAATGTAGGAGAATCAACTTCTGTGCAGATACATTGGATTCTTTAATCATAGCTATGTTGCATGCTTATCTTGCCGCACCCCTGTGTATATGTTGAACATGCCGTCATTATACCGTAAATACCCGTGGGGCATGGCAAGTCCGTAACAGCGGTTAAACGAATCTAAATTTAGAGAAAAAAAAAAAACGTATTTTCGGTAAATTAGTCATAACTTGTACATCTTAGAGTTTTTGTTGATAAAACTTGCTCGAAAAGTCATATGGTTATATAAGCAACTCAACAAGTATAACTCATCTCTACTCAACATGATTATTGTGTAAATAAAGGCCCTCAGCACAAAATAAACATATACAAACAGTGATAACAACTATAGTTGTGTCTTCAATACAATAACTGTCAATAATTTTCATTAGTTCATTAACAAAAAAAAGCAATATTTATAGTTTTGTCAACGTCATGGGTTTTCATTAAATAACAAAAAGATAAAAAATTCTATAAATAATTTGTGACTTGATTTAAATCTTGATAATGTATTCTTTACATAAAATGGTATGACAATAGATAAGCATTTTTCTGGATTTAACATAGATTGAACAATTTTGAAAGTGTCACATCGAGGAGAGTTTTGGATTCTTTTGACCAACTTTGCAATTGACAATTAAATTATTCTCTGTTTAAATTGACGAATAAATACGCTTACATCACCATTGTTTTGACTATGCCAAACAAATACAAATCCGTATTTATACAATAAATGTTCTACAGTAGTAGACTAGTTATTTTCTCCCAATATTATTTTGTCTAGTAAACATCGTGTTCAAGCATACAGAGAAGAAGTTTACACCAATATTTAATAACGTTTGCATGATGATTTATACATAATGGCATCCTTCCACATTCTCCAACATTATCATTTGCAAAATAGTTTACATCTAGAAAATGTTTACAATATGGTATTTGGACTTGTTCAAGAATTTCTGAGACTTCAGTTCCATATATTGTAGCACCATATGTAAGTATGGGTTTTACCATTGAGTCAAATAATTTCATTGATATGCTTTTATTGCATGGATATATTTTCTAGCTTGAGAAACGAGTTTAATCTTAGCTGTCATCTAAGATAATAAAGGAGTGAACAGAAGGCCCATATATTTAAACATTGAGGGTTGAGGTAACATTTACTGGAAGATTGTTGTAGAACCATTTTGAATACGGTCTAAGTGGTCAATTAATTCTTAATACAATTATTTCCGTTTTATTTTCATTTATAGTCATACCGGTATTATTACAAAATTATGAAACCGAATTTAACTGTGACTGAAGTTCGATCTCAGTATCAGCACAGTTTGCCACATCATCCGCGAAAAGGATACATACCATATCAGGAACTTGATCCATAAAGAATATACCACTATGTCCCTTATTTTGTAGGAAACTAGATAAGTCATTCATATACAAATTAAACATAACCGTACTCGTTAGGTCCCCTTGTCTGGTACCTATGTTACAGTGAATACATTGAAAAATAAACAAGAACTAAATTACCCTTTACACCACTTCTATTTATAATAGTCAATAAATTATGATGTATAAGTCAATCGAATGCCTTTTTAAAATCTACATAAAGAACATAAAATCTCTAACCCGGTTTACATATATATTTCTACGCCATGCTTTGCAATGTAAATATATTATTAATTTTAGAGTAACCGTACCTGAATCCGGCTTGGGATTCGTCACATTTTTCAAATTCCCCAATCCATGTATACAGCCTTTCATATAAAATATCAAAACATATTTTATACATGATGTTGATTAAAGAAATTCCCATATAGGTTGAAGGATCAAGTTGGGGTCCTGACTTGTACACAGACACTTTAGTACTATCCATCCATATAGCTGGAAAAAAAACAGTACTGAGTATCTTATTAAACAATTTATAAAGTATAGGTGCAATTAAAGTTAAAGTTTTGTTTTTTTTCAAATTCAGCCCCAATACCATATCTTCCCTTAGACTTTCCACTCCTCAATTTTTGTAAACCTTCGATTATTGCATAACAGTTCATTTTAATTTAAATAGAGATATTTTTCTCATTATTTACTTCAAAGTCCCAAGTACCTACAACGAGGTTAGGCTGACCCTTTTAAATAATAATTAATGGAAATTATCATACCAGATTCGCGTATCATTCATTCTTAATTAATATTATCTCGTTGAGATTTTATCAATTTCCAAAAGACTTTGGGATTTGATCGTAGCGTAAGCAGTTAGTCGCGTTTGGGCTTTTGGTACAAACACTTTTTAACATACAAATGGTTTAAAAAAAATTTCCAGGGCGTTAAAATATATTAGAAGTCTAGAAACTTATTAGTGCAATGAAATCGCCGTAGTACCGCGAATTTAAGCTGTTTAGCTGTGTTACATTCGCGAATCCCACCTGGATTGATTATTGACAGATCGTCGAACAAGATATCTAACACACATATTTTTGCGGATTTTTATACATATCTATATGATTAACCGTAATGTTAATATCTAGATCGAGTTCGGTTAGTAATTGTTCTCGAATAGAAGTCGGCTCCATGGTAAATAGTTGTAAGAAATCCGATATTTGGCTATCTTTCCATTTATTTTTTTCGATTTGTAATTCATTAAATGTAAATTTTACAATACCATGCCTGATAGGTGGCTGCTCTTGTTCTAGGGTCAGCAATGCATAAATTGGTAGATGTTCTGATTAGTGACGCTCCTCAACATTAAAGTAACTTATATGAGAAAACAAATCTGACAATACAATGTGATAATCAACAACACTTGCTCCATTTTAAGTTAAACAAAAATACAGGCTACATCTTTGTATAATCGGCAATTAAAAAAAAGAATATCAAGAGGATATCCTATTTATGAACTGTTGTTCAATGAATTTTTAGACTTATTGATTTGTCATCACATGTGCAGGTTTGATTTTGGTTAGATCACTAGACCGATAAAAACGTTGGTGAATTAAAAAAATGTCTTCACAGTTTTACGGTTCTGTGTTGATTATCAAAAACAGCCATTGTAATGGTTTTGTCTAAATTTTTCTAAACGTTCTAAAATCTATGTGCTGTATACATTTCATTCCATGGATAGGTCAAGGGAATCATTCAAGATCAACTGTCAAATTCATAGGAACTTCATATTTGCAGGTAAGGGCGTGCAGTTTTAGTCAACAATTTAGTCAACATTTTAGCTCACCTGAGCACGAAGTGTTCATGGTGAGCTTTTAGGTTCACACTCTGTCTGTCTGCTGTCGTCGTGCATGGCTAATATTTTGATTTAAACGACATCTATTCCAAAACCGCTGGACAGAATTTGATAAATCTGGAATGATCCTTTGGTAAACCTTCACAAAAGTTGCTGCAATGATCTTGATCCATATTGAACTCTGACTATCATGGCATTGGAAAGAAAAAAAACAACTATAATGATAAAAATTGGCCACTAGGGCGCGGCTAATTAAAAAAGTAATTACTTTAATGTTTTTTTTTTTTCTTGTTGTTTTTAAGAAAAAGAGAAAAGGAAAAGAAAAAAAAAGAACATACCATTTGTTTCAATGGTTTGTTAACATTTAGCTCTCTTCTACTGTTTAAAATATTTATATCAATATGCATATGGAAATAATAAAAGCAAATCTCAAACGACAATGTTTCATTACTTTATTTAAGTTTGGAATTTAGCAAAATATGATACCCAGCAGATTTGCAGCTCTTTCATTTGATACTCACACAACTGCAGTGCCTTCAGCACTTTGATTTACACCCATATAAATTTCACAGGGTGAGAGAAATGTGCAGCCTGACCGAAAAAAGAACCCGGGGCCTTTCGCTTATAGGGCAAATGCTCTACAGTCTGAGCTACCCGGCCGCGTACACATCTTCATCCCCTATTGTGAGTAATCCGTACTGTGACATTACCCCCACCCACCTTCCATTTTAGAATTTGTCCCTGAATTCTAGTAGTTATTTGGTAAATATAACCATATGCAGGTGTAATTAGACAGACCAGGCACCCATGCCACAGTCCCACGTTGGGCGCCTAATGTCACAGGGTAAGAAAAAATGTGAAGCCTGACCGGGACTCGAAACCGGGGCCTTTCGCTTACAGGGCGAATGCTCTACCGACTGAGCTTCCCGACCGCATACACATCTTTATCCCCTATTGTGAGTAATACGCAATATGCGAATCCAGTAATTCTGAACTCTCTTTTTTTATGTGTTTTAATAAAGCAAATATATTACTGATGTTCACACACTGTATATCTAAAATCATGAATATGCAAATTATTATCTTCATTTTTCGACTTTTCTTCAGCTTGCAATAAAGGAGGGGCTACCGAAAACCTAGTAAACTGGACATTGGCGATACATAAGCGCTAAAGGAAGGCCATGGGTAGCTATATCCAGTTTTCAAGCCAAAATTCAACCTTCTGTTTACCTCAGCAGCAGTAAACAACATCTCTAGCAACCAGTTGACTATTTTATCAAGGGTTTGGCAATATGCGGTAAAACTGGTGACTAAACAGTCAAATCGGTGACTGATAGAAAATCTGATGCATATGTTTACTACCCAACAGAACACTGTGTGGAATTATACACCAACATGAGGACTTGGTGTTCGGAGAGGGCTTGTTGGCTTTCATAGGTGAACGTCTCATTTTGGAGTAAAATGATCTGAACATGTATATATTATGTTCCTGTCTGCCAATCCACAAATGCACAGCAATCATTGACAATTCTGTTATACTACTCTTTCTCTTTTTCTTTTCTTTTTCTTTTTGATAGTTGTGTTTTATTTTACCTTTAATTTATCCAAAAATGCTTGCGTTTCACATTATTTCAACTCAGATTTATCTTAACTAAAATGTCAGAAGATCTAGAACTCCCTTATTTATTGACCTTGTGATTAAAAGGTGTTTTTTTATTCTGATTACTGTTCTTATTTATGAGCAAATGGTATTTAATCTTATTCTCTGAAATGTAAGAACAAACAATGTAAAAAATGTTTTTAACTTATTGGGGAGAAAATATGAGAGATTTTCATTCCAGATTCATCCTTTCTAAAGTGTATTTCCAATTTTCTCTCTCTCTCTCTCTCTCTCTCTCTCTCTCTAGGGGCGGGGGACTAAATACGATTCTCGGTTAAATTAAAGTAACTGAAATAACACTATTCTACATTCCTTTTTGGAATATGTATTAATAACAAGAAAAGATATGTCCTAAATATGACCCTTCTTAGCTCAACATAGAATATCAAGCGCAATGTGAGCTATTCTGATCATCCTGTTTCATATCTTCTGATGGCAACATTTTGCCTTAAAGACATATCTTCCGAACCTACGGGTAGGATGCCCATTTGTTGTTTGCATTGACAACCAATAAAATTTGATTTAAAAAAAAAATAAAAATCCTGTTCTCAGAGAAAATAAAAAGGCCATAATAATTCAATTTCATCTGTTATAAATTGTCACCTCATGGATATCTGCTGTCATTGTTAAAATTAAGTTGCCCCTTAAATTTCTTTCTTTCTGAAACTATTGGTCAGAATTTAATTTCAATTTGCATAAATGGTTACCTCAAAGACTTCTACTTTAATTGCCTATTTTAAGTGTATTTCTGAAAATATGGAGCTACAGATGATTAGCTAGTTTTCTAATATTTATACTGTTTATATATACAAAAGTCTTTGTTACAGATGGTCAGATATCAATTTCATTGGGCAAAATTGGCCACCTCATAATTCTCTACCATATTGCTAAAATGGATTTAATCCTTTGAAAAATGATATCTAAAGTGATATCACCTAGTTTCTGTATGTTCTCTTCATATATATAGATACATTCAAAATCATTCTACCGAAGCTAGTGTTCAGAAATATATTTCTTCTAATGATAATCTAATGTTCCATTCCTGCAATTCTATAAAGTTATTGATCCTCTCAGGACGTTTGAATTATTTTCTATTAATTTTAATCTGTATAGAAGCTTTGAACATTTATTGTACCCAATATTTGCCATTGGTTGCTGCTGATGGTAACTAGATCAAATCAAATAGCCTGGAATGTTAGATATATGGTACTCTGCCCTATATATAGCCCCTTTTTCTTACCTTTGTTAAAAAATTGTGTTCCCTTCCCAAAGCATAATTCTCTTTATGTTTAAAGTATTTCGATGACATTTGGTACATGTATCAATAATTTGTAGACGATGTGTCTCGAGCAAATATTTTCTATGAGAGCCTTTTCATTTCAGACTAAGTGCCCTTAAAAAACTGCAGCATTACTTTGTTCCTATCTAAAATAGTTCGATGTTGCAAATAAATATTTTCATGAAGGGCTCTACTTTTCAGAGTATTTGATATTTTTGAAAAAAGAAATATGTCCACAGTAATACTTTGATCTTATTTAAGATAGGTTGAATATTTATGCTGAATGTATTAACGACTTGAAAAGGGTGCTAAAATAAATTTTGGAGAATGGCCCTTTACTTTCTTAGTCATTTACTTCCTGCCTTCAGCTTAAATCTCTTAAATTTAAGATAGGATAATGATATATGGTTTATGTACCAATAACATGGAAATAATGTGTTATTGCTCTTTGTTTTAAAACAATGTCCACAACATAATTCTCAATATATTAATGTTAAAGTTTTGACACATCTTATTTTCCGAATTCCAGTACAATCAAAGTTTCTGCAACTTCACAAGGACCAGGCTATGTAAGTAATATGTAGATTGCCATACTTACAACAGAAAATGTACTTGCAGCATGTAAAAGTGTTAAAAAGTGCAATTACTGAATTTATCTGTAAACACTTGGCTTTTTTGTTTACATTGGATCTGGAAATGTAACGAACAAACTGGCACGAAATTTGTTGTACGTACGCTTTGTCCATTCATCTAAACTGTACTACTGTTGTTGTTTTTAGAAACTCATAACCAATAATAACGTTTATTTTCTCGAATGTAATTCAATCACGTGTCGTCAGTAAAAATATCCACCATATTTCCTATCAAAATGTAAACAAATACTTTGGAGCAGTGGTTCTGAGGGTTAAAAATAATTAAATACACAATTTTTATTTTAGAGTTCGATGTTAAATCGCTGTAATTGTATGCAGGATCGTTGCTTCGATTATTGATAATGCCTGCTGATCTTTCTAATTCGATATGTTCGTGCAAAGCTAGCGCCGAATAGCATTTATATTTTACCGCGATATCAAGAACGATAAGTAGTGAGTGAATAATGCAAGACTAGTATATATGGACTAGTAGGAAAATGTAAGACTGAGAATAATTCAAATATGTAACCAGTCTGCATTTGTATTTTTGTATTATCTCATTTAAATTAAATTAAGGGTTTAATATTTGAGTACCAAACTTATAAGGACATATCATATATCGTAAATAAAACGTTTTTAATAGGTTTTTGACGAGCGGACGAACCCAAATGACGTTTGAAACGAGTACTGCGGCCACTTCCGGTAAAATTGTGACACTATATTTGAAGAAGATTTCTTTGCTTTTAACAATTTTATTGATATCGATCGATGTAAGTAACTTAACAGAGTCAATTGTTTTTGATCCCCTTTGCATTTTTACGTATTACTTCTAATAAAAAAATTGTAGCTTGCGAAATGGACCATATCCTTGACTTGTTTACATTTCATTGTTGTATACTATTCTCACTAGTGATTTTACAAGCCGTTATCACCGGATGTTTTCGAAAACGCGTTATGGTGTATGGTGTGCAAAAACTGTCAGCGTTCTCAAAAATGTAGAAAGTATTATCCTCTTTTGACGGTGACAACACATTATTGAGGTTACAACTGACCAGACACATATAGTGAATTCTTAAATTATCTACAAATATGGGTATTTATAAACAGTCCAAATATAAAGCCACAAGAACGCAGTTTGGTAAAGCAGGAGGTAACACAGCAGACTTTCAAAAAATGTACTTACAATTGCTGGCTATAGGCTTATGAATTTAGACCTATTGCAGGAAGACATATTATCTATAACAAAACATACATGTTTCTGATCCAAGGCCCAAAAAATAGTTATGCATGGAAAATTGGCTGTGAGATTGATACGTAATTAAAGAAGAATGGACTTTTCAGCATTCTAATGTTAGTATATGCGGGATGTAGGAAACAGTTTCCATTAAAACTAGTGAAAAACAAGAGACTGGACTGTATGCCATTAATGTCAGAGCTGTGTGGTGCTCTTGGTGCTAGCGGCGGAGGTGCTTCAAAACTAAATGAAACCTTGACAACCACGAACACCTCTCCTATGCAGGAAAGTCTGCTTACATCAATTGAGGAAACTTTTGGATCCTGGTGGCAGAATGCACGGCAAGAGGAAATGGCTAGAACTAGTGCAGCGGAAAAAAGGGGGGGGGGGCGCAATTGAGAAAGGAAACTTTCACGAAGGTGTATCTGCAATAACACACATCTGCGATGGAGGATGGTCTTACCGTACACACAAGCATACGTACAATGCTTCAGGTTGAGGGGGTATTTTTGGTGCAGAAACACAGCAATTATTACATATGGGCGTACGAAATAAACAATGTTTAACATGCAAGAGAACCCAGAATGCAAATCTGCTCGACAAAAGCACAATTGCTTCGCTAATTGGAAGGAGTTTCCAAGCAATGGAGGCAGATATAATGGTTTGTGGAATCTTTGAAGCTGAGTGAGATATGGAGTGAGGTACACAACTATCATTGTTGAGGGAGACAGCTCGGTATATCCACAGTTACAGAAGAAGTTACAGTTGGAGTAAAGCTTTCAAATTAGAATGTGTCAATCATGTCGGTGAGTGTCTAAGAACCAAGTAAAAACACAAAACAATGGTAAGGGGAAGCTAACCAAATTTAATCGAGCACGGTCAACAACTGCGTTTAGGTATGTAATTAAAATGAGATGAAAGGAAAACATACCAAACTCTTTCGACATGATATATTAAATTTAATATACCATATTTTGGGCTTCCTCCAGCACTGCACTTATTTATGTAAGAAATAAATGAAACTTTCAAATGACATTGATGCCACTGACATCTCTGCTACAGGTTTATCAGATAGTGATGAATCATTTGATGATATTTTGAAGAGCAGGTCGTCCTATAGAAAATGTCTACAGAAAAAGAATTGCAAAATTTAAGACAGGCTTTGCAGTCTTTACACAAAGAGTCAGAGCTAAAGCAACTTATGTTGGGGATATGGGGATGTACACATTTTATTAAACAAACCAGCAAACAAAGGAAACCAGCTGATTAGTAACTTTACTACAAGTTAAGCAGAAAGTTGGATGGAAATTAGGGCGAAGTTTGATAGAGGGAATGTTATCAACAGACGTGGTCGTTGCTTTTGGGCCACTAGATGTTATCGTGGTGCTTTAGATATGAATCTAGGTGTGGCTTGATCACCATTGACTTTCCAGAATATCACTAACTCAGCAGCTGAAACTTATTTCTTTCAAGCTTCCAGACGACAACAAAAGTTATCTGCCTCCAGAAAGTATCATTCGAAACCAGAAAGCAGAGCGAAACGAAAACTTCAGATTACCCAAGAAGGTCAATCCAAGAAAGCTAAACTTTATTATTGAAGCAATTCCGATGACAGTCCAGATGTAAGCACCGATAAATTAGAAGACCTCAGCAATGCATTCCTTGAAAGATATAAAAAAAATCACCTAGCGAAATTACAGACATTCAAAAACAGAGTCTTTCAACATGAGAGTGAGATATGGAAACAAGAGAGACATATTAGATTGACAAGTTCAAAAATTGGCAAAGTGTTAATAAGAAGGAATACAAATGTCAGACTGCCATTGTACAAAATATGCTTTACAAAAATTAAAGGAAACATGAACACATGTTTATTATGTTCCTGGTTTAGCTCAAGAGGCAAATACAATAATATATCAATGCATTTGAAAAGAAAATGTTGAGATATAAAAAACAGGTTTGAGTGTTTCAGAAAAATACCCATTTTTAGCAGCCTCAACAGATGGTATTGTAAAAGAAAAGGCGATACAGGTTTGTTTGAAATAAAGAACTTTAAAAAAAAGCAGATCTTAATAAAGGAACAACTTCTAAGGTCTCCAATTTTTGTTTACAGTTAAAAAACATCTTAAAACCGAAAACAACACATGAAATATATATACTACCAGATTCAAGGACTATTGATTATTTGTGAAAATAATGGTTTGACTTAGTATTAAGGAGAAGTGATCCATATGATATTTTCATTGAAAGAATATACCGAGAAAGACAGCTGTGGGAAGAGATGATGGTCCCATAACTAAAGGATTTTTATTTCAAATTACTTTTACCAGAATCGGCACTTCCAAAATTTGGCACATATACTGGATTTCGAAAGCCAATTTCGCCATGGGTATATATCAATGAGCAGTGCCCAATAGTATTGATGTATATAAATAAGAAAAAAAAAACGGACTTTTGTATTCAGCAGCACTTATACATTTGTAATCCACTATACTGTCTCATTGACTGATGGACACCCAATGTACTTTAATAGTCATGTTATCACACTCCTTCAGAGGATAGGTGTGGCCTAGTTCTTGTTTTTGGTTATGTTAACAATGAAATAATGAACAATCAAAAAGTGTAATATTATAATAGTAAACAGGTGTTAAGGCACAGCAGTTATAATAATTGCATATTATATTGACTTCTGAGGTCTAACACACAACATGTAACACATATTTATATGAAAACAGCTTTGTTGAGTTGTATTAAAATATATTTAACATTTCAAACTATCTTTACTTTTAGTTTGATTCGAAGAAAAAAGAAAACACATCATTAAGCCACTCCTCTGGTTAAAGTCTTCCTCATCTGTAAAGCATCTCACAACATCAAAGCCTTCTACATCGCAGATTAGTAGCTATACATACATTGAAATGTTTTCGAGTATGCTTTTGCCCTCAAGTTATACACTTAACGAAACTTGTAAGTACTCCGATTTCAAACTTGTAGAGAAGATATATTTTCCAAAACATATGCCCAGTAAATATTAAAATTTGCATTGGCTGAATCTGATGTCTGCTTGAATAATTTTGACGCACAAACAAATCTGTGAAACCAATTTTCATGGAAAGCTATAGAAAACCAAAAGTTTGTTATTTTGAATATAACAAATGCTATAGACAAAACTTTAGTCGGCGTACTTTAAGTTTCGTCTAGTATATATTATTCTCACTACGCCCCTCAACATCTGGGTGCAAATCCCAGCAGGTTTTTGAAAGATGCCTCTCTACATTAAGTGTCTTCCTCCGCAAGTAATTATCTGAAATATTGTAGCAGTGATGGTACACTAAAAACAACCGTCCCCGGTGGCCGAGTGGTTAGAGCGTCCGCCTCGGGAGCAGGAGGCCCTTGGTTCGATTCCCAGTCGCGACTTAACAATGTCCTAAAGAATGGTACTGGTATACAATGAAAACTCGTTATTCCGGACGCTTTGGTTCTTGGGTAAATTTCTGGATTAAAAAATTTCCCGTATTAATGAATCAGCTTTTTATCTCTCTTCTTTTTCTTTCTTTCTTTCTTTCTTTCTTTCATATACTCTCTTTGTGCATGTATGTTTGATACATTTTTATTTCATTAATAATACATATATTTGAAATAATATGCTTAGACCTTCATATGATTATGCATTTAAATTGATGTTTACAGATGATACATCGGTTTAAATTCACTTTAATCCATTTTTGACATCAGCATACTTTAGGAGAAGAAAAAGGACACATTAAGTATATGACAGCATGGTTGCGACCCGTTTCTTGCTCTGCATTCGTGAGCAAAATATATTATATTTGCAAAAATAGTTAACAACAAATAGATAATAAATGTAGGCTCTGAAAACAGAAAATGAACAAAAAACGATTTCTTTATAAAGCATGCGTCTGCAATTATGAATAGATTTTACCTTCTTCATTCGGTAATAAATACATTATTTGTAGCTTGCGGCTATACCCTCTTCTCCAGACTGAACAGTGTGAATCGCTTGCGGTTGTTACGTGTAAACAATCTGCAGGTGACACTTGCATTGCAAAAGCAGTCCGAATAATGTCTGAAAATCTAGTCTGAACTGATACCCGCATTATTGAGTCATTTTGAAAAGCAAAAGGAAGATTGGTTCCCAAAATGAATGTCCGGATCCAGAACGCGAATTTCCGTAATATTGAAGCAAATTTACGTTTAGGATGTTTTCTAATATGAAACCCTTTTTGTGGGGTGGTGAAAAAAAGTGGGGTATTTATATCACCCCACTTTTTCTCGACCCGTTTTTCATGCAGTCTTTACAGTATACAATGCATCAAATACAAATATATAAAACCCCACTTTTCGTGAATAACTGTTATCGTAAAAGTCATCTGGGGTCAAGTAAATCCCCCATGGATACAAGAATTTATAAATGCACCGCTTATTGAACGATATTATAATAGATTAACATGCTATTATTGAAATGACTGCATGATTAGTAACATGTTTTCGGAAGAAAGGATTTATTTTCTGCGCATATATACTTCATGCCTTAATTCGGTATAATTACCTAAGGTTATGTTTGATTATCATTAGATTATGTACTCAACTCTAATATCAGATATGATAAATATTTCACGTACAATGTAAATGAATATCACTCAATATTATACAACAGTGTTTATATCATGTCTTCTCATAGTGTACCTACATGGTGTACCTATATAGACTTTATCTTACTATACGATGATCGTCTCCAAATGACTGAAATACTGTCGGTAGGACGTTAAATCCAATAAACAACAAACAAGCATTTTACGATGATTAGCTAATTCGTTCAGTTGTGGCTATAAACACTATACTTTTTTACACCAGAAGACTTATATGTTTGTTCGTATACAAAGACAATTGATATTTGATTAATGTATATCAAGGAGACAGATGCATGGGCGTAAGAATGCAAGAAAATGACCAAAACTCTGATACTGATACAACAGCAGTAAACAATTACATGCATAGGTATCTAGAAGTTTTTATTAGCTTATGTGCATTTATCCGAATTTAATTTCAGTGTTCATGCAACAGCTTTAGATTCACGTTAAACAGTAAAATGTGTACAGTTTCAATGTTTCAAGGATACATCAATCTTGCGCATTTATGCAAATCCAAGTTAAGTGTTGCGCTGATATTCATATAAAACCAGTGCATGCTTTGATATACGCTTCGCCACTCGTGAAAATATCACTTTTTATTTCCACTCAGTGAAATTATTAATCAATCTTACACCAAAAGAATCACTTTTTTTTTCTTTTTTTTTTCTTTTTTTTTATTTAAAGATTTAAAGACCAAAAAATATTCACAAAATTTGACAGAATTGGCAGAATTACCTCGCATGCGTGACATTT
>CM037791.1:20053472-20103472 GCA_021229015.1 Solen grandis
TTCTCCCAATAAATGCGTTTTGTTAAAAACTCTACACGGAGATTCTCCTATTTGCATACATGACCCTGAGTTTGATGAAATCATATCAGGTTTTGTGTTAGAACATGGCACTTGGGAACCAAATTATGTTTACACCACAGGGAGCATTCTGAAAATGCACTCAGATTTGCTGTTCATAGATCTTGGCTGCAACATAGGGGTATATACAATATTGGCTGCACGACTTGGTCGGACCGTAGTATCGGTGGACCCAAACAAAAGGAATTTAAGACTATTGACTAAATCTTTAAGTCTTGGAAATATTAAAGATAACGTTTTATTACTGTGGAATGCTGTCTCAGATGTACACGAAAATGTGACGATAAATGAAATTGTTGGGAATGTTGGCGGAACATTTGTTGATTCTGTTAAGGTGTCTGATAAAGATCTTGACTCCGAGCTTGCAATAACAATAACCCTTGATGATCTGATCGGATTAACCAGGGATAAGTCCGTGTTCATTAAGATGGATATTGAAACTTACGAGTGGAAGGCACTCAGAGGTGGTAAAGATTTTTTCAAACATGTAGACGTGCAATTTGTATTGATGGAGTGGCTATATCACCGGGAGGCGGATAGTGGTCCGGATATTATCAAGTTTATGGCCAAAAATGGTCTATATGCACATGTAAATAATCACCACAACACGAGACTGGAACCAAAGAACTACCATAACTGGCCTGATAACGTGTTCTGGATAAAATATTAATACGTTTACTGAAGCCTGTCTTTTTCTTCTTCTTTTTTTTTTTTTCTTTTTTTTTCTTTTTCTCTTTTTTTTTTTTCTGCGGTTTACCGTCGCTTCAACAATTTTCCAGACAGACAGCGACATCTAGCTACAATCTGATGAAGGAAGTCTTACCGAGGCATCCGGTAAAACCACCTCTCGTAAACCAGTCGAGACGCTTCATCACATAAAAAAGCAAGTGACCTTGATGGGACTCGAAAGGCCAAGTAGTAGTAAATTAAACGACCACTATCACTCAGCCTTGAGGTCCTTTCGTTAAATGTACGTCCAAAAAGTCATATACATGTATTTGATGATGCATTTCTTTACATGCTGAAATAATGTTATAAAATAAAACCATCTAAAAACTCAATGGAAATAGACATGTATAAAACTTTAAAATGAGTTAATATGATTAGAATCTACTTTTGCCATACCGCTAAGTCATCACAGGGCCGACTAGGTTTCTCATCCGTCCGCCTCTCTGTCTGTCCGTCCGTCCGTCTCTTCTTTTGCCTGTCTGTTCTTCCCCATTACTTTGCATGTGGTGAGCTTTAACAATACAGTACAGATTTTCCAGCGGGACTACAATAAACATATGTTGGACACCTAGCTGTTTATTACGGAAGCACAGAGGGAACATTGTGTTTTTCTTTTTTATTATCTCGTGGCCACGAATTACTAAGAAATAAACAAAAAAAACAAAATCTTGATAACTCTTGACCACGAGATATAACTATGAAAAAAACACAAACGAAAAACGAATTGTCTAATTCGTAGCCACAAAAAAAAAAAAATTAACTCATACATGAACAGTAAAAAATATTACTAATAATCTAACGATTTGATTGGTCAGTTAACTCGTGGCCACGAAATAGCTAACTCGTGGTCACGAGTTTACTGACCAATCATATCGCTGGATTATCTCGTGGCCACGAGATAGCGATATATTTTTTTCTTAGTAACTCGTGCCCCGAGATAACAAAAAATAAAAACACCATGTCCCCTCTGTGCTTTCTTAGTTTATGGACCAAAAAGAGATTATATAAAATGTTATGTTAATATGTCATCCTAGGTTATACGACCTACGTTAGATACCATTTAATATAAAGATAATAATATTAAGATATTTTTGTGTTGAGCCTTTACTCTTGTCAATCTCAGGTCTTATTGCCTAAATAAACTTTTAATATAATTGAATTTTATTTTATTATTATTATCGTCATTATTATTGATAACCACACTGAGTTTTAATTGCAAACGCGAACGTTTAAAATGATAAGAATGATTTCTAGCCTTATGCTTGCATTTTCACGGAAAAGAACGATTTCTTTTTGAACTCATCATTAAACTGTTTGCAAAGACGTGAGTACATGGAGTCTAATAATTCATGTGCTCAACATCAAAGCTTTATTATCATCCTTTTAAATATAGAGGGACAAAAAAATGTGTATCTAACGAACATGTAACATTTCCTGAACTTTGCTTTCAGTTTTGCGACGGTAAATTACTGTATGTAAACAGCTGCTGGAGTACATTCCGCGCTAACGGATTGGTTCTCATAATTGAACGTTGATCACACACACATCAGCGCCGTAAGTTTTCGGCATTCGCATCCGCCGGAGGTGGTCTTTAAACGAAATAGGCCTACTGAGTCCATCATCCGGCTGCGCAATGAACATGACTTCTCAAGTATCACGCCCGATATACAAAACATATTACTCTTCAAATCAATTACTTCATAATTGGAATTTCGGGTAAACATTGAAAACCAATCATCAATTCATCAAATTTTCGAAAATGTTTACATTTCTGTGACCTATGTAGAACCATCTATGGAGAAAGAAATGACTTATGGCTATTCATCATTATTTTGTGCTTATAACTGATCCATTACATTGTAGCCAATTGAACAACCAGCAACAATTTGATTGTTTAAACAGAATGTGAACGGTTCCGTCCATCACGTCACTTCGTTTATTTGTTGGTATTGTTTACAAGTCTACACATTCAGCTTTTTTTCCTGTTTCATCAAATGTGCAAAATATCGTTTCCATCATAGTTTCTGTTGCAGTAGGTCTTAAGCTTTTCATTTTCAATTATTTAGGGATTACTGGTCGATTTAGAAATGAAATTTTACTGGAACTATCCTGTTAGCGAACAAATAGTGTACATATTATGTAAACGTTAAAAAAAAAAAATTTCTCTCCGTGACGTCATTCATAAAATAACGATTTCAAGAGTGTACTGCATGTTTGTCGAATACAAAAAAAAGAGCGTTAGAGTACTGCGACAGCGTATAATTATACGGTTTCAATGATCATTAGTGTTTTATTGGCCAAGGCTGACTGACTTCTCTCTCTTGGTTGTGACGTCATTAAAAGGGCAAACCTTACTGCTATAAAAACAAATGTCAGTCGCGTGTAACACACAGACTGGTTTGCAGAATTAAGAGAATGGTTTGCGTAATGAATACGGGTATTGCGCAACCAGTCTGATAATAGAGTTGAGAGGCGTTATCTCCCTTGAACTTAGCTAGTTTCACTTTGCGGTCGGGACGGAAATTGGTGTCCGTAGTTCGCAATAGCCAGGTGCCCGCATTATTGAGGCCAGCGAACATATACAGATATAAAACAAAATGATCCGGACTGCAAATTTTAGCCGCAAAACAAAGTTGCCCGCATTAATGAGGTGCCCTCTAAGTGTTTTTCTACTGTATTGTAATGTTACTTCATCTAATTTCAAGCAACATTCAAGACGAAAATGAGGGATTTAAGATTACAATGTGTTGATCTAAATTAAGTCATTAATTTAACTTCCTATGAAAAATAATAAGATGTATTCTTTAGACTTTAAAAACTGGCTGATTTTTAAATAGCCTCTTTTTTTTCCAGCTCATATTGCGCCAGAGCATATGAAAATGTCGGGAAGCATTCATGTAAACTTTTTTATGCTAAATGACATTACTAAACTGCATGAATGTTTTTTTCTTCTTTCTTTCCATTTTCCTTCTTCTTTTTCATTTGTACATGTATGTCCTTTTCTTTTCTAAATTATATGCCATTTGTATAGTGTATTTCTCTTGTTGCATGACTGTTCATTGAGTTAATGAGGCGAAAATATGAATACATACTGTTCGTTTGTTTGTTGGGTTAATGTCCCACCGATAGTATTTCAGTCATTTGGAGACTAAGTCTACTTAAGACAGATATAGTGCTGCCACACTGCAGTATCACGCCGTAGACATGTGGTATATTACCACACCCAGTCACATTTTCCTGACACGGGCCGACCAGTCCTGCAACTACCTGAGCTGCAGAGCGCCAAGCAAGGGGTTATACCAGTACCATTTTTACGACGTTGGTATGTCGCGTCAAAGGATTGGACCCACGACCTCCCGCTCCCGAGGCGGGCTGTATATAAACTGCGAACTACGATAACTACGATAACAGAGTTACATATATCAGTATGTCTGCAATTTATGATCGATTCAATACGAAATAATTTTCTTTTTTTTAAGATTTGATTGTTGGATTTATTTTAACCTTTAAAATAATTTGACATATGTAGAATTACGTCAAAATTATTCTCTCTTTAAAAACCATACTCGTACAATTTGCAAAGAATTTTACAAATGCAGCTCCGACATACCTTGGTCTATCATATTCGCTCCTACAGCAACATGTAGTGTGTGGAGCTATGTACCACAACCATCGTGTCTTAGCAGAATCGTACCCAAACCTTCTTGTCTGTAATCATATTCGCTACCCACAACCTTCGTGTCTGTACACATATTCGCTACCCACAACCTTCGTGTCTGTAATCATATTCGCTACCCACAACCTTCGTGTCTGTATCATATTCGCTACCCACAACCTTCGTGTCTGTAATCATATTCGCTACCCACAACCTTCGTGTCTGTAATCATATTCGCTACCCACAACCTTCGTGTCTGTAATCATATTCGCTACCCACAACCTTCGTGTCTGTAATCATATTCGCTACCCACAACCTTCGTGTCTGTAATCATATTCGCTACCCACAACCTTCGTGTCTGTACGCATATTCGCTACCCACAACCTTCTTGTCTGTAATCATATTCGCTACCCACAACCTTCGTGTCTGTAATCATATTCGCTACCCACAACCTTCGTGTCTGTAATCATATTCGCTACCAAACCTTCGTGTCTGTAGCATATTCGCTACCCACAACCTTCGTGTCTGTAATCATATTCGCTACCCACAACCTTCGTGTCTGTAATCATATTCGCTACCCACAACCTTCGTGTCTGTACGCATATTCGCTACCCACAACCTTCGTGTCTGTACGCATATTCGCTACCCACAACCTTCGTGTCTGTACGCATATTCGCTACCCACAACCTTCGTGTTTGTACGCATATTCGCTACCACTTGACAACAGCGTCCTCGAAATTCATTAATCATGGCTAGAAACTGTTGGTTGCTCATGAAATTCGACTGGTGTTTTTTATGTTGTCAGTGATATTATGCCACAAAATGACCATTTTTGGTCATATACATGTGATCATCAGAGGATTAATCTTGCATCAATATCAAGTTTTGGAAGGATGTCATTGTTTTCATGAAAAATTACCTCTCATTTATTATATAAACCAAAGCGCTGCAAAATTTATGTATCCATTGCGTTGGGGAATCATTCAGATTGTTCGCGAATGAAGTCATTTGATATAAATTGTGCGAAATATCTGATAGATACTGCTGAATTCATCATAAATAATAACAAAACAATACCAGCATATATCGGCAATGGGTCATGTCTTAGAGTGCACCATTTACTTAAATTGTACGGAAGTATGGAATCGTGTGTTAGCCAAAAATACAAGCAAGTGTCGAAGTTGCGAAGTACAGTTACTCTGTATACACTGCGTAAAATAATAAAACAGCAAATAACAAGTGTATATCAATATATGATTTATTTTGTAAGAGGAAGCGAAAGTAACGAGACTATCATTTTCAATTATGCATTTTATATCTACCCGATGCTGAAAGCACTATGTGCTTTATTTGATTAAAAATAGAAAACGTATCACATAAAATATTGCAAAAAAATGCGCAGTGATTTCCAGGGGAGATAACTACTAACTACTGGATAGCAATCGGAACACATCGGTGATTAAGCCTATGCAACATCGCCCTAAAATGGAATAACCCTAAAGTTCTCTTCGCTGCATATAGACTACCACTGCATGTTTAAATATGCAGCACATGCAAAATAAAAAATAAAGTAACAAAAATATCAACATAAAGCTTAATGCTCGCATTCATTTTTTTTTCTCTCCATGCATCCATAGTCACCCATAAGAATCACATTGCAAAATAATACTGTTATTGCACTAGCTAATATCAAAATAATATCACGCAAACATCCGTCTCACATTTCTCCATCGTTCTCTCTCCACACACACGCGCGCCCGCGCGCACAATCACAAGCGCGGAATTCGTAACTATTACAATAATTTACTTATTTCTTCTGCTTTGCGTGCATCCACCTGAGACCAAGTATCATTCGAACGTATAATCAGAAAGAGATCTAGCTGGTGGAACTATGGATTAGCCTTCATTACACCAATTTCTGTTTTTTCGTATTATTATTTCCCAGGTTTTTCAAAGCTTTCATTAGTCCTTTCACCATCTTATAGAACCAGAATACATTCAACACATCCAGCACGAAGCACGGGATGTACATGATGAGTTGAATGTGTCCCAGCTTCAACGCGGCCTCTGTGAAGGAAACCAGCCATATCCGGTACCAGTAGATTGGCATTGCAACCATTCTAAACACGAGGAAAGATAGCACCATCATTATCCCGTTGAGTAACACCATTTTGTTGGTCCTAGGTTTGTCCATTGTATCGAAGAACCATCTGAAAAAAAATCAAAATATATTATAACTATCATCTTGTTTGTGCCGTCGCACTAAGGCGTATATTGCGTGGTACTGCGGTTTCGGTTAGAGTCCCAACACCTCTGGCTTCGATTATCTTAATTTTTCCGAGAAGGTAACCATCCATTATTATACATGTCAACAATGGAAAAGTACAACCTGCTAGAGGAGACAGAGACAGTTTAGTAAGGACCGGATGTGGGCATTTAAGATGTGAATGACACATATATATGTGGTAAGTTATTGTTTATTCGGTATAACATCCCATCAACAGTATTTCAGTCATTTGCAAAGTATTTTTTTGTGCATGCATTTGTGTTTAAATGGGCTAGACATAGAACAGTGTATGAATAGTCCCAATTCTATACCTCATTATAAATGTACAACATAGCGGCAAATTGTATACTTATCAACTCATGCAAAGTACAAATACACAAAGAATCAAGTTACTTCCACTTGCAGTTTAATGGTTACCTTTGGTTAACGAACGGTGTCGACATTTCCGCTATCAGCCGTAGCATTCCGAAATAACACAGAACACCATATGCCTGGAAATAATTGCATTGAATTTTATCTCAAACATCTGTTAATCAGCTTAACTTCCTCTTAAACTGGATACTCTCTCTCTCTCTCTCTCTCTCTCTCTCTCTCTGTATGTACATGTACGTATGCATCAATCTATGCATTTTTTTTTATTTCTGTATCCTCACTTTAAAACATTATAAGTTATGTTTACAAAAATATACAAAGAGTATATAATAACATTAGTGTCAATTGTATAAGTAAACAATGCACGAACATATAGCAAGTATTATAATTAACTCCTAATCAACTCAATCGTCTTATTTTGCGATGTTTAAGGGGAAAAACTTTCATGCATTTTATGCAAAGTCCTTCACGGCGTTTTCTAGGTGGAACTAGTGCCCTGCACTCTTGAGGGTTATGAGAAGATTTCCTCAGAATGATCTTAACTTCAAGCCATTTAGATATATTTACAGTCAACTACACATTAGATCACACTTCCGAGCATATCGAGGATTTTTCTTGTCAGATTCTTTCCCTACTGTTATCAATACATGTGTATATAGAACATCAATAGATCAAACATTCTCAACATCCCGAGGTATTTAATATCAGAGGAGTTTACTGTTATTCACAACATCACAACCATTCTGACGATGCACTAGAAAGCTAGCACATACACGTTTGTACTTGGATTTTACTTACAGATATAAAGTAATATGCATAGACCGTGGCGGCATGGTGGCAGATGTATCCCAGCATTTCTCCTGTCTTCAGTTTACACCAGAGTGCCATTATAACGGTGTCTGAAATATTGCAAGCAACACAATTAGGAAGAGTCTCTAAATATTGGGGTGACGTGTATATCATGTATACTTCAGCCATATCTGGTACAAGTGTAGAGTCATGGTAACCTGTCTAAGTACGAAGAACGATAACACACTCATTTCTCGGTTAACATTACAAGTTTATTGGCCATAACTTTGTCCAATGTGTGTGTGTGTGTTATCGGAAGAGATTCGTGTTTTACAAAAAACTTTAGTGTACAAATCGATCAGGATCTAGATTCAATTTTCCCTGCCATTTATTTACTTCCTTATTTATTTAACTATTTTGTCACGGGCTGCAAGCAGAAAATTGTCTGTCTCTTTGTCAAAACACTGTCGATGGCGCCTCATTCAAAGGCAATAAGGTGTGTAGATCTTTGTAGTATAGCCCTATTATTTATTTGCAAAGAAAGTTAACACGTATACACGTGTATATATTCTTACCGGGATGTCTTTCTAATACAACATTTAACCCTGACTATTATATAATTCCAAGTTATCTTATTCCTACCAGGTTATTTGACCATGACAGAATATTTGACCTGTGTTTGACTTTGACAGAATGTTTGACCTGCATGAATGATGATGGATAAAGATGCTCCCATATGTTACCAAAGGATATTGATTTGATAATACTCTTTCTGTCTCAGTGTTAATACAGCATGGGATAGTAAAATATCTTCCTGTATTTACCAACATCAAATCTATTACATATACTCTGACACTATAAATTTAAATAAAATATTATCACAAAGTAGACTCTTAATCTTTTTAATGAAACAAAGGGTGTTTATTTAAATATTTAACGCAAGACATCTTTAGATTTTGATTTTCTTTTTTGAAAATATTGTTATATGCCACATCATCGATATGCAGGTTTATATTATTATAAGTTTATACTTTACAGTATATAAAATATTCATATAGCCATATTCTTTCCAGAATACAAATAGCTTTAATCCCAGTCGCTGCCCTTAGCTGCATGCTTCGCGGACTATAAGTTTATGTATACAGTGTGGAGTGTAGAAATTACAGATTAGCGGAAATAAAAATTCAAAGAAGTTAACGTTTAACGTTCAGCGGAAACGAAATTTTTGATACATGGCCAAGATAAGATAGATTAGAAGTACTGACAATTTCAAAAGTTTGTGGACAATATCATTTAATCTAGACAGACAAGTGTTCTTGGTATTGGAAAGTCGAGAAATCAGAAATATGATCAGTAATGTATCAATAGACTTTCATCGGCTGCTTCCATGAGAAACAGATCGTAAATAGTTTGTACATGATTTTGTTGTTGATCATCATCAGATGTCTAAAATCGCATTTCTGATTTGCTGTTGTTGCGAAGGATGAATAAATCGATGATGATGATGATGATGATGATGATGGTGGTGGTGGTGATGGTGGTGGTGGTGATGATGATGATGATGATAACGAGGGTGATGATAACGAGGGTGGGTATTAAGAAGAAAGAAAAAAAAAGAAGAAGAAGAGATGATGATGATGATGATGATGATGATGATGATTTGCTTGGTTTATAAAATTAGACAAGAGGTCACTCACCAGCCAACATATATCCTACCATGAGGCCGCAGGCAAGTCTGGCGGGGAAACTGTCATACCAGATCATGTCGTCATATAGACCCGCTTCAAACAAGAGGCAGTAGCCGGAGAGACCGATGGACACGACGGCATTTATGTTGGACAGAAACCTGGTGTAAAAATGTTTACAGGTGAAAAGATCCAAATATTAAGTTTTTAAAAGGCCACCATGTCAAGCGAAAATGGGTGAATTATGGTTACATGTGGACGCTATAAAGAGTGTATTTCACTGTGACATCCACGGCGATTCTCTGGGAAAATTACGGAGATAGGCGGAGTAACACAACAATTAAACAGTCCTAAGTAGGTGGCCGTTATTCAGAGGTAGTCACTAGAAACGGGTTCGCGTAAAGGGTCATAACACGTATGCCAATATTACATACATGAAAACAGTAATACAATTATATTCAAATGATGAATGAAACAGTAATTCGATAATCAACAGGCACGACGTGTATCTAACCAAGCCAGTCAGGATAAGTTTACCAAAAACATGTACCGGTAAATATGAACACTAAATTGGGAGGTGTAGTGAATCAAATCGATTTAAATTGATAAATGCGAGTATGTTAAAAGTGTAGGAGATAAACCAACACAAGATGCTATACAGCGGTAGCTGTGACAAGTACATAATACATAACATCGTTTATTCCGCATGAAATTCATAGCTTACAAAAACGTTCAATTTGCTACACGTGATACAGGTTCAAAACAACATGAGTTTAAAGAGAAGTACATAGGTTGAACTAGGGATTAGCGATTATAAGTTTAATATCAAACATATCTAGTTAGATCTAATTTTAAAAGCTTCATATATGTATTTTAACTTTTTTTTATTTTATTTTTGCTAGAGTTACTTGATATAGATACTGGATATAAATTTGTGTATGGATGGCAAATGAAAATCAAATATATTCTTCTTACACGTAAATATTTTTCGAGTAACAATAAGAAGAGAACAAAATAGTAGCATTAGTTAAAAGAAGTAACAGCAGTAATTAATAGAAATTGTTAAAGTAATAGTAGTAGCAGCAGCTGCAATTTAAGTAATATAGTTGAAGTAGTAGAATCAGTAGTAGGAATTAAGTAAGATAGTTGTTGATGTGGGAGAAGGGTTGAAAGTGAAAGTCGCGACGTGAAAAGCTGTAGCCCTTCTCAAGTTTTTAAAGAGTTTGCAGTACTGTAACCTCAGCAGCTTTACCTACCTGTCTTGCCAGTCGGACCGAACATACAGGGGCAAATTCTTAAAGGGTGGCCATAGGCTCTGGGACGCGCGAGGGCCGACACACTTGAAGAGGAAGAAACTAACAATAAAGCTGACCCCGCCCCCGTACAACAAGCACGAGGGGTCGTACACTAACACCTCGTCTCGAGACATCACGTGATTGTTCAGACGAATATGTGTTGCACGTTTGCACGTTTCCTGTAAAAAGATACAAGTTGTCGCGTTTTCAATTAACGACTTTCAAATTAAAAAAATATATTGATGAGAAACATGTCACTAATAATATAACACTATATATAAACAGTATGCATAACCATAGTATATACGTGCATAGCTTGAGGATCGATAATATATATATATGTGTGACTATATGTATAGTAATGTATGTATAATACTACATATGACGGTTTATTATGACAGTTTGTATGTGCCATGCACGACATTTCAATCTCCCTACGTATTAATTCTTACCATTGACAGATTGATTATGGAATTATGGAACATTTTGTATACCCAAGGCCTGCATGTATATTGCAATAATCTATCTAATCTAAATATCCCAGTTTTCCACCATATACATAAGCTTAGAGAGTAGCGTTTGTGTGTATTGCAAAAAGACAAATATATGTCCGTTCGTCAAAAGTATGTTATAATTACGATAAGGGTGCATAATTGGACTTTTTCCCCTCAGTGTGTATTACAGTGCTCGCTTAGTCCCATATGGGAAGGTTTAGGGAATGTCGAGAAAGATAGCCATCAAAGAAAGATATAAGAAGGAAAATAATTATAGGATAACCCGGGCGATTACGTACAAATATAAATATCTTATATTCATGTACATCACGGTACATGATTGATTATGATACATAAGCATTTATGTCATGGGTGTCTTGATGAGACTTAACTTAACCCTTTCCCTCATATAAACTCATTTTGACGCACTCAATACGTACCACATAAAGCCTGATCTGCAGAAAACCACAGTTAGACCTTACCAAATTTAATTACAAATCCTCATTTCCAGACCACTGAGGAGCAGCGAACAGCATAAAACCTGATCAGCCTGCGAGTTACTCGCAGGCTGATCTGGTTTTATGCTGTTCGCATAGGTCTTTTCATGGTGTCCTCTATGAGGGAAAGGGTTAAATGCACAAAATGAGAAACACATTATGCAATAAAATCTCCTATTCAAAAGTTAAAATATATTAAGTCTTGCAATTGCTGTATGATTTATTGCCTCATTACAATATATAAGTACAGTAATTTTTTTTCTACCATTCTCCTCACTTCTCGCACCATTCCATTCACTAACACAACCTTTACGAGCTTAATATTTTATCTCAGTCTAGCTAGCTTACTCAAATTTTAAGAGAGATTTCAGTCTCTCTCACACACGACGTTTATGTTAAACACATGGGATTTGCACTTGAACTTTCCGCAAGCATTTAAACATGTGTTTTAACTCGCGACTGCTATGTGTAATGTGTATGAATGTACTTTGGAATTGGTCATGGTGCGGATTTCGTCTAGATGTATTTTCACAAATCGCATACACACAACGACTTTACCGAAAACCAAATCAAGGAGCAAACAATTATCAGTCAGAATAAATGAAGTGTTTCATTCCCGTTGTAAGTACAATCATACCATGTGAAATGCTTGCAAGCTGATCTGGATTGAACTGGTCTATTTTAACAGAGAGAGAGAGAGAGAGAGATGACTCATTATGACACTATAGGTTGAACGAATGCATATTCATTTTTTTTTTTGCGAAAACCACAATTAGCCTGCAGTATGGCATTTCGTTTTATTTCGATGAATATATTTGAGGTCACATAAAATATCTGAAGAGAAACATTGGTTGCCCATAGTTCTTTATCTAACTATTCCTATCGCACGTTGGCGTAAGATTAGCGAAATTAGTAACATGTGTGTATATGTATTGTATTGGCAGACCATTGACTTCACGGATCTTACAGATACGTTGTATCTAAGAAGAAAAACCTGTGGCAATATGACATGTATACCAAGATGAATTTCAAGACGTGTATGGTTCTTTATACATCACGACCGTTCGTCAGACTCCTTACACAAAGAAAAATAATCACCGAGTCCGGGCTCTGATTTTAACAGCTCTCAGATTTGAAATCTCATTAAATAACCCTGTGAAGACCGTCACTTCATTCATTCCTTTGTTCGTTCTTTGCCTTGTTCATTTGAATGTTGGTTAATTCATTCAGTTATTCTTTCGATCGATCATCCGTTCGATTGTCTATTCATTCATTCATTCATTCATTCCAAAAAGCGTAAGACAATGTGAGAGGAAAGAATGAAAGTGAGAAAACAACTACGTTGAGGTTTCAGTTGATAGATCAAGTTACACTACAATACATGTTTAGTAAACACATCAACAAAAGGCATGATTCAAAGCTAACGTTAAAATGTGCCTAACTTTTAAATTGATAACATCTTTGCGGTAATCTAAAGGCAATGCAGCTAAAGATTTTTATAGACAACTCAAACCTTTCACACATGGAATAAAAAACACAAAAGCATGTAAAAAGGGGTACCTGGTTAAGTTTATAAGTCCACTATAAGTCCTCGTCAAAGTAGATGAAAGCAAGCATTTCCTCAAACAAGAAGTGTTTATAAACAACTATGTATACGCTACAAGATGCACAATAAAGTGTACAGCAGCTGCTGTTAATACATACAGTACAGGTCACGGCGCGCTAGCTGCTTTATCATTTGAAGCCGTCACTGTGTGAAATCGTTAAAGAGGGCTGGTCCCTACATCTGGACCAAACTTCGGCGTAGTGGATTTGGTTCCGCATCAATCACTGCCACACTGAGTTACCACGTGACTCGTCAAAAGACATGTACTTTAGCTGAAACTCAGCTATTTTTTAAATCACTGTGGCAGAGATCTGTTCGAGATCTCATGCGATAGAATCGCAGGATATATATATATATATATATATATATATATATATATATATATATATATTGTGTGTGTCATTTTGAAAATAAAAGTTCCCAGAGGAATTGATACTGTCGATAGAACATCAAACCGAAGCAACAAACAAGCAAGCATATATACACTTAGCCCCTCGCCGTTGTTGGTTCGGGACGTAATTTGATCTCGGATGCTTTTGATCTCGGATGCTACATGTGTGTCTGCACAAAGACCTATAATACAAGTTTAAGTCTACCCCACCCCATCCCCCCCCCTTCCCCCCCAAAAAAACAACAACAAACAAACAAAAAACTTCCAGGGCATTTCTTTAATTTGAAAAAAAAAACACAAAAAAAACCACGCAATATTACAGACCTGCTATTACCATGTAATGGCTAACCCTACCAGATGTTGCTTAACTTAGCAATTTTGGACAATTTTTCAACAAAACCAAGCAGTTATACTCGACCATATCAAAACACTTTTCACTTTTTCCACATTTTGAAGCTGGGCCCATCTCAAACCCGTGGTCACTTGTCCTGCAGAGACCATCCATCATATAAAGATACCGGCGAGTCTCCTGACAAAGAATCAGAGTACCACCTCCGTCAGGTTCCACCATTGCAGCGAGACCAGTGTCGATGCTGAATATTTTTCATGTCAAGTTACATCTGCTGCTATCGGTTGCATTAATGAATAAAATAAAGGTCATGACCCCGTAATGTTTCAAAACGAGTGCCCTGCTTTTTCAAGTGAAATATCTCTGTCTTGTTTACAATCTTCACATAATTATCTAGAGTCAAACTTCTCGCAGGAGTTACCTCCCCTTACAGTATTTACTGTAAGAGTCATTTCCCTAAGTATGTTGTCTTTAATAAACATCAAATATCGCCTCGTGGTTAAAAAAAAAAATATATTAAGAATATTTTTGTTGTTGTGACAGCAGATGGAGACGCCATTTTGTTACTTTACCATCATCACGTGACATTGTAACGGCAGTGCTTTTTATTTGCTTGCAAGGGAGATCACTGTGTGGAGTTTGGGAAGGAAGCACTGCAGTTGGGTACTCTTGGTTCTCTTCGATATCAACTTTGAACTGTCGGGTACCGTAATCAGCCGTGTCGCATGGAAAGAACTATAAATGTCTAAGGTAGTCCATCCATCATTAAATTGTGATCATGGCCCATCAAGTGATCGTTGGAATTCAATAGTAAATGCAAGCATAAATGGACTTAGAACAAAAGAGCCTTTAACCCCAAGTCAGTGGATGCTTGCATCTACACTGAAGTCTTTTTAAGCACTTTAGGGACCATGATTATCATATATTGATAGGTTACCTTAATAAATACTGGTCTACATGATAACTTCTGTGCACGCCGGAAATGGCTAGATGTCGCACTAGCTTGCCCCATTTTATTATCAACCTCTCGTGAAACCCTGTATTTTCCTGGCTCGTACTGTATGCTGTCAGCGAAGTATTATCAATGAACTTTATCCCATGACCTTATTAAAGTGGTTTGCGTACGTTCTGTACGTGACCAAGGTTTGCGGATTTTTTTTCCTTTCATTTTTTTTTTTTAAGTCGGTATCCATAACTGATTCTTTAATACGAATATTAACTAATATTCATTTATTGGATGATGTAAGATACATTTGGTCTTCAGTTATTGAAAATGATTGTATTTATAAACTGACTAAAGTTCAATCTCCTTTTCATGAACTGACCAGTAACTTTCTACTTCATTGATAATCATAATCTTGCACAATCGGACATTATCCTTCAGTGTGATAAAAAATACCTGTAACCTCTATGTCAAATATTACGGTAGATAGAGGTGATAATGTTGAGACAGACATACACACAGATAATCAAAGATATGAGAGAGAGAGAGAGAGAGAGAGGGGGTGGGGGGGGGGGAGAAGTAACGTAAACAGCAATAAAAGGGTTGTATATATATGTTACAAAACAATAACAAAGCAACACGGAATAACAAAAAGAAAAAAATATAACAAAAAAAAATAAATAAAAGTGAAAAACATGAGCTGATGCAATAAGACGTGTAAATAGTTATCTTACTATCTGTCGATGACTTTGACATTGATGTAGAGATGACTGGGGTCATCACGTGTTCGTATAAAGGTGGGCACAATGGGGGGTGTTAAATGAGATATGACCAAAAATGCAAACAAAAAAGAAACAGAATATTATTTTTTAATTTTACTAGGCACTGACTTACACGTTGTGTATGGCATAAAATATTTTGAATATATGCTTAACCCTTTCCCTCATAGAGGGCACCATGAAAAGACATATGAGAACAACATAAAACCAGATCAGCCTGCGAGTAACTCGCAGGCTGATCAGGTTTTATGCTGTTCGCTGCTCCTCAGTGGTCTGAAAATGAGGATTTTGTAATTAAATTTGGTAAGGTTTAACTGTGGTTTTCAGCAGATCAGGCTTTATGTGGTACCTACTGAGTGCGTCAAAATGAGTCTATATGAGGGAAAGGGTTAAAATGAGTCTATATGAGGGAAAGGGTTAAAATGAGTCTATATGAGGGAAAAGGTTACGTTATAGGGGATATGGCTGATTTTATCAACAAAGAGTTGCAGACAATCAGACAGACAGACGTACGGACAGGCATATGAAACAACGAAAGAACGGATAGACGGATTATGCTGTTAAATTTGTAACGAAAAGTTCAAGATAGCAAATTGTTAATATGCATGTTAAATATTTTAAAAAATACTTACAAGGGGTAGCAGTAGCGCATTGATTAAACCAAATCTTTCTGTTAACTCTATCCCATTATTAACACGGTGTTACTCTTTTGCTCCCCTCCGCTGCGAATGCATTTCAGACATTAATTAAAATCCAGCTTATTACAAGCGTGCGCACAACAATAGGGACATCCGGGTAGAGCCGCATCCAACCGAGACTGTAAAGTCCCCCCCCCCCCCAAAAAAAAATGTTTAGAATAGGACTTGGAACAACAAGAACAAAGGACACGATGCTGAGTCAGCGACTATATCCACTTGAATAATTAGTTCTGGAGCAGATACCCTAGCTGCGTAGTGTTCAGTGATTATGTCGTCGCCACACATAAAAAAATAAATAAAATAAATTAATGTTTTTATTTTCATCTCCTAGCTCTTCCCTTTTTGTTTAATGCTGCTCACTTGTATATACTATCACATATAAAACAAGCCACCGTAAAATATTAGATGCTAAGGGTACGTTAAACCCAACAAGCACACACACACACACACAGATATATATATATATATTATCAATCGGGTAACTTTGTTCTAACATAATCAAATTAATTCTTTTAAATATACATTAATTATGTTTTAAACCAAAGGTGACGGGTACAACGAACGGGGTACCTTAGACCTTAGTTTTAAACACGGTATCAGAGAGAGAAAAATAAAAAAAAAAATATGCGTGATTTAAAAGTAGGGCTCGTCCGGGATTTGAACCCGGGACCTCTCGCACCCTAAGCGAGAATCATACCCCTAGACCAACGAGCCAGTTCGATTCGTGTGTTAGACAGAGTGTATTAATATCTATTTTTAGATAACCGCTGACTTGCTCTATTCCGGCTCGCTTTATAACTTTCGGTGACAAATCGAGTACCAGCACGCTTTGATTTAGCGCTGAAGGTTGTGAAGAAATGCAAAACGTGCATTCAGTCAAATAACTGGTAAAACTTTAAAACAGTAAAACTAAAAGCATTTGACTGGTTCAGATTAAAGCAGACACAGTGCCGTTGCCAAGGTGCAACGGATGTTATCTCAGTAGAGGTCGGCCTGGGTAATTGGCCATTTTGCTACCTCCCCACCCCCCACGGGCATGATTCTATTTAAAGATCTTATTAAAAAAAAAAAAAAAAAAAAAAAAAAGAAAAAAAAAAAAAGATTCTTATCATACTCTGGAGATGCGAGGTCTGTCTGGAATTCAATGTTAAGTATGTCATTATGTAGATCAAAAGTCTTCACATTTTAATAGACACCATATGTACATTAGATATATGAATCACCCAGGACTGTGTTATATTTGACCTAAATGCATGAAACGGGTTAAATGGCAAATATAATATAGGAGCGCCGCACGAGACTGGTGTCTGCCTATATATATACAAGTACATGTATTAGGCGGTGCATGAGTGATTGTACACATACCTACGTATACCCAGGCGTGGCGTCTCATTCTTGTGCATGCAGCGGCTCCATTATTGTTCCAGGGCCTGCTCTATATGTCATGACTTATATATACGTGGTGTTTTCACTAGCTCAACCGATTATTGGCACGAAAGGAACAATTGTAGAATGACGCGCTTAATTACCATGGATTAGTTGTTTTATCATTTGAAATAGAGATGAAATATTCCATATATTCATTATATCGAAACACAGTATAAATAAATAAATAAATAAATAAATAAATAAATAAATAAATAAATAAATAAATAAATAAATAAAACAGATGTACAGTAAAGAGTAATGTTCGTTCCAGTTGGTGGTACAGTGTGAATCAGTTGAGAGAAATTGGATATTAAACATAGTCTAATACCGGTGAGTGAACAAACACAAAGAAGATGTCTAAACAACATTTCTTTCAATAATTCTTGAAGAAGCTTTATAAAAATCAATTGAAATGTCGTGAAAAAAATCTTAAGTGTCTCAGTTTAATTTTCCCGTTACAAAACTGTGAAAATTATAAGGGTGGTAATATTCACTGCTTGAAACCGTGAATATCATCATTTTAAATCCATTGATATTTCCCTACAATCCTCCGAAAAGCGTTAAACGAAGACTAATTATATTTCTTAAGAAGAGTAACGAGAAGGATGAAATCCGCTCCTATATATTTAAATATCACTTAGTAAAGTCTCTGTAATGGTTCCGATACATTTCGGATCTCATGGTCTTTCACGGAAATAACCAAGTTTTCCTAATGTTTCATTAGGGTACATTGGTTTTCTTGATAGAGGTTAAGTAGTCCAAGACAAAACGGAACCATTACAGAGACTAAAGTATGGTCGGTGGTGTTCGAGACAGCTCAGTTAGTTAATTATCAAACTTCGGTAATAAAATAGAATACCATAAGCTTGGAAACAAAGGAAACTTAAAGATCAAGATATTCAAATGTTTTGAAGAATTTAGATATTGCATGTTGATTTTAATTCAGTTTGCCTATACATGTATAAACATGTCGAATAATTTGATAATTGATTCAGTATTTCTGCTTGATGATAAACATTATTATATTCAATATCATAGTTAATTTGTTGAAAACAGACCGCCATAACCATATTGTACTTTGCTACAATTATGGTGTGAATATATGTCACTAAGGAAGAATTTTCTACCTTAGATGAAGGGCTGGAGATGACCTTTTGGTTGTTCTCTAAGTTAATGGTTTTCGTCTGCTGGCTGATAGAATGGCGGGACGACTCTGCTGGGCGGAAGTCTTCCCACGCATGCGTGGACTCGGCGCATGCTCACCCGGCTGCGGTGACGTCAGGGTCAAAGTTCACCACACTCCTCCCCGTTCTAAAAAGGGGTCCTCCACCTGTGGGGGTATGTGCCGGTAAAATGGTAACATGGGTTAGAAGCCGCCTGACTGTACTATGGTAACATGCTGTTCCGGGGTGGACCAGTACTTAGCCCCTAAAAAATTAACCCGTCCACTGTTGTCCTCAGGGTCACGGCCAGAGAGTTTCCTTCTAACCGTGACTTCCCATGCTGGCCAGAGAGGTCTGGGACCCCTTTGGCCCAAAGGTATGACCTTCACTCCACCGGGCCCGGGGGGCGACGATGGAGATACAGGCGTTCCGCATTTGCGGTAGCCTGTCGCAGCACTTCCTCCCAGGGCCTCTTGATGACGCTGGCGACGGCTGCTGCTGTTAATCCCAGAAGTCCTGGTGTGGACCGCCGGTACCCAGCTGGTGGGAAATATGGACAATCCGTCTCCAGGAGTAGCCTGGTTGGGTCCATATTCCTAACGGCTGCCTGCTGGTCTGGGTGCTCCAACCTAGCGATGAGGGAGGTGAACCCGAAGTATGTGTTCGGGAAGGCCTTGATCCACTCTTCCATGAGTTTCCAACTCCCCGTATAACAGTGGAGATGGATAAGGCGATCTTTCCCCACAGAAGAATGGGCCCTCAGCTGAAACAGCAACGTCAACAGGGTGGCGTCGAATCCATCCTGCTGACCTCTACCGTGGAGTACAAGGATGTGATCCGGGCCCAGAAGCTCGAGGAGGTAGTCCAGCTTCCACATCTACTCTGCCCAGGTTGCTGGGGGCAGAGTGTAGTCAAGCCCGACTTCTCCCTATCCGGCGACCAGGGGATCAGCGAGCAGAGTCTTCAGGCGCCCTAGGTCCTTGTCTCCAGCTACCTTCTTTGGGTGGAGTCCTGCTACCACAACCACCCCCTGTGATACCCATGACTGGAGCTGGGCGGTCGATGGGTATGTTTCAGGGTCACAGAACACCCCGGTGACATTCTGCACCTGCACCTCGTATTCCTCAGGTGGGGAGCGGGCCCTGCAAACACGTTGGAGAGCAAGGTCGTCAATGTCCATCTCCTTCATCGTCCGGTCAAGATGACAGTGGCGGTCGAAAGCGATGGGCAGCTGTGGCAGCATCTGTCGATCTTCTGTGGAGAGTTCGTACATTGCCTTCAAACTCTCCACCTGATATGGTTCTAATATTGACACCAGAGTCAGGAGTACCCTCCAGTGTACTAAAGCAGTCACCTGATTTCCTCTCTGTTTGATAGAGAAGTCCTCAGGAACTGGTGAGCCCCAGAGTCTCACAAAATTCCCTCATGACAGCAGTCAGCTGGGCAGGCTGCTCGTCTTCAATTGGTGCAAGACCCATGCTCTCGACGTAGCGGACGAGGCCACTAAGAGTGCTTTGCTCTCCTAGCAACCATCGTGCCACTAACTTCAGAGCCCCGACTCTCTGGTTGGCCATGTCTGGTCCGCTTAGCCTTGCGTTGAATATGCCCGGCAGGTGAGCGTCGAGAGCGTGAACTGACGACACGTCTCCCCTACACCCCCTTACTGGGCATGTTGGTCTCCTTGATGGTTCCGGAGGAGCTGGACGTTTCTCCTGTGGGGTTCCCGGTGAGATTCGCTTCGCCGGGGGCTTGCCACTATGGTCCCTCACAGGATACTCTGTTCGTCTTCTGGAATGCCCCTGGGTAGAGCTGCGGGGCGGGCTCTCCCCCGGGTCACTCCTACGTCTGTGAAGGTCCCGGTGTCTGTCGGAGTACCTCTTGCCAGTACCCTTGGACCTCTCCCAGGATCCTGAAGTTGAAGCCTTCACCATATCTGAGTAGGTGGTCTTCTTTGAGCTGGTTAGGGTGGGCTCTCTGTCTGTCTGCTCCGCCCAAGAAAGAGTCTTCCCAGAAGACGGGGTCTTCTCTGTCGACACATCCTTCCCTTTAGACGAGGTCTTCTCTGTCGACTGGCTGCACTCCGCCTTCCTAGGGGATGCCTTTACAGGACTTTCCAGGAGTACAGCCGCCTGGGACATATCTACCTCCATCTCCTGGCCCAGAAAGAAGGACATCTTCCTGCGATCTGGCGCCGGCGTCTTCAGACACTCGCTGGATGTGAGGGTCACTATCCAGGCGAATGTCCCGGCTAGGACCACTTGGATGGTCACTAAACCGGACGATGTCGGTCCTTGGTTTGGGCAGCGCTGACACCTTCTCGGATATCCACTGCCGACTGTGATACTGGACAGTGTCCAGCTCCTTGGCTAACGATGCTAGCCACTTCTTACTACCTTGCGCCTTCCCAAGAGCCACCTGGTCCATTAGAACACAAGTGACCTCTTCAGGATTTGGTGCTCCGGTCACTAGCTTGTCTAGCTCCCTGGAGTTGAAAAGCCTCTTCTCCTTAGTGAACCGCCGGACGGCCTTGATAGGAGACTCCATCCTTTGGTTGCCTGAAACATACAATGGTAGAACACAAACACATTAGTGGGACCGTCGGAGACAGTCACCACATTTATATTTGTCAATATCCAAGGCATCGGTAGGAGTAATATCAACACAAGAGCCATGGTACCACTCCTGGCAGAAACCGCACTGGATCATAAAACGCTGCTGCCAGGGTTTCCGGCAAGAGCAATATACTCGATCATCACCCCTGGCTGGCTTGATAGCTTCCCCAGGGTTCTTCTTCCAATGATTTATCCACTGAGGGATATCCCGGTCTCTACACAGTTTAAGGCGGTCATGATTTGCCACAAAAACTGAGTTTCTCAGTTTTACCCGGAACAGATAGGATGATAGTTTTGCAACAATCACCCCAGGACCCTTCCATGGTGGAGACAGTTTTTTGCACTTCCCTTTAAGTACAGCAGTATCAAGCAGGTAGACAGGGTCGCCTACTTGATAATTCCTTTCTAAGATGCGCAAGTCATAGTTCCTCTTCATACGTTGGGAAGTAGTCTTCATGACACGGCGGGCTGTTTCGTGGGCCCTCTCCATGGTGGAGATGAGAGTCCTTGTGTACTCAATGGGAGACGTGTGTTCGCCACGTTTGAGTGGGAACATCAGATCAGCTGGAGTACTTACTTCTCTGCCTAGCATCATCATGTTTGCTGTAAGTCCTGTCATTCGGTTCACAGAAGCCCGAAGAGCTCCCGCAATTTGTTACAAATGGATGTCCCAGTGTTTTTGGGATTTCCCCACAAAACAACGGACGGCGTCCATTAGAGTCCGGTTGTAGCGTTCCACCTGTCCATTGGATGAAGGGCGGTAGGGCGTGGTTCGGGTCTTGTGGATTTCAAGTACCCGACACAATTCTGTGAACAGCTGGGATTCAAAGTTGCGGCCTTGATCAGAGAATATTTGGAGCGGGGCTCCAAACCTCATGAAAAAACCATCCACAGCTGCTCTTGCTGTCTCCTCCGCAGATTGGTTTGGGACCGGTATACATTCTACCCACTTAGTGAATTGGTCCACTATCATGAGTACATGTTCATTTCCTCTTGCTGATTTTGGCAATGGGCCCAAAAAGTCAATGTGGACCCTTTCCATAGGTGCCCCAGCCTGGTATTCAGTCATAGGGCACTTACCATGGCGGGCAGTTTTCTTGTTCTGGTTGCACTGGGCGCAACCAGCAACGTATGCTGCCACATCTTTTCCCATACCGTACCAGGTAAACTTCTCTTTCATTCGGTCTCTGGTTCGGGCCTCGCCCTGATGGCCAGCAGAGGGAAGGTCATGATTCAAGACCAAGGCCTTCTCTCTGAGACCTTTAGGCAGTACCAGCCTCATTTCCTGAGAGTGCTTGTCTGTCTGATAAAGCACTCCATCAACCAGAGACATCATTTCCTTGTTCAACCAGTATGACTTGCTGGCTGGGCTAGAACGGAACAGAGCTGCAGGTTCTGGCTCTAAGTCGTTCTCTAACCACTCCAATATGAAGCACAAGTCGCTGTCTTGACTTTGAGCTTCCTTCAGATCTGTAAGGGTGAAACCCCAACTTTGTGGGACATCTCCCTTATCCTTGTCAGGGACCCTTTGGGGTTGCTCATTATCTTGGATTAAAACCCCAGGGCCCTGAGACGGTACCTTTGCTGAAACCAGGTTTGCGCTAGCAACCATAGCATCCCCAGTGATGCCAATAGAATGCCACGAGATTTCCTCGAGAGCATTTGACAACGCTGTTACATCTGTCATATCTACAGCACTTCCCGGTTCCCAAATGGACTTATCAGGGTTGCAAGTGGGCTCGCTTCCCATGACTTCGTCTGTCTTCATACTCTCCGAGAGGTTCTGGGCCCTCCCAGAGAGTTCCTCCATGGCGACACACACTGATGCCTGCTCCCCGCACTCCCTGCTGATTTCGCTTTCGTCCTTGTTTAGGCAGACATTTCTTGCAGCACTCCTATGACTTCCAAGAACAGCTCTAATCTCACTGTCCTGACCCCCAGGACATGAAATAGGCCTCTTATTCCCGGTTGCCAACGGCACTGCCCCGTCTACCTCTTCAAAGAACCTCTGCCACTTCTCTGTGGCGTCCCTGAATACCTGCACCCGCCACAGGGCAATTGGTTCGGTGCTTCACACATTACCTCAGATGGCATTCTGGACAATGCGTCAGCATTTGAATGTTCCCGACCTGGTCTGTGCTTGAGTACCATGTTGTACTGAGACAGCTCTTCCAGCCATCTCGCCAACTGCCCCTGTGGCTCCCGAAAGTTCATCAGCCACCTAAGACTGGAGCGGTCTGTTCGCACCACAAATGGCCGCCCCAGCAGATAGTGCCTATACTGTCTGGTAAAGCGCACTACCGCCAGAAGCTCCTTCCGTGTGACACAGTAACGCCTCTGTTCTTTTGTCAAGGCAAAGCTCCCATAAGCTATCACCTTCTCCTGACCATCTTGGATTTGGATAAGCTCAGCGCCAATTGCGAAGTCCGAGGCGTCCGTGTCTAAATTAAATGGGTCCTTTATGTTGGGCAATGCTAACACAGGGGGCTGGGTTAGCATTTCCTTCAAGGTGGCGAAAGCCTCTGCCTGCCTTGGTCCCCATACAAACTGATTCTTTCCAAGGACCGCATACAGGGGGGCCGCTATCTTAGAGAAATCCTTGATAAATCCTCTATGATAGTTCACCAGTCCCATGAACCGCTCTACATGCTTGGCACAGTTTGGAACAGGCCAATTTTTAACCACAGCTATGTTTTGTTCGGACATAGCCAGGCTATCCCCGCTCACACGTCTCTCGAAGAATTCCACTTCCTTTTGGAAGAAAGTGCACTTCTTGGGTTTCAACTTAAGACCGTGTATGCGGAACCGGGTCAAAGCCTCTTTGAGGTTTGCCAGGTGTTCGTTGGCATTCCGTCCCAGCACGACTATGTCATCAAGGAATGCTAGGACAGTTTTCCAGTTCAGCCCTCTGAGGATAAGGTTCATAGCCCTAGCAAATGTAGCCGGGGCTCCACATAAACCAAATCCCATTCGTACATGTTCAAAAAGACCATACCTTGTAATAAAGGCAGTCTTTTTTCTATCTTTCTCTCTGATTTTTAATTGGAAGTAAGCAGAGTTAGCATCTAGTTTGGAAAACCAAACGCTGCCTGCTAACGTGTCTAGGCAATCATCGACCAATGGTAAGGGGTAAACGTCTTTGACAGTTACCTCATTCAGCTTTCTGTAGTCGATGCACCACCTCACAGAACCATCTCGTTTGCGGATCAGCACAGGAGCTGAGGCCCAATCTGAGGTGGACTCCTGTATCACACCAGCCCTGAGCATCTTCTTGAGGTGCTCTTCTTCTTCTTCTGCAAAGCTGGCGGGAGTTCGCCGCATCCTTTGTTTTATGGGCTTTGCATTTTCTGTGTCTATGGTGTGCTCTATTTCTGTGAAGTTCCCCAGATCGAACTCATCCTTTGCAAAAACATCTTGGAATTCAATTAGCAGTTGCGCCAATTGAATTCTCTGGTCTGCATCCAGGTTCGTGCATGAGTCCTGATAAAGTTGTCTGAGATGTTCTGGCATAGTGCCACCATCTCCATTAGGAGATGATGAGCCACCCTCACCCTCTTCCATGAGTACTTGCAACACGGAGATTTCCTCAGTATTGCTTTCCTCTACATTTTCAATTATTTTGTCAACAGGGTAAGCCCTACCTATCTCGCTTCCCCTCTTGACAAGACGGAACCTGTCTGATGGATTCACTAAGCACACTATAGGGTCTGATGAACTCTGGCGCAATACACTCGGCATCAGTAACTTGGGACTGGTTCAGTGGTTCAATAATGTAGCTAGGCAGCTGGGCGTCTAGCTTACATGGGACTTTTACTACAGAGTTAGGGGGTATGACCCTTCTCTTTGCCACAGTTACCCGGGACGCAGATGGAGCCCCCTCCCTGGAATCCACATCTAGGGTGATGCACATTCCATCAAAAAATAAAATCCCTTTTCCCATATCTAATATTGCATTCCCCACCCCCCTAAGGATATCAAATCCCAGGAGCATATCTTGTTCAATGGGAGCAACATAGACGTTTTGAGAATACCACTGAGTGCCAATTCTCATCTTTACTGGGCCTGCCACCTGTGCCGCCATAGACATTTCTCTGCCTGCAGCAAGCAAGGTGACATCCCTGATCTTCTTTGGGGTAGTTTTCAGCTGTTGGTAGACTTTATCTGAGATAATGGCCACCTGTGCCGCAGTGTCCACCACCGCTTTGATGGGAACACTGCCAATCTGCACATCCATGGTGAATTGTGAAGCTGATCTGACTTGACAGACCACAATTGGGTCCATTTTGTCTCCCCTGTCCTGATTGTTGTGGCTGGGCTGGGCTGCCACATAGGGATTCTTGCTGTTGCAGGCCGTTGATATGCCATATGGCTGGGTCGAGGAAAGACCTACTTCTTCGTCGACCCCTTGTAGTTTAAAGATCGGGCCTGGTTGGCTCGATCCTCATCTCTGAGCTGGGGGCAGTTCTTCCTAAAGTGTCCCTCTTTGTCACAGTGGAAGCACCTTAGGATAGGCCTCCCCCGCCCCTTTGGCATCATTGACCTCAGGGAGCGAGTCAGCCTTCTTTCCAGGTCCCGCAGTGCATCATTAAAATCCGAGGGACCTGTTGCTGTGCTACTAGTGGTAGGTGGGGCCGAGGCATACCCTTGTCCTGACGGCAGAGTGGGGTTGCTGTGTGGCGGGGCCTCCACAGCATACACCCTTTCTTCTTCCTCAGTGCGCCTTTTTTGTTTTTTCCCAAAAATGGCCGCATGCACCTGCTGGTATTTCCTGGCCGCCCTAATAGCGTCTATTAGGTCCATGGGTTCCCTCATGATGACCTGTTGTCCAGCCTCTTTGTCTAACATTCCCAGGCAGAAGCGACTTACTACCTGGGAAGTCACATAATCCTCTGGTAGCTGCCTGAAAGCTTTACCACTGAGGGTCCTCAGTCTATCTGCCCATTCATCCAGAGATTCACCAACGCTTTGCGTTGCGTGATAAAATCTGGTCTGGGCTGTCTCTGGCAGGTCCTATTCCCCAAACCTAATGTCTAACTTGTGCAATAAGTCAGGGTACTCTGGTACTCCTTCATTATCGCACAAGAGTGCGTAGTGCTCTAGGGCTTTCCCTGACAAGCACAAAACCAGGCAGTTGAGGCTCTCCTCCTCAGTCCACTCACAAGCTTTAGCATGCTGAGTGAACTGGCGTTTGAACGCATGCCAGCTGCCGGTGCCATTAAAGGATAGGTTCCTGGGAATGGAACCATAAACCTCCCGGTATGATTTTTTCGGTGAGGTGTAACCACTTACCTGGGGCCTGAAGTCGGATGGGACCTCCCTTGGTGCTGCAGATGTGGCCCTACGTTCCCTCAGTGGGGTGTAGGATGCCCTTGGTGGCGAAGACGTGGCCCTACGTTCCCTCAGTGGGGTGTAGGATGCCCTCGGTGGCGAAGATGGCTCTGTCTTCAGCATTGAGGGCTGTCTCAAGACAGAATTACCCAGGGGCAATGATAGCTGGGCCAAAATACCTCTGGGCATTTCTGGGGTTGGCTCTGGATCTGCCCTCGGTGGTTGGGTTTGGGCTGTTGCAAGCAGCTTTGTTGCCGCCTGCATGACACCCATCATGTCCAACCACTGTTGCTTTGTGGGGCGAAAGTCCTCATCCTCAGGGTCTTCTCTTGGCGCAGAAACTGTGGACTTACCTGCAGAACGGGCCAGGAACTGATCCACCACTCTTTGTCTACCAGGGGTTTGGGAGGGAACGCCATACCCACTTTCCTTCTTTAAAGGTACAAGCGAGGTATTTACCGTGAAATCTAACTTATTCAGCTCAGGGACAGTGAACCATCGTCTACAAATCGTCTCTAGAGCTGAGCATGATATATTTCCATCTTGCTTTCTCAGGGAGAAAATCACCTGCGCCAGCTTTTCGCTGACACCGGGGATTTCCTGTAAACCCTGCATATCAACAAAGTTCACCGCAATCCTTTTGGCATAAGCGCTTTGCGCCACACCAAGGCTCTCATCGGCATTTTCTGCCTCTGAGGTGCTGTCATCAGCTACATGGGATTGGGGAGAGTCATGAGGAGGGGCCTGGGCCGACATTTCCATACTTAATCCCAAAAAACAAGAAACAAATAACGCTTTGCGAAAAATGTAGGTTGTTTTCTAGTGTTTACAGCACAAGTTTTACAATGGCGTGTGTAAACCCCGTGCGATTTCTACCAGTTGCAGAGCCTGGGAGAAACTCAAAAAAACAGGCAAAATAATGCAGGAAAGGACAGAGAACCTATCTCAAATACAATTTAAATGTATAAGAAATATATCAATGTTGCAATTCCTATCCAATACTGTGTTAGAACGAATCAAAAGTTGCGAAAATGGCTGGGCCAAAATCGCGGACTCTCGTGGGATGGTAGCGAACTCTTGAAACACAAATAAAGGCTCCGAATTAACCGCTGCCACCAATATTGTACTTTGCTACAATTATGGTGTGAATATATGTCACTAAGGAAGAATTTCCTACCTTAGATGAAGGGCTGGAGATGACCTTTTGGTTGTTCTCTAAGTTAATGGTTTTCGTCTGCTGGCTGATAGAATGGCGGGACGACTCTGCTGGGCGGAAGTCTTCCCACGCATGCGTGGACTCGGCGCATGCTCACCCGGCTGCGGTGACGTCAGGGTCAAAGTTCACCACAACCATTATCCCCGAGTGCCCAAACTGAGCCCCTCTAAGATTTAATTAGGAAATGCAACATAAAAAAAATTCATATAATAGAAACTGTTCACGTACCAATTAATTCTATCAAATTCACATTGATACCCCCCCCCCCCCCCCACACACACACACAAATAATCTGTTATACATAATTATTTTCTCGAAAATAACATTTAATACATTACGAGTCAAATATTATACCATCATTTTGTGTGGTCCTAACTCCGCCCCCTACGTGACGTCATAGCAGTTGCGAATCGTACACATATGACTTCCATTTTATAAATATGTAAACACAACAGAGGGAATTTGCGAGATACTTTTATTTTAAAAATTTGAGTGTAAAAGGGCCATTCTGCGTGGAAATCATTTTGTATTAAGAAAAAAAACAAAAACACACACACATAAAAAGATTAGTGCGAGATAAAATTTGCACTAATTGTCAGTTTGAATAAAAATTTCGTACAAAAATCATCTGAGTTTATTTACAGAAACATAGTAAAAAAATATCTCACAGTCGCTTACGCGTGTGATAAAATCGAGCGAGACTACGATAAAAAAGGAAGGTGGCGGAGTTAGGACAGGGGCGCAATTCGGACCTCCGACGATATATTTTGTTTTTAACATTTGTCCATTTATTTACTATGTAAATCATGGAAATAAACTTTTGAAATTGACTTTGAGTAAATTCTTGAGAAAAGTATGTAAATTCGATTCCAGGGAACTTGAATCATAGCATTAATAGTTTTACACTTTTTACGCGAAGGCTATGTTTTAAGAAAACTAAGGTCGTGGGTTTCATTTTTTTCTGTGTCTTTGAAATATTGATATATTTCAATACACAGTAAGAACTAGATAAATAAAACTGTAATGCAAGGGATACTGAGAACTACTATCACTTTATAAATACATACTAAGATGAACATAATCATTGAATTTGAATGATATTGCATAGCTTCATAGGCATATTTACTATATTCATAACATATAACAAGGACGGAACTTAATCATACTGGCATGTAATAACTTTTTTAAAACTCTTTTTTTCTGATATGTTTATATTCAGGATATATTCTCAAATATTTATTTTATGGTCCCTCCTATATAATGTTGTAGAGGTTAATTGATTTTTTTATGAATTAATTTGTCAAGAAACCGTTAACTTTACCTCAAAATACCGTTTGTATGGAAAAAAGAAAGAAAGAAGAATAAATCCGCTATTTGTCTTAAATGGTTTTACCCTTTCCCTCATAGAGGAAACCATGAAAAGACCTATGCGAACAGTATAAAACCAGATCAGCCTGCGAGTAACTCGCAGGCTGATCAGGTTTTATGCTGTTCGCTGCTCCTCAGTGGTCTGGAAATGAGGACTTTATAATTAAATTTTGTAAGGTTTAACTGTGTTTTTTTGCAGATCAGGCTTTATGTGGTACGTATTGAGTGCGTCAAAATGAGTCTATATGAGGGAAAGGGTTAATGAAATAAATCATATTCATAATAATGATATTAATGTTTCCTTATGTATATGTCTAGATTCAGATCAGACCACGTGTTCTCGGTAGTTAAAATGATACTTAAGTATGATCTCATACTTAGAATCTAACTATGTCCATTAGGTTCAAAAGGATCTGAGATGATACTCAAATTTGAGCCCGAGATCGTACTTAAGTATTTTTGAGAACAAGGGCAAAATTAGCATAATTTGATCAGCATTTGCATTGTGTTTAACATTGTGTACTATTTGCGTTAGTTTACAATATATCAATGCTATTTTATTCTTTCTTTTTCATGAAAATTGTATTATTATGAAATATAATGGACATTGAAAGGGGGCTATGATGTACTAGGTATATAGATTTGCTGTTTTATTATTTTTTATCCTGTTGTTATTATTATTATAATTATTATATTGAGGGGTTGGAGTTGTTGTTTTGCAACACTCAGCGAGGAAACTTTATATCTCTTGCCTTTCATACCAAAGTCGTGAACAATAGTGCTGGTAGCTTCCTGATTGTCGCTCATATACGAATTTGGTATGAAATGCCAAGAGATATAAAGTTTTCCTTAAACTCAGGAATGATGTCAGTAGATAGTGAAAGTAAATTAAATACACACACCAAAGCTCATTTAAAGGCTCGGTATATTTTACGGTTGAATAATTACTCTCGAACTCACTTTAACCTCCGAGATTTCGCGCCGAAAATTTACGATATTTCACTGAGTAGTGCATTTCTTGGTTTTAGGTCTTTGGCGAAAACAACATGGGGTTTAAGATATATCAGTCAAACTAATACAATGTCGATTGTGTAAAATGCTGTATTATGTAATATTAAAAAAAAAAAATGAAATCGGCACAAATTAAAGATTCAGTTCCACCAGTATCTCTTTATTTTTCATTTTCTAAGAAAAACATGAATATGTACATACACGCTATGTATACTATGTGTAGTACATACTACATATGGGGTATTTAATGACAGAGTTGAAGTGCAAGAGATGTTTGGTCGATTGGTTGGTTATTTGGTTGGCTGGTTGAATGGTTTAACGTTTCAGTCTACCTAAGACCGATATAATGCTCACACTGCATCACTCCGTAGTCACATTATAACGGACCAAGTAAAGTCGTTGTCCTTGAGTATTCGAGTCCCGGCAGAGTCAGTGCTGGAGCCTTCAAAATATCTTGCGGCGGTCCGGTGGTTCTACCTGGGTGTTTCTGTGGACCCAGAGTCTTCCCTAACTGACGTCTTCCCTAGCTGACGTCGACATATGAGTGACATACTGTTGCTGTGACGGTCAACACTAACACAACAGTAGCCCGACACCGAGTCAACCAGTCCTAGAACAACGCTGTATAATTCAGAATTTCATCTCACAAATTGTCAATAGAAGCTCGAAGATGACATAAACCAGAAGCAATTCCTTTTAGTGAAAGAAAATGTCAGTCTTGTTTTTGTTTAGGGATGAATTTAATTTTGTTTTATAATGTCTTTTATTTACTACTGTAAGAAAAAAAATTAAACATTTTATTGGAAAAGACCAAATATTCTTAAATTTGTTGAATTGATATCATCTGAAAATAAATAATTTGTAAGAATCTTGCCATGTTTGTTTGTAAAGCATTTTAAAAAAAAGAAATATTTTTATAAACGCTTAATTATGTGCATACATATTTTTCTCCTTTTTCCTTTTTTAATATTAGTAAAAATTGATTTTTCTTTTCTTACAAAAAAAAAAGGATTTTTCTCATATATATATATATATATATATATATATGTGTGTGTGTGTGTATGTGTGTGTGACTATATGTGTGTATAATGGTATATCTATGAAAGTTTGTATAATGTGATGATTTGATATTGATGCCACTGATTTTCGAACATTTATAAAAAAAAATATGCCATGTTTATTTGTGCATGACATGTTTTACATATGTGTATACCATGGCATAATGCCTACATGTATATTATGAAAATAATCCCTATTATTGTGAAGTTCAGATATATACAGTTTTCAGTCTTTTTATGACGTTACAATAACCAGTGGAGGTAGAAAGTTTGAAGTCCGATACAAATTTATGAAACTTGATAATAATCATATTCAAGCTATCGACCATAAATCTACTGAAATTCACAATCTTCCCAAAAATGTTACGAGCCACATTGCCCAGCGACTTTGAGGCAAAAAAATGTTGATTTGCATAATTACCGCAGTAATTTTAAGGAAACTCCCTTTTCACTTGAGGTACACACAACCCCAGTGCCATCAGCCATTTGATTAGGTATAAACCCTTAGCAGCCATGAAATAATAAGCTGAAAGTGAAGAACAAAGTGCAATCGCGAGGAGCAAGTGCTTGAAGTGAAGTTAAGTTACTTGTTTTACATTTTTATTCAAAGTAAAAATATGCAGGTACCTTTTTCCTCAGTTTATAAGTTTTAATTATTATTACCAGGAAAAGATCATATACATTTTTGTAGAAAAAAGTTTTTGATTGATAATCACAACAACCTTACTAGATCTATTTTTGGCAAAGCTATAACAGTTGTTTTTGATTGAAATGAATTATTTCGACTTTTCAAATTGTTTTTATCATCAATTCGTTTCAAATTGATTCGTACCGATACATTTCCCGACATCAAGATACTGTACATATCTGCTTTGAACGTTTCGTAGACAGCTGATGCTGAAGAGGGTGTAACAGGTAAACATATTAGCATAAAAAATAACGAACTACTGGTTTTGATGCATATGTACATGATTTGGGGAACATCAAATAATTCAAAAATTCTGTGATATCTGAGTTGTTCAATTTCTTTGGTTTTTATCAAATTTACTAATAAGACAAAAATATCTGGTCAAGGATTAATACGCTCAAACTCTGGCACAGTGGATTGACCCCACATTAATCACTGTCACACTGAGTTACCACGTGACCATGGTGTGTACCAAAAGTCACACTATTGGTTACCAATGATTTAAATGGAACTCAGCTAGTTTTCAACACAGTGAGGCAAAGATCTGTGCGAAATCACCTGCGATGGAGATCGGAATACGCTAAGACCACGCAATCTGATTTTTTAAATACTTTCATTTGTTAAATCAAAATTTAAAAGTGCATGTATGTTAATCATTTGAATGGGACCAAAAGGAAATATCAAATGAAAACAATACACTTTAATGAGTGATAATGTTTATTTGCCGTATATTCCTTAAATATACACATATAACTCTCAGATTGAAGAAAATACACATTTTCAAAAAAAAAAAAAAAAAAAAAAAAAATAGTTAAACAAGATCATAGTTTTCTTCAACAAACCGCACAAACAAGCATTCAGGAGTTAAGATTGAGTGAAAGTAAATAAAATACCCAAAATGAGCACAGATATACAAAATATTATTACGTCACCACAAAACCACATCCAATCTGTTTTTCTCAGACACGCCTTCTAAAACCTATATCATGAAAGTAAACATATCACTGGCGGTAATATCTTCATCCGTGCCTATTGTTTGTCAATATCCAGGTTGAAATATACTGTTTAATGTCTTCGGCGTCTTTTTTTTTGGAACGAAATAAAAAGAAATGTACCAGACTGTTTTGATTTCTGAAGTTCGCAAAATACCACTAGAGATGTGTTTACAAGCATTGTAAAACATTTAGATTCATACAGACAAACATTACCATTCAAACCTACAGTGTACACGAGTTTATCATAATTCCTTACATAACCTCGTTTTGAACTGTGTAAATGTCGTCATGACATTAATGAAGAAGTAGTTTTGATTTGCATTTTTTTCTTTCTGAACGACTAAAAGTGGAAACTATATCAAATGACTAAACCCCAAATACATTATGAGATCCGTGCATGTACACAGGCCTTGTTTACACAAGATACATCTATCTGAGTGACCCTTCACACACAAAAAAAGATCACTTTAGTATCTGTAGTGTGTGAAATACGCCTTTGTGCATGTTGGCATTCTTTAATGAAATGTTTCATGTCTTTTTAGCTATTGTTAAAAAAGGAACTTAGTAGAAAAACCATGTTTTTTCTTTACTAATAAAGCAACTGAAAATGCGTTATCTAATAACATATGATGTTTAAGTCGCAAGCATCGAAAATGCATTTAAAGAATTCATTAATAGGCTATTGTTTCCTTTTCCCCCGATTAAAAGATTATGCTTGTATCGTCTGCGAAATCCTTTTATCTATATCAACAAAGTTTACCCTTCTAATGATCAACTATTTTGATTGTAGTTACACGATAAGTGCGGGAGGTTTGTGAAAGAACATTTTGTATGATGCTGTGTTAACTGGATGATACGATACTGCAGGAATCTGTCTCGTTATCCATTAGGCTAAAGGTATTTACATAAGTAATATTGTTATTACATTTAACCATGTACTGTATATCACCTAGATTGTAATGCTATTAAACATATTGAGTTAGGTTAGTTATACACTGCACAAACTTTTGTAATTAAATGCTTCCTTTCTATGACACATATTTGTCAAATAGTCCAATCATAATAAAGTATGCTTGTATTTGTTCGATCTGTTTAATGCATTGATTACATAGAAAGCACACAACATCAATGAAACGAGAATACAAACTTAAATGAGAACATTGCATAAGCTAATACGAGCAAGGAATGCATACAATGACTGGAATGCTATTTAAACGTTAAACATTTTATTAAAAAAAATAACACCAGGCTAGTATATGATTCTTTTTTTTACTTTGAGTAGGAAAGAAAAACGAACAACTCATGTCAGTAAGGAGGTAAATATCTATTATTTGAATTATTTTTACCTCATTTAAAAACGTAAAGACTTGCTGAATAAATACACAAGTTTTTATGATTATATATACACACGTTCATAATATCTTGAGCTTTCTTGCAAATTTCCAGTAGCTTTTGCGTTAAATGGTAATGTTTAACATATTCAAAGAGGAAAGCATTAAGGTATGAACACTGTATAGCTCAGAACTATGCCCTTCCATTTTTAATCTAATTCAGCTTAAATAACAATATATCAAATATTCAGAAAAGAAAAGAAACGTTGACATGAAAAAAAGCAAATTTCCCAATAATAATATATACATTTTGTGTTATTAATTTCAAATCAAGAGAGGTAGGTGAATTTAAACTCTTTATTTTGTGGCAATGTTTTAAAATAATACCAAAAGTTATAAAAGATTAAGATTTCAATGAAGTTCTACCGCATCCTCTCTGTCATTATCTTATGTCGTCAAAAACCGCACCGATTGCCTTACAAAGATCTGCTCTTTTTAGAACAAGCTAGAAACAGAGTCTAAACAACGTGTTCGTCATAACTTAGAGACTACATGCATTTCCAATGGCAAAAGGTGTTGATATATCACAAGAATCAAGGCTTCATAAATTACTTGCCAATAATGCGTTAATTTATTTGTATTTTTATCATTTATGCATATTCCTGCCTCTTCGATTCCGTCTTCAATGGCATCTCTATAACAATTACACGCTACAAAGTAACTCCTTGACCAAAAAACATTTCAATTTCCTTACGAAAGAAAATCCAACAAATTGGCAATCAATGTAAAACATATGGACCACTAAAAAACAATTAACATTAATGTAAACAATCTATCTATAATAAAGTAGAAAACATATCACAAATTTCTCTGCAAAATGGTAAACATGTGAGCTTACACGTACTAATGGGGCCATATATTTACCTAACTAAAGACCGTAATTGATTCACATAGAATGGATACAAACAATTTGTTACATAAATACACACATCAAAGTAGTTGAACATCATTTTGCATTATTTTAAGAACGATAAATTAAAATAATGCAAGTCTTTTTTCCACTGCACAAAATTGTTATTTCATTGATACAGTAACAGAACTGCTCAATAAGTAATAAAATTTCTTCAAGCAGTTTTGACGGTACCATACTCTAAAATTAAATGACTTGATTATTTCTCATTCTGTTTCGTAACGTATTTGTGCATACAAATAATATTTTAATCATTTATGCAATTGAAATAAAGTCTTCTTAAATGTGTATTGTTTTCTCAAATGCCTTACAATATGCGACATATATATGATGACTAATGTATGTTTTCCTGTAGGCAATACTAAAAAATCTGTTAAACTCTTAACACGTTCACCGTCGGACACCCAGACGTAACTTTTCCGTTACTCACATTATGGAGTGCTAAAGATACTGCAGACATTCGACGTGGAACATGAAAGACTTTCATCAGATTTCACAACCAATCACTTATCTAGCGACATAGACAAAAAGACGTTTTTCACATGAGTAACATCAACGGTGAGCCAAGTATAAAAACAGATAAAGAAAGTAAGACTAAATAAAAGTTATTCAATAACTACACACAATAGGTTTTGCTCGTCGATTATAGTTCGTAAGTAATAAGTAAGCAAGTTCAAAGGAGTTTTGAGGTTACATATTGAACAATATGGAAACTAAGGTTTGTGTTCATATTTAATATACTGAAAAAGGTTTTCTTTCTTATGTAAAAACGATCTTGATGGTAAATTATCATTAAAGCCAATCACCAAAATATGTGGACATTTAACGAAAAAATGAAGCAAAGAAAATCTAAGTTTTGCAAAGCATTTGGCGTTGGTTATCGTTCATTTTACTTGAACATCACATAATAAAAACCTGAAATTGATTACAAAAAGTATTTAAAAAATCAAGATATTTTGATTTTTCAGATTAAAAAACAGTATAAATATACAATTACGTGCAACCTTATTGTTAGCTAATTTACCAAACCATACTGTGGGAAAAGGTATGTCTTTTTAAAGACATAAAAGAAATAAGCAGTCTTAGAACGACTTTGATTATTGACCAGTATATTGTATGCGCATAATTATATTTCATTTGCCGTATGATTTTCAAAAATAAGAACTCATTAGTTTATATTGGCATATATTCTTATAAAACATTGATAAATCAATGTATGAGTCTGACTAAAAGATGTGTTTTTCTCTTTGATTTTTGTGAACATGGTAAAGGTTACTCGAATATCTTATTTACGTTTTCTTATTATGTAAATTGTAAATGTAATATTTATCATGATAAACTTGTGTATTTGAATATTTTACGTAATAACAATGTTTGAACGCTTTGCAATGGAAGACTTATTATGTTTTTTTTTCTTCTGTAAACGATACTATATTATTTAACATTCAAAATTTTGACGCAATTGGCTTCCTCAAGTCAAATAACCACTCATGTTCGAATCATTTTTATATAACTGTGTACCTGTAAACAACGAAAGTTATGACACTTCAGTCTTTTTTTATACCAACTAATGAACCTTTGATAACAAAATATAATTAAGATAAGTTTCAAAACTGTATCTTTCTTTGTTCCAACGACAGAAATTTGAATATCATATCACACTGATTTATTTATGCCCTAGTCCTCTGTTGTCTGATCTGGTCTGATTCTAACATGGTATGCCATATGAAGACATTTGTACAGATGCTCTCGAGTTTCCCTTAGTTGTCATATCGTAACCATATCAACACGATTTCATTCTGAAAATGAGGACCAGTTACACAAATGGCGAATAGTTTCACATTTGCAAGTAATATAAATTCAACCAGACCATACTACAATTTGTAGTACTAATATACCGACTTGATGGGATGATCTCTTATATGAAAACTCATTAACCCTTTACCTCATGAATAATCATGAACAAACCTATGACTTAATGAATATTAATTTACTGAACTTCAAATGAAAAAAATGGAGCTTCATTTCCGTATAGACTATGTAGAATCTGAGCTTCAATACTGTATTGTGTAAGCAAACAGAGGAGACCCTGAACAGATAGTTCCTTTTATGTGCTGTCTGATCAGGGTCAACTCTGCTTCCAAATGCGTCAAAACACGTCTGTATGAGGTAAAGGGTTAGATTATCATTTTTGACCATCAGAGAAGCAAAGTGACATGAGATTTATATAATTCACTGACGAGACATTTGCCGGGAAAATATAGTCATTGAAGACAAAGGCTTTTTTGTCAGTTTTACATTTTGTAAATTTTTATGTTAGTAGATACACCCTCGAGTATAAGTAAACCTGAAACATATCTCCTGTCCTAATTAAAGCTCTTTATATTTATTTAATATATATTTAATGTTTACAACAACAGCTATCAAACAAATATCATATTCTTTTTTTTGCTTCCGTCATAAAGTTTGCTACTATTACAAGTCATGAGTTAATGTAGCTATTGTAATGAAACATATGTGGCAGAGATTAGGAACATCAAGGACAAAGCTCGGTCAAGGTCGCACTGGATGTAATCGTCAACAGTGACTTTTCAAATTTAGATTTTTTATGCAAACCGCTACATGCAAGAGAATTGTGGGCTCACGATGTAAAACAAATCAACAAAACAGCCATTTGAAAGACTCTGGTATGTTAAAAAATTTGAAATCACATTTTATAATGAAGAATCATAACGTAATCATGATAATAATTAATTACAGTAATTACATGTAGTGTATGTACATTGAATATGTCCATCACAAAGATAATTCGTGATAGATACAATACAAAACATCCTCAAAGTTAAAACAAGTATAGTTTGATTATATACCTCAATAATTCCAAGGCAAGTCCTCTCCCAACAACCGAAAGAGAGTCGACCGCTTGATTGAACTTAATTAAGATAAATATATATACAAAAGTTCGCTTAATCGCTTAATAAACAAACAGTACATATACCCAACTGTACAATAACTGGCAATTATAATTCTGAAAAACGGTCATCATGTATGATACAAATCGGATAAAGAATATGAAATAATTTTAATAATTAAATAATTGCTTCACGTAATGCATTTTTACAAAGCAATTTAGATTATACTGAATTTATAATAGTTCTAACAAAGTTAAACTATGAGACAAGTCCGTCATACTTATACATATAAATGTATGAGTGTAACATAAATAGTTGTAACACTTTACAGTCGAGGTTTTGAATAAGTAAACATTTCAATTGATAATATTTTCTTAAAATAGAATTCAACATTTGAATTGAGGTTCAATAAAGAAAAATAACCATAAAAGCGGTAAAGGAATTGATGTCAAAACAAGAAGCTTCTGATAGTAAATACAATTAGCAGATTGTCTTCGTAAGATAAATGATAAATTAATCCTAAATTTAAGAGGAAAGAGTATACGTGGTTTGTAAAAATATAATGCTTCAGAAAACTAAATCTACACTCATTTTTGTTAAAATAGCATCCAAAAAGAACCCTTCCATTCCAAATATTGGAAAGGCCAGACATGCTTTCTAAATACCTACTTTGTATCAAATGAGAGTCTTAACCATTTGTATTAATAAATATGGGCTGTAGGATTACAATCAATCCATACATCCGTAAAGCACTGTTTCAACAAAATATACAGTTACGAAGATTATTACGTTTCGCACTGAATGTCACAAGAATTTCATGCATTTGAAAACATTCCAATTTGGTGTGAATTTTCGGAAAATAGATATGACTACCCTTTAAAACATATATTAATTAAACATTCAGCTGTTAAATTGCTGAATATTTTCCTTTGTTTTAAGTTTTCTATGAGATATTTTTGTTAATTCATCAAACGCAGCCGTCTATCTACATAATGAGAGAAAAAATAAGAAGACATACTATAACACTTCAGTATATGATAAAGAGAAATTCGTTCTCAAACCTTTGTTTACAAGACCACATTAGATTCACAAGAATGATAAAAGAAAAAGTCCTCCAGATACAGCAAGATGTCATGACTGGGCCGTGTTACACGCTGATACAGATGCTGTCTGGAACGTTGCCATAGGGATGGAAGTACTGACGTCAATATGATCCGGTTTGACGCCACAGACGTTGTCGTCACTACCCTAAAATAGAATATGAAAATGTAGTGTGATCTGTATGGGAGAAACTGTATCTTGTTGTAAAAAAATAACCTTTTTTTAAGGACGCAAAAAGGAATCTTGGATGTGTGTTTATGTACGCTAGAAATTGTTTCTTTGAGATAAATGGTATACATGCACATTTATTTCGAATAAATGCGTTTCTTTCAAATGTTTTATCGGTCGAAGATCCATTCGTAAATTCTAATCATATATGATTTAGGGAGCAATATTTAGTTTGAAAGTTAACTGAACTTGTAGCATATGCTATATAACAACATAACCTCTTTCCTTAATTAGATGATAACTTTGGGATTCCAGGTTACCATTTTTCACATCTTCTCTATTACAGCTTAATCGAATGCTGTTGTTTCTTAAAAATCAAAGTATAATTATAAGTTAAACGACAAATTCTTAACCTTAACTTAGAGTAAAAAATAGAAATCAAGCAAAAAAACTTTAATAATAAAACATTTTATAACACCGTGTGAACAAACTATAGAAATGAAAGTAATTGATTAGAAAAATATCAACAAAGTTACATATATTGTGCGATTGTTTAAATAATGAATTCATGCGTAATAGATTTGTACTTTAACAATTATTACACAGTTTTTGCTACATTTATTATCCATACAGTACACGATGATGCTTCACAACACATGGCGTTATAAACAAAACTGATTATCGTAACGTACACTGTGTTGGTTAAATATAAACTTTGTGTTGCTGTGGTGTAAAAACAAACTACAGAAGTGAGAAAAGAAGAAAAAATTCATATCAACGTTAAAAAAGATCTGAAAAACACCAAAATGATACGGAAAAAGACAACAACAGGTGTTGCAAAAATACACATGCACGGAAATTGTATGTTCAGCAAAATGCACTTTAAATAATTAAAGCAGTTATGGCTCGTATGTATCTTAGCAAACACGCACGGTGCATTATTCCATGCATAATGGAAATCCATCAATTTTTCAGAGACTGAATGGGCAATGATGTTCTTTGAATGGCGCAATTCTGCCATTTTGTTAAAAAAGGAAAACGTGACTATACCTCGCTCGATGATTGGTCATCACTAAACGTACATTCCCGGCATGCTTTCCAACTAAGCAGACAGTGCTTACTCTTTGATGTTTCCGAAGCAACAATAGTTAAATCAAAAACCTTAGTTTTTGTCGGACTAGGGCTGGGCGATGGTGATTGGTCGATGTCATTGGTGCCTAAAATAGCGAACGTGTCACGTGATCAGGAAATTGAAACTTACGTCAGCTCAGTGAATTATGCTGTGACTGTAATATATGTTTGTGAAAAAGAAAATGGATATCATAGTGAATGGATAAAAATTGGAAATGAAATTGTAAAGTGAAGATGACCTGATACTTTCTCTTTTAAAATAGGAGACCACTTTACCATTCAAAGTAAGAATCGTTCTCGAACAGTATTTTGCACGTTCTCGTTTTAAAAACCATTCTATCTAAAGTGATTCCAGTCCGCAAAACACACATTAAACGAGAAAAATGACACATATTCGCAAAGAAATAACTAGAATGAGCTATCCCACGATAAGCAATGCGGTAAACAGAATACAAAGGCTGTATACAATTTATATGATCAAACACAACATGGACGTTTCTTATGAAGGTGTTAAATTAATAGTTTTACAGGGAAATGAATCAATATTCAAGACAATGACTACATTTCTGTAAACAAATTAATTTATAAAGTATGCATCTTAATATTGTAAAGATATGTTGATATATAATTTTATGAGAAATTATGCTGACTGTATATCTCCCGTTACAACTTCGATATAAATATTGTACGACTCTTTCACAATGTCAAGTTCAAGGCGAAGCTTTGCGTGATACATTGGATAGAAAGGTTCACAAGTCAAAGGATAGCATGTACGACAATAAGCAGAGATTTATAACACCTATATTAAACGCAAACATAATATATATATATGGTATTTCTTTAATAACGTGTTTTGTATGATGGTATATCATTTAATTACTAATGTTTACTGATATTACAGATTTACACTATTTTTGAACTTCATTGATGCTTTTAACATATGAAATATATGTCCATATCGTGATAAAAATAATTGATATAATGTCCAAAGTAAATACTTAATAAACATATGACCTACTTTAGTGTCTGATTTTTCTTTTTCAAGATAGCATTAAAATTGCATTCATTCTCGTTTACATTTTCATTGATTATATTAGAATTAGGGTTATACGCTTTGTGAGATCAATTCTACGAAGGTGGAAAAACAGAAAACATATCAAGAATATACCAAATGTTTGTGAGGCAACAATTAATACAATTTATCGGTATCAAAAGCCGAAAGCTACTTGGATAAACACAATGTGTACATAGAGTATGAATCCAGTGCGTTTGACTTACCTGAATTGGATGTGCTCGTTTTGATATTGTTGTGTACAACCTTGGTTTGAGACCATTTGATTTCTACGTTAGTGGCTGGAATATCAAGTGTGCCTGGGGGTGAAACCGGAACTGTCCCGCGCGCATGCCCATTACGTGTATTAGAGGAAGTGACATTAGCATTCCTGTGATTTCGTGACGGACTGTCAACGTCATTGTTATTGTTCCCTGTCGTTCCATTCGTGAATTTCTTTTTCTTCAATAAATGGGCAAATCCTCGACGCCATCCCGACTTTTTTGGTTCTGAGTCTTGTGATGTTTTTGAAAGAAATGCTCGACAAATAGAGTTCTGGAACATATAGAAACGGGTTTTAGAGTCACACTGAAAATAGCATTTCAGTGAGCGATCAGATCAACAATGTTTATTTAAGGCATGGATATATTATAGATATAGTTCATGTATGCACGTAGATCGAAAGATTATTTTCTAAATTTAAAGGTGTTAAATAGTGAAATATAATTAGTCTATTTCTTGTGATCAATAAATTAAAAATAGCGACTAGGTCTGACCTACATCCAAACATATACACACTGTTTTGTAAATTGAATATATCCTAAATCCCTTTCAAAATTCCTATTTTGTTCCCTACTTCCATCAAAATTTTTATATATCAACTACTCAGAGATCATACTGCCGTCAAATTTTATTAACGAGGAATATTTTTTACTGAAACATACTCTAAATGAGAGGATAACAACATGCATTCTAAAATGTAGAATATTTGAAACAGAACACATGACCTTTTCTAATGATTAAATGCCGGGTCCAGATACAGTGTTATTTCCCTCTCGAAATTATTTTTCAGGAATTCGGTCGTAAAAGTAAGTGCTAGCTACGAGTTTTAACAAATAAAGTTATCATATTTTCCCCTTTTTGTCTTATGAAAAATAAGTAAGATTGTTAATTTTCTGAGACACTTAATAAATAAAAACCGTGTTTATCAAGAAGTAACAGCGATAAAGTAAATAATGGTAATTATTATTTCCCTGTAAAAATATAGTTAATTGTCTATGAGTTTTATAAGTATACAATACAAATCAAAAATTCAAACATTCATCTATCTGTGATTTCGTTTCAATTTGAACCACAAAATATGATAATATATTAATAAATTACCATAATGCTTGTAACATAAAATGTAAAATTAAAGAAAACGAAACAAACAATAAGCACAAAACCAACTCCTAGCCATAACCGACTTAAAAGCATATATACATTCTACCCACTATGCTCATTTTAATCACAGTTAAATTCACCAGACTTTACTCTGCTACTTAAAAAAGTTGCATTCAAAATATCCGGATACATGGCTTTATCTAGAATATATGGAAAACACATGCGTATTAGAATAACATTTCTCCCGTGTGACATTTATTAAATGGACTAACTTTCACCCTGTATAGCTTGACAGGAGCATGCCAGGAATCGCAGTTCATGAAGCAAAATGTTAAGGAAAGAAATCAAAATAAGTCTCCTGTAGTTTTGGAATTTCAGGTTTTAGGAACATTAATTAACATTTTCCTTGCATGTGAATCGAGAAGATAAACAGAGAGGACATTCTTGAAAACAGAATATATGTGTTTTTCAGTGATCTTAAAAGTTATCTTCTGGTCAAAAATATTTAACAAACGAATCGAATCATTGATTATCGGTACCATTATATTAAGCTTCTTACAAATCAGTAGTTTAAACCATTTTATTGGAATAGTATGGTATATTTAAAGACAATCAATAGTATCATTTTTTTAAAATTATTATCTATATTGTTTAAAAAGAATGTGAGTCTTCTCCGAGTACTAAGGAATGTTTTATTCCTTGACACTTATAAATAGAGTTACATCCCCAAAATGTTTATACTTTGTTTATCTATATCTTTAGTATACTCATTGTAAGACATATATTTCATAAGTTAACTTTGTCTAATGCACAAGAAAGAGATGTACTTATATGATTTTCTAAGTATATAAAAGCTTTAATAATGCTGGTATCATCTTAGAAAATCCATTCAATTATGGTTTTAAATATTTCATCACATATTCAGTTATGACAGATATTCAGAATGTTCTATACTAACGGTGTTTATTTGAACCCATTCCAACGGTAAATCCAAAAGAGGATTGGGTTGGAAGAAAGTGTAAACAAGTGCTGTCGGAACGACACATATGCCTTCCCCCCTCCCCAACTACGCACATTCGAGGTCACTGTGACCTTGATCTTTGACCAAGTGACCGCCAAAGTCAATAGGGACAACTATTAGACAACACAATCACCCCATGAAGTATGAGGAATGTTGGCCAAAGCATTCTTCAGTTATTGATCGGAAACGAAGTAGTCTAACGAAGGACCGACCGACAGACCGACCGACCATCCGACCGACATTTGCAAAACAATTGTCCCCTCTTCTTCAAAAGGGTGGTGGGGGATAATAAATGAATAAATCAGATGCTGTATATGATGCTTGAAAGAACAAAACGCAACGTAGTTCTAAATTTCAATGGGTAATACAGAATTTCGTGACTGTATTAATGATTCATATGAAAAACAGCAACAGTATCATTAAATATTGTTTGCATTTCATCAACAGTTAACACTTACATAAATATCAGTGTGTGTATAATATAGTACAAATATTTGACTTTGTATTTATTTAACACACTAAAACTCTTTACAATATTGCCACAACATCAGTTAAGTAATATTGTTGAAACAAATTTAAAAAAAAAATCATTCAACACCGAAAGCAAGAAAGAAAAGACAAAAATTCTGTCGTATTTCAAACTGGATAAAAAGGCATTTATGGACACATAGTGCATACATTTTTCCAGCAAATAATATGATTAAAATGATTTTTTAGATTAAATATATTTGCGTTATTATCTAAAACATTCTGATGTTTATAAAAAAAATGTAAGGAAGTCAATGATGAGAAAAATGCTAAATCATACAAAATAACATTTGCTATGTGAAATCAAGCAAACAGTTTGAAAAACCAATTTAAAAATTTGGGAAAAATAAGAAACGATTTTTTTAATATATACAGTATATACACTTTAGCTTTAAATTGTATTTGCATAAGTATATTGAACAACTCGCCAACATTCATGTATCTATATCACATTTAAACACTGCATAGATTATTCATGACAAAGCTTGTGTGATTTCTATTTCATAGGGTTATCCGTGAAGCAATGAAACATGATAAACCTTATTCGGGACACAGAACACAGTTACCAAGAGAGTGAGAGAGAGAGAAATAGAGCGATAAGCTTTGATCATAAACAGAGAAGAAGCCCAGCAGAAGAACAGCTTTGAAGGCAGCTATACAGGGCGTAGAATCTGCAATTCGACTGACAACTGCTGTCCACTGATTTGGTAAATACCCCCAAGGTACAAACAGAGACTAATTTAATAATGTAGAAATTCATTTTTTGAGATAAAATTACATTTTTCATATGATGGAATTATATGGCATAGTTTTAAAAGGATTACTTAATCATTACATTTACAGTGTATTAACATAACTTCATACATACGTTGCTGAATATTTCACCAATTTGTTTCTAAATCTGTCATTCATATGAACTGTTTCTTAACACCAATTGGTAAATTAGTCTTTTTCTGTCAAGCATTGAGACAGATTTATCAGTCTAAATATGCAATGTAAAACATAACTCCCTTAGGTTTGACAGACGTGAAAAGTTAGGCAGATATGTAAAAGTATAAGCTGAGAAAATTGCAAAAGTAACAGCTTAGTTTCATTGATGAACAACAAACAGTTAAAGAAAGTCCATTTAAATTAATAAATGGTCACGTGGTTGAGGTTACCTTGTGAAATAAAAGGGATGAATTTAAGCTCGCAGTGGATGTGGAAGCTGATAATGTAATGAAAAACAGAGATATAAAGGGAAGATGGTGCCGGGCAGATTATCTAAGTCGTACACACTGGTATCGATCTAATATCGTTGTTAATAACACAAATAGATGTAAACAAACAAAAGCTCTAAAGGATTATTAATACATGATATGAGGGCAAAGGTGACTCGATTCGTATTAAGGATGTTTTTGCACTTGGAATATACTCTAATATATTCGTTTTAATGTTTACTTTCATGAATGTAAATAAAGAAACATACTGTTTTGCAAATATATATGCTCAGATTAGGTATTTTCCAGGTCTAAAAGGTTATACCAGTTTCAAAATGCAATACAATAAATATAATACATATAATGATTATAATAACATTCGTCATGAACATGGTATCTTGGTCCAAGACGTATTTTATGTCGTTATAAACATGTTTTAATGCGAAGGGCGCAGGTGCACTAACATCCTTAATATAAGGATATACAATCTTCATAATATGTCATTATTACATATCAATTGTTTGCTGGAGTAATGATAAACCATCAGTAAACCTGAATTGACTTGAATTCCACCTCAGCGCTAAAGAGTACTTTGGGGCTTATCATCAATTGGGCTTTCTTATCGAAATCAACTATCATTTCTGATAATCAAATACTGTTAGTCGAGAAAAACTTTTAAACAAACTATGTCATTTATAATTTCATTAAACAAGGAATATGAAATGCGTATCTATCATCTAATTTGTTATCATTATTATTTCATTTATTTTCATTCGCGTATTAAATCAGCCATCAATTTTTTTTTACCCAACCAAAAATGCTACTGATTTATATAAGGATATATTGATTCTGTCTCGAACTCCACTCACAATAATTGATTTATAGAGTAAGGTGAAACGCATTCCAGAATTCCTGTTTTTCGACATACCTAAGTAGTACATGGCTAACATAATTATTACCTTAATAAACAGATTCAACAATAAGAACTATACAACATTTGAGTATATTATTAACAGAAGAATTCCGAAATTCCCCCTGGAGTATTTAATTATAACATAGCGCTAAGTAAATTGGTCCAATTCAAGTCATGTTATTGATTATTGTCCTGTCATATTTAATATTCTTGTCATTTGTATATTTCGATCCAATGTGTACTGTGTGTTTCAATCTCTAAATGAGTTGTGAACCGGAAAACAGATATATAAACGGAAGTAAATCAATATATTCGATTAACTAGATTCAAATTCCTTACTTATTGTTGAATAACATATTGTGAAACATACTTCATGCAATAACAATTTAATTCATTATATAAATAAATAATTTAATACATACTCGTATATATAAGTTTTGACAACACTAATACTTACTTGATGCTTTTTGGAGTTATTTTGATTTATAGGTATGTCAGAGATCAATTTAGACGTGTCGTTCATCTGGGAAGTCATTCTTACTGCCCTTATGTCTTGCTGATCGTCATCTGCTAACAGAAGTTTATCAATATAAAAAGGAATTTCTTAAAAGTTTTAAACTTATTAAGTAACTTGGTTCTCTGGATTTTCATAAACATTCGCGGAAAACCTAGAAAAAAACTCTTTATTTTTATTAATATCAATTACAGAGATTATCATCATGCACAGTTTGGCCAGTTAATTATAACATGTGAAGTAATGGCGAGACGATGTCTCTGAAATTGGCATTTAGACATGAAGGAATTATATTACACAAATGTAATCTTGTTTGGCTACATTTCAGAATAACGTTATTTATTTTGATATGATATACGTCTACATATTAACACTTAAGTCATATATGATATATTATAAAATGTAATATATCTACTTAACTCTTCGAGACAAAAAATAAATACAAATTACGCAAAATGATAACAATTATTTGTAAAATAACAAAACAAATGGCAAGACAGATATGAGTTGAATGAATGTAACAAACTGTAACCACACCTTTATCCATGGGGAAGATCTTTGCTTTACTAGCATTTGAGGCTTTGTCCCCGTCAGGCACTTGACCGTCACTCCCGCACTCTGAGCTCGAACTGAACAAATTGTCATTGGTCCGAATATCAACTCTGCAGAACATTCAAACATGATGGCATTTCAAGATATAAACTAACTACGAATTTCGCCTAACGTAATTAAATAGACATTTCTTTTTAACAATAATATCATAATACTTGTGAAAATAATTTAAAAAAAAAAAGATTCAGTATGTTGCAAAAAAAAAATCCGTAAAAAAAAACCTAGTATACTTCACACACGATATACAATACTAGAAAGTACCAAACGTATGGCATGAAAACAAATATTTATTTTGATATCCATCATCGACAAATACATAAGTTTTAACCTGACATAAAATATACAATCTTAATCAAATACATTGAAAATTCCTAAATTCAAATCCATGCCTTTATAAGAGTGATAGCTTAAATAAAATTCAAAACTGCCACTTAATTACAGGACCCTGACATTGAGTTAAAAAAAAGACATTTCTTTAAAAAAAAATCGGCCTCACTATATATAAATAAACACGATGAATGAAATGCCTTCCATACTCCACCCTCCTTTCCGATACAGGAATATTTATTGGGACAGCTTTACAAAGATTTTTTTCTGATCCAGACATTAAGGATTTAATTATCTCTCAAAATATATCTTTACCATTAATGTATCGTGTTTTATACCACTGTAAATCTCATCTCTGCCACAAATTTCACCTGTCGTACCCGCCATATCGTGATGTCACAGTTTTACAACCGCAGTGAAGGCAAGTTTACTTGTCTACTTGTTTACGGAAAAAGTTACCTCGCTTGTTTGTTTTTCCGTATTTTGTTTTTGTAATTTTAAAATCATCAACCGTATAAAAGTAAATACGCCTAAATTTCAATATGTAAAAATAATAATAAAAAAAAACAAAAAAAACAAAAAAAAAAAAACACTGCACATATAAAAATATAATAATATTTAAATTTACCTTCACCGCGGGATGTAAAACTGTGACGTCACGTCATGGCTGACACGACATGAGAAATTCGTGGTATCGGAGAGCTGGATGGGTATGGAAGGCATTTCATTCCTGGTGTTTATTTATATAGAGATAGTTCGTATTTTTAAAACTGAATATAAGGTTCCTGAGCGTTACTGTAGTTTATTGACGTAAACATATCAATTTAACAACACAATCCGGGTTCAAAATCTTGTGACATTAAACATTGCATCACATTTTTATAAATCTGTCATTGAAAATAAAGAAATGATTTTTTTTATTTCAACTAGTTAGTATTTAACATTTAAACCTGTAAGTGGACTGTGTAATACATGATTTATGTGTTAATGTTACTGAGTAAAATATTTGAATCTTGAATATCTTTTAATTTTTATTTAGTATAAAACGCCATATACCCGTATGTCCTCGGATGCTATAAAAATAACTCTATCTAATTTCAGTTTAGTCTATCGTATGTGTTAATTGCTACATGGCTGTCGACATTTTTTCAGCCTTAAGAAAACTGATAACATATTTACTAAGACCATTTTTTGCACGTAATTTACAATTCAAATCAACTTTGATAGGTTAGCATACTCAACAATCATTCTCAAGAACACAAACAGAAAGTTCGAATTAATAGCATGTATGTAATATTATTTAAAGGCACATCAAAATCAGATTA
>CM037791.1:20103572-20153572 GCA_021229015.1 Solen grandis
TTTTAGACTGAAAAGGCAATAAGTTCCTAAATATTGATAACAGGTACATTTAATTGTTGATTTTATCTTTCCCCTCTGGAAAACAAACATTTTTATAAACACATTTATATAAAATATTTTAGAGACACGATTCAATATTGACAAAACGCAAGTCAAATAGATAAAACAGCTGACTGTATCTTTTATAGCATTACCTGAAAAATAATAAGGTAATCCACCCACCATTTAATTGTGATCATGATCTATCAAGTGATCATAGGGAATTTTATAGTAAATGCAAGCCTTTATAGACTTAGAGCAAATAGCCTTTTAATCCATTTTAATTGATGCTTGCATTTTCACTATAACATTTGAAGGACCATGGTTATAATTTAATGATGGATGGAATGCTTTAAGACATGTACCCTTTGGTGCGCAACGGAAAGCTGTTAAATGTCATGCTAGATGTAGAAGAAAGGGGGTACTATTTATTTTAATACTTTTGTGTAATTTATTACCGTTCCGTTATTCAGGTAGCGAGAAGTAAGCTTTATTTGGAAAGCATAACTTCCGACGTGATGCGAAAAACTTTTTCTATAGTTAGGTAAGTTGTGACCCGATTACTTGTGTTAATCAAGAGTGTGTTGTTTCTATTGTTCATGCGATATGTGTATTTAGATTAGCATTATCAAATGCTGACAGTCTCCGGTGGCCGAGTGGTTAGAGCGTCCGCATCGGGAGAGGAAGGTCGTGGGTTGGATCCCAGGCCGCGACTTACCAAAGTCGTAAAAGATAAAGGTAAATGTATAGCTCCCTCGCTGGCGCTCAGAATATAAGGGTAGTTCCAGGACTGGTTGGCCCGATGTCAGGATAATGTGACTGGGTGTAGTATCATGCCACATGTCCACGGAGTGATACTACAGTGTGGCAGCACTATATCTGTCTCAAGTAGACATCGTCTCAAGATGACTGAAATACTGTCGTTGGGACGTTAAACCCAATAAATAAACAAACAATAATGGAAGAAATAAAGAATATAAATGTCGCGGTTAAACCCACGACCTCGCTCCCCGGGCAAGTGTGGTTGGCGGTTACACTCGGTCGCGGGGTTGCGGTTAAACCCACGACCTCGCTCCCCGGGCAAGTGTGGTTGGCGGTTACACTCGGTCGCGGGGTTTTAAAATTTCATTTTTAAACGCGCATTTTATTTAACGATACCATTGATAAGTATCAAAAACTGACTGTAATTATTTTCGCTTATATTTCTGTAGTATTTGCAATCAATGGAGATGATTTTACTGAACCTAGGCATTATATATCATTTAGCATAAAATATAACGAAAAAATTGTTTGTTTTGAGTGGATATGGAATATAACTCATCTCGAAGTGATACTGTTTTAACTCGTCAAAATATCAAAATTGTATCACTTAGAGATGAGATATCCAATCATCCTCTGAATATATAGGACCTGTCATGAATTTTATTTCATATCATATTTTTTTCTAATTAAAACGAGTTCAAGAAAATTGCATCTTTATCTCTATACAGAAAGAAGGAAAAAAATTAAATTAAAAAGTAATAATTATATTACTCGTTATTGTGTGTAAATTCGCAATAACGCACTGGAATCAGCGCGCGCGATGCGTAATAATATCTATTCCCTTACAATTACCTCCCCCGTATACTGCAGTTATGAATGAACGTAAACATCGTAGTAAAACTGACCTACTTTAAACAATATCGTTCGTCTGCATCGTAAAATGGCTGAATTACCTCACGGTGCTCATTGTGAGTTACGGGGTAGTAATGACAAATGGAGAGTTATTGATACACAACATGACGGTATCGTTCTTAAGTATGTCATTCAATCGCTACATTTCGGAGAAATAAAAAGGGTTTTCAAACACGAAGTGTTTGAAAAAATACAACCTACAAAGAAATCAATGACTTTTTTCAACAGCTATTAGGTTTTGACGAAGAGCTGCTCTTTGATGAAAAATTTGAGCCAACATTTACCAATTGTGACACATGTGAGCCTCCAAAAAAGAGGTTCAAAACTGTATCTGACAAAGACATTGTCACAATTAAAGAACAAAATATGGAGCAAACAAACAACAGGCAAACCAAATGGGCAGTAAAATTGCTAAAAGATTTGTATGAGTTCAAATAAAAAAATAAAAAGGTAATAGAATATATAAAAATTAATTAAACTGGTAAAAAAATTCACACCATTGAATTCATTGATTTTTAAAATTGAAAAAAAAAAATGATAAAATATGATAAGTCATTCATTTCTTTTTTAAATTTAGATTATAATAATCTATTTATAAACTGAAAAATAACAATTGATTTTTGACAGGTATTTTAATCTAAATTAATAAAAAAAACAAAAAACAAACAACAACAAAAAACAAAACAAAAAACAACAACAACAATTGAATGTGACTTTCAACAGGTATTGTTCTTTTTTTCAATTTTTCTATCCCTCTAGTAACAGTAAAAAAGAGAAGGCACCACCTCCCTATCCAGATTTCTTTTCTAATAAAAAATATTTCAAAGGAGGCTAGCACATTACTTACACGATGCCATTTTCAAAAACACATAGAGAGAGAGAGAGAGAGAAGGAATATTAAAACTCATAAGAGATAGAAATACTAGTCCTTAGTAAAGCAGCATTAAAGATATACTGTGATTATCCAATATTAAAGCAAACTTAATGAAAAAAACAACAACATTAAAACATTTTTTTAAATTAAATAAGTAACAAAAAGCAATAAGGAATTTGCTAATAAGAATATGAATGATACTCTATGGAAAAATGCCCACATACCCAATTATCTTCTGTAAAATTTCCAAATAACTGGCACAACCAGTAAAACATGTTAAGTGTGACTGACTGACTGACAGACAGACAGACAGACAGACAGACAGACAGACAGACAGACAGACAGACAGACAGACAGACAGACAGACAGACAGACAGACAGACAGACAGACAGACAGACAGACAGACAGACAGACAGACAGACAGACAGACAGACAGACAGACAGACAGACAGACAGACCTGTAGACCTGGCAAATGTCCTAAAGTGAGATTTGCTGAAGGTTTAAGTCTTGAGATAGAATTAAAAAAAATCCTCAGTATTTCTTTTAAATTTACCTGCACTACTGTAAGGAACTGGACACATTGCATGCCTATTTCCTGATTAAACATGGCACATTAATATGTGTCCTTTTATTTTGTCAGAATTTAATAATAAAACAAATCAAATGAGTTTGACTGCATGAGGTATATGAAAGATACAAAAAAAAGATTAATAAAATTTTAAATTCAATACTGATTTTTTTTTTCCAAAAGGAACATTCATTTTAGAAATGATTAAAATGTTTTAATGGAACATCTTTAAAGATATGTTTAAATATTTTTTTTCTACAAAATATAAATTATATTTATCTTTTTCAATAAAGAGAATGTATTTACTATTAAATAAGGACTTCAAGTTAATATATGTCTTTCTTCTGAACAGAGTGGCTGTTGGAAAGTGGTCTGGACACAGACCTTCAGCACCTTGAACCTCCCATCCTAGACAATGTTCTGCAGCAGTTCTACTCTGCTGTCCAAACAAAGGACGGAAGCGATTACTCAAAATCTGCACTTGTTGGTCTCAGAGCAGGCCTTAATCGTTTCCTCACAAGCCCTCCTTTCTCAAGACAAATAAATCTAATGAAAGACAGAGAATTTATGTGTTCAAATCAAGCGTTGACAGGATTGATCAAAGGTCTTAAGCGACAAGGAAAGGATGTAAGTAAACACAAGGATCCAATCACAGATGAAGATATCAAAAAACTTTACACTAGCAGCGTTTTTCCTGAGGATACCCCAGAAACTCTTCAAAATAAAGTCATGTATGAGGTAATTTGTCAGTTCGGTAGGCGGGGCAGAGATGGTCTTGCAGAATTGAAAAAGGATTCTTTTGTTTTTGCTAAAGATTCTAAAGGTTGTCGGTATATAAAAATGACTTTCAATGAAGCAGACAAAACCCACCATGGTTTAGACGCAAGAGAAAAAGGCAAAGAGGCATACTGTATGAGTCAAATGGCCCTTTCTGCTCCTATAGATCTTTTGAAAAATATTTGTCAAAGCTTAACCCAGAGTGTCCTCGTTTTTTTCAGAGGCCTCTTGTGAAAGTCAATGCCTCTTCATCTGTCTGCTACGCAAACAGTCCTGTTGGGGTAAACAGATTGTTTACATTCATGTCAAGGATGTCTGAAAAGGCCAATTTAAGCCAGAGATACACTAATCATTGTATCAGGGCTATGGTAACATCACGTCTCCACCAAGCTGGGTTTTCCATTACTGCAATCATGGGAGTAACTGGGCACAGAAATGTCCAAAGTCTAAGTTCTTATATCAAGCCATCAGAAGAGGAAAGAAGGCGACTTAGTGAAAGACTAACCTTCAACATACCAGATCAAGCTGGAGATTCTACACGACCAATAACATCTGCGTCAAATTCTCCTGTAGCACATTCCGGTCACCGTGACATTTCGCGTGACATTACACATGTGTCTCCAGCAAGCCCGAATTTCAATCCAGTTGACATCACAATGAACACATCCAATTCAAGAGATGCAAGATCATTCACAATGTTTGCTGGCAATATCACAGGTGGCACAATCAGTGTAAACATATACAACAAGTGAAATAAACACATGTGTTGAACCGTTCCTCTTTTGAATTTGTGTTAACACTTTTGCTTTAATGTTGACGTCATAAAAGTGTGTGTAATACACATTTATAGTTTATCTAGCTGTTACATTTTAATTTAAAAAATTTAACCTTTTTGTTACTTTTTTATTTTTTTATAAGGTGTGAAATGATGGCAAACTAGAGGTAAGTTGTTCGGTTTAATGTTGCTACGCTTAATAAATGAATCCGAAAAATATTATGGAAAAATGTGTTAGAATCGAAATAATCTCTCTCTACCGGTGCGTTCTTGTTTATTTACACACAGGTTTGTCGATCAGGTTCGAATAATGATATCACTCGGGCTTCGTTCAGGTTCGAATAATTATATCACTCGGGCTTCGCACCTGAACTCCAAACCTGTGTGTAAATAAACAACAACGCACCGGTAGAGACAGATTATTTCTTAATTAATGTAAGATTATTTTTATCATATGACCTAAACTCAATAAACCGCAATTATAACAACAAAACCCCAAACATGAATGAACATGCTATTTGTAATCTTGCACCAAGAAATTGTTTCAAACAATAGCGGAAAATAACTATTCAATGCGTGTATTTCTAGCATATTTTTAATATCATATGACTACTGGAAACATTTTCAGTCAAAGTTAGTTGCATCAAATACATTTAATCCAGCTGTTTGATTTCAACATAATATACTTGGGGCGGAGTGATGCAATTCGACCTTTAAGTTATATGTAATGTGTTAAGTATAAGAAAATGTGTGATGATTATTCGAAACCGGAAACAGCTGTTTAAGCATAATGTCATATTATAAAGCAATTTATTACAAATACTAAAATATTCTGAATACATGAAAATAATGTATAGTTAAGTTTAATCATTCATTGTCTAGAGGTACAGTCAAACCTGTCTTAAGCGGTCAGTCAATAGAACAAGATACCGCTTAAGAGAGGTGGCGTCTAAATGTAGATTAAGCAACAAAATGCTAGGATAGCAAAATTTTCAAGTTTAGTTTCAAGTTTCAAGTGAGAAGAATGTACTTGAGTTGGACGACAGTGAGGTAGCAAATGTTAAGTTGATTTGGCAAAAAGTGTTGGGAGAAAATACAGAAAAAAACAAGACCGATCATCGTGAAACTTTAATCATTCATTGTCTAGAGGTACAGTCAAACCTGTCTTAAGCGGTCAGTCAATAGAACAAGATACCGCTTAAGAGAGGTGGCGTCTAAATGTAGATTAAGCAACAAAATGCTAGGATAGCAAAATTTTCAAGTTTAGTTTCAAGTTTCAAGTGAGAAGAATGTACTTGTGTTGGACGACAGTGAGGTAGCAAATGTTAAGTTGATTTGGCAAAAAGTGTTGGGAGAAAATACAGAAAAAACAAGACCGATCATCGTGAAACTTTCAGACTTTAAAGCCAGAGAAATTATGAGAAATACCGGTAAAGTAAATTAAACCAAAGGGTGTCGAAAAAGAAATCATATGAACATTGGGAAAGAGGTTGTTTCCTGTCATGCAGTTACTTGAGGCTTAGGTTAAGGAGGTGCAACTTGTCGTTGACAGTCTGTACGTAGACGGCAGACTTTACAGGGAGCCATAGCAGCGTGGAAGTCAGTAGCGATTGTTTGGAATGTCACTAGGGGAGCAAAGTAGCAATTTGTTTGTATACACATGTCAGAACATACAATAAAATCATTATTTTTCGTTTTCATTCAATTTCGTTGATTATGTACCTAAGGGAATTTCGTGGGTAAAATTATTCGTGGATACATATACTAGAAATCGCGAGGTTTATATAAGACAAGAGAAGTTTTCGTGGGGATTAATATTCGTTGACAAATTCTTCCACGAAATCGACGAAAATTAGTGTCCCACGAAAATTAATGATTTTACAGTACTAGTAATCTAGAAAAGTATTTTGATATCTGTTTTGAAATATAGGACTTATATAAGCTTAGAGTATTTGCCCATGGTTTAGCTACTGAAAGGAGTAAATACAACAAAACAACTCATCACCAACGTATATGTTTATATCGTAACATGGACACTATAGAATCGTATTTATTGAACATGTACGTAGAACAATCGTAGATGGCCATGTTACAACCAGAATTGCAATAAATATGTTGTTTAACCTTATCCTTAAGTTTGAATGTGTATCTAAAATTGATAGCAATTATCGTACCCTTGTAAAACCAGAGTTGCAATAAAATGATTGCAATTTCATTACAATTTTCGGCGTTGCTTGCAATCCTGGTTGTAACATAGCCAACGCGTCTGAAGTTTGAATAATTATGTCAAACACATAATTGTCTTTTTCTACAATGAAAAGTAAAAGTACCGGTTACATTAATGGTTGATATTTAGCGCATAATTAAAATAGGATGTATAAAGCTAATGATCTATAAACATTTCTATAACATTGCTCTAAAGTATGCAATTAATATAATTTTGTACATGAGTGTATATATAAACATATGTATACAGCATATAAATATGATAGTATTTTATTGAATACAACATTGATATGGAATATTTGATATTAAGTGAAAATCCTCTGAAAACACATTATTGTTGTCTTCTGCTTATGCTAATGGCAATAAACTTCATAAGTTTAAAGTTGAACAAATGATGTCCTTGTCAAAATAAAAGTATACCATGAACATGGATCTAATTCGTTGCAGTGAAATATAATTCACGAAAAAAAAAATACAAACTATTTTGAAACACTTATGATGGAATTAAGAGGTGAATCATACTCATGCTTGCTATATAAACTTCTCCTAGTCACCATCTATGTATATCTTAAGTTTCAAGTCAACGCCTTGTATAATGTTGGGGAAATGCTCTGGACAAAACTTCATTCCAAAATTAAATAAAGAGAGACAATTCATGAATGGGACCGGGTAGAGTTATGGTTCCTTAACACTAAACTTCTCACCATCTATGTATAACTTAGGTTTCAAGTTAATGTTTTTATACATTTTTCCAGTTATGGCCAATGTTAAAGTTGTTCACAGACAGACAGACACATAAACAGACAGGACAAAAACAATAAGCCCCGATCTATCAATTCGACATCTCGAACAACATCAACAACAACAACATGCATTAAAATCTAACTTAGAGAAGATAAATCTCAAATTGAAACAAATAATGTAGAGTTACAAATTAAGCGAAAAACATTTTTTTCAATTACTTAAGGGCGTATGTTACAGTTTTCTTTTCTTCAATAAAGTTATCTGATTGTGTAAAAAGAATGTGCTGAATACGAAAATGGAGAAAAAAAAAGAATGTTACATTTGTATATCCATAGTAACCGTTTTTGATATATAGCTAAATTATACATCTCTTAATAAAAAGAATTCTACAAATAGAAGTCACGCATACTAACAGTTAATTCATGATAGTTCAATTTATCTGAATATGTTTCTAATATCCTTAGGTACTTCATTTCTACAAAAATGGGGGGAAAACACAATTTTTTGTAAATGTTTAGGAAAAAGAGCTTCATTTTCAAGCATTTTCTAAGTTTTACAGAAAATCTTATAACAAATTTGTTTTTATTTTTCTTGTATATATTCCTTTATAGTTGCTTGCTCATAAGAACGAAGATATGTATAGCTTACCGGACCCATTTAGAATCTACTTAGCTATTTCTGTGGTAACTGTCTAATGCTACACAAGAAAAAAATGTTTAAAACATACTTATAAACATACTTAATTCATTTCAAAATTATAAACTATTTGAAAACGAAATACGATAAATACAAACAGACAGACGTCCTTTATTGGCGCAATTTGAGTTCCCGAAATATGTTACAATTTACATGTCCGAAACATAGCGACGGTAAACCGTAGCATACGCCCTTAAAACTTAGTTACATGTCTTATGGTTTTAAAAAATAAACAAATAAATGCAATACAATACAAAACAATACAAAACGTTTATTGGAATCACATTATCTATTTATAACTTAAAGATTAAGTTAGTACAGTGTGGTATTAGCTGTAAAGTTTTTGAACATACTACATTTTTTTCGTATGTACGTTTTACTGGATTTGAATATTACACTCATGGCAATAATGAACAAACCTTACGACTAGGTTTTTAATCCAAGTTTTTGGTAAAATTTTATCTGTAAAAATAATGCATTGAATTGTTCCTGTGGTTGTTATCTTGATGTTACTTCTATAATAACAATTATTTAAAACTTGGGGGACAGTTTATTTTATTTATATATTTCTATTTGTTTCATTAGTGCACTACAAATTGGATGCAGTGGACCAGTTGTAACGTACCCGAATGTGGATACGAATGTTGTGGTGTCTTTCGACCCCGTTAGGGCAAAACTTTTCATGACCTTCCCAAGCGCAAAGTACTAGTCCAACCCAGGAACTGTCGAGGAGAGGGATTAGTATAAGTTGTAAGATCTTGTCCAGCAATCGACGTAAAATAAATAAGTTTACATGTTAAAGTAACTGATACCTCCGATATAACTTTATATCCATTTTATAGAATAATAAGGGTATTTTGTCATGTCATACTGAAATGCTCGGGTACAGATACGTTTCCTGTCATTTCTCTTTATGTGTCCTTGCACGCCACAAATACTTGTGTGTGCATAATTTGCAATGGATTGCATAATTTGTACCACTGGCGAGAATATCTATCGATAATGTCTATGTTCCTTTTTGTAACTGGTCTCCATCAAAGTCCCTGGTCAAATTGCATAATTTTACCACTGGCGAGAATCTCTATCTATAATGTCTATGTTCCTTTTTGTAACCTGGTCTCCATTAAAGTCCCTAGAGATTACAAATATACATACACAATGTGAATACATTGCCTCGTCTACATTGTACCTACCTGTAAAATCATGAATGCAAAATACAACACATTGGGCAATAAAATAAACATTTGACTGTCTGCCGTCAAGTTTTGCAAAGTTAATGTTGTATATGCCATTAAATTTTCATGGTCCTTGCACTCTTGCAACATATATAAAGTAAGGCGTAGAACAGAAGAAAAAAAGAATAAATAAAACAGTATACAAACCCAATAGGACTTTCTGCTGGAGGCAGAAAGCCTTAATAATAATAAGAAAAAACCATAACAAACCCAGTAGGTCTTTCTGCTTTAGTTAAAAAACCCTATATATAAAAGAAAAACCAATAGGTCTTTCTACTTGAGGCAGAAAACCCTAATAAGAAGACAAACCAATAGGTCTTTTTGCTTGAGGCAGAAAAACCTTAATAAGAAGACAAACCAAATAGGTCTTTTTGCTTGAGGCAGAAAGCCTTAATAAGAAGACAAACCCAATAGGTCTTTTTGCTTGAGGCAGAAAGCCCTAATAATGATGATGATAATAGTAATGAAATATTTTTTCTAATGAAGGTAGCTTTTTTAGTACAGCTTACTGTGGTGGAGTGTTTAGAGCGTCCGCCTCGTGAATGGAAGGTCGTGCGTTCGCTCCCCTACTGAGACACACCAAACTCGTTAAGATTGTACTGATAGCTCCCTGCTTAGCGCTCAGCATATATATCAGGGTAGTTCCAGGACTGGTTGGCCCGGTGTCAGGATCATGTGACTTTTTGTGGTATCACGCCAACTGTCTACGGCGAGTATAATGTGGAAAAATGACCATATGTGAATGTGTATTTCTTATTTAGACCTTATAAGAACCCAAGCGATTTCAATGGAATTCTACTTTTTGTTTAGGAGACAGTAGGTAGAAGATACATTGGTTGGATACCAGGGAGTCCGGGTGCGATGGCCTAGCTCTTTTACGAATAGACTCCTTGGTTCTTTTACGTATCCGGTGTATAGCACCGATACATGGGCGTTAAGTTCCTGGGTAGACCAGAACTGAGTACTCCAAGTTCCCATAGCAACCACTTTTAGCAGGACCAGGCAATGGTGCATTTAGTACCAACTTTGATTTGACGCCAAGGGAGAGTTCTGGGCTTGGATACGAACCCCAAACCTCACAATCGCAAAGCGGACACTATATGACTGAGATTTGGCGCCGGTGACCATTAGATAGCATTTTTGGCCATCTGGTATGCATTTTTGCCTCGCCTCAAATATATTCATGGTAACAGTACATGTTTTACAAAAAATGCAATTCTGATAAAATACTACGATTCTAAAAGCATGCAGTGATTTTAAATTCCCTATTATATATGTTTTTAATTATATATATATATATATATATATATATATATATATATATATATATATATATATAAGTGCACCTTGCCGTTTTTAACAAACAAACACCGAAGAAACTCACGCGTGCAGCCTCATGTGGTGGTGCTCATGTTTCTGAAAATAGCTCACTGTCTGAAAACGGTCTCCGTCATAAAGGGGTCACTGTCCAAGATTAAACACGTACCTATTACATAAAATCAGCGCAACGGCCAAAAATGTGTGCAAAATGACTGTCAGAATGATGATCCATATGAATTATGATCAATATGAACTTGGAACCCCTTCCACGCAACCCCTAAAAAGGTTTTTAATCTACGGTAAAATTAAGCCTCCTGTAATTTTTCAAAGGAAGCGTTACAGTGATTAAAGGAAGAACGAACAGATGGACGGGCGGACGGACATGCACATAGACACACATCCAATACTACCTTTACAAGCACAGCAGCAGCAACAATATAAATATTCCAACCAGCAACAATGATAATAACAATAACAACTACATAAATTCGCAACTGTGTGTTGATGACGACGACAATGATGATGATAATCACCATCTTTCAGAAATGAACTGTATACGGCGACATGTAGCAAGCATCCTAATGGATACAGCTTACGGTGAGCTGTATTCGGTGTAAGCTGTATACGGTTTTACAGTTGACATATACAGCTCACGCGTAAGCTGTATTCGGTGTAAGCTGTATACGGTTTTACAGTTGACTTATACAGTTCACGCGTGAGCTGTATAAGGTGTTACACAGCTTCAATGACGTGCATCGAATCGATCGTCTAAAGTCTGTAATTAACGTCAAAACACGTTATACAAATCAAGGAGCTGCTGTACAGTGAATGCCGCATCACAATTCGTGAATTCAAGAAACGGTAGATATGTATATGGTTACTGTTCACTGTATTGTCCAAGAGGAGCTCAACATGATTGTTAAGATCGTTTGCTGGATGGAATTCGAAAAAACCAATCGGATGATTAGTCGGAAATGCTAACCGGGTGATACGTCGGAAGTGCTAACCTCATGATAAGAAGCGACAGAGAGTCAGGTTTTGTGAGCAGTTCGTGAGGCGAATTAAACCAAAAAAAGAGAGTCGCCTAAAGCGTATTGATGATACGTCACATGCTTTTAAAAATAAAATTATATGTTGATTGATTGATTGACCTTTTGAGTTTACCGTCGCTGCGACATTTCAGTCATATAGCGACATCCAGCTAATTAAAGGTGGAGGAAGACCCCAAATGCACTAAGACCTCCGGTCGAGGGGCTGAGTGAGTGTTAAAGTTAATGACTTGATCCACTTGGCCACGGAGACCCCCATTATATATTGATTACCTCTGATTAGACTTAAAATATGTATCAGGAGAAAACGAGACTAAGAACAGAAATCTTGGATTAGAATAATTATATCCCTTCCTATGCTATTATCAAATTAATTGTACATGAGATGCGCAAAATTCAAATTTAATATTATAAGCAAGAAAAGAAAAAAAAATATTATCTGATAATCTAATATATTCTTATATATGAAAATGTACAATAATGTTACAGTTGTAACAATGAAAGGTAAAAAAGGTAAGTTAATGGTTATTAATGACCAATATACAGGCATGTTAATTAAATTACCTTTGATAATTCATGGGTACAATACGCTAACAGTGTCCATAACGATGAGTGATCGTCGACTAACAAAGATCGCTTCAGCAATCAAGGTATAACGGTTTATTCAATTTAATCAAAGCACGCAATGCGCTGAAAGACTGTCGGCAGGATTTACATGATGAACTAGCTATACATGTAACTCCAGCGTTTAAGCAGGATTGATCTTGATAAAGGCAAAGGTAGTGTGAAGCCATATGACACGTTCTCCTGCAAATGTCGTTTATAGAAATAAGTCAGCTGAACTCGCCTTTTTTCATAATAGACCCATGGCAGTCTCTTAGTGCCTTGAGCACTTTAATTCCTGAATTAGGTTCCATTCATAAAATGCATACCTAAGGAGGTCATGACGCTACTAATATGATGTAAACAATCGCATTGCATTGATAAGCGACTGAGCGCAGAGGGATATAAAATTGTGAAAATGGATGTGGTTATTATGCAAATCACCAATGGCTGCTTACAGCTACGTAAGACTGTCTAAAAATGGTACAAATGCCATGTATAATCTTTAACATTTGTTCAAGGCACTATATGAAAAAAAGTTCAGTATGACATTTACAATATGATACTGACCTAAAATTGAATTAGTCATGATATGGTGGTATGGCCAAACACATTCATTTCATGTATCAAAACTTCTCAAATGCTGATGTCAGAGTTTTAAGCAATTCCAACGATGTTACTTCTGGTATACAATAAATCATAACTTATCTTGGCATATATCATGGTAATAAAACATTTCCTAAGGTTTATGCCCTGTAATTCACTTCCGGTAAAGTCAACAAACACCGCTACGTCTTGGACACCTTAACCTTTACAAAGATAATCAAAGTATCCTAATGAAACATTATGAAAACCTTGGTTACCTCCGTGAAAGGCCACGAGGTCCGAAATGTAGCGGAACCATTACAGGGGCTATACCTTAATTTGATATGAATCGCTCGAGAAATACAGATGCCAGAGTGAATCAGTTATCATATACATAAAACATTAGTTGTTGAAGTTGGCTTCTTGGAGCGTCGTTCGGATGTCTGGATGTTTTCTGCAAATTCTGTCTGACAAAATTATTTGTATCGAAATTGATAGAAGCAATGTTTAAGACTAAAGAGTAAGAATATCGAATGTGTCAGCTTATTTTAACCATTACTTGTATATCCTATCAAAAATACAAGTTCTTGTGAAACTGATTTAGAGAATCAGTAATTACATATGTAAGACATCAGTTGATGAATCTGGCTTTTAAAGGCTTTATTGTCTGGATGGACATAGTCGTTATTATGTGCCGTTGTTATTGACCAAATATCAGCAAAGATGACCTTATCTCGGATGTCGTGAAACTCCTGGAATACGATATCATTGTAATACAGGGCCAGATGGGAATCTAAAGGAATTGCCATGTGTGTCCCCTTATAGATTACAGTCACCTTGGATTTGACAGTCAATAAATGTTTTAAAGCTTCAGCTAAACTACGAATTCTTCTTCGAAATTCAGCTACGGGAAATGCTAGGAGATGGGCGTAGTAAGTAAACATCAAGATAAGAGAGTCACCCGAACCAGGGTCTTCTGCAAGAGAGTAGACTTTATCTGCCACTGAAGTGATTTCAATTGCCGGTAGATATCCATTGTGCATCGGCATTTCATGTTTCATGTAATATATAGTTATGTTGTATTTTGAATATGTCTTATTACTATGATAAGTCCAACCTTCTCCAGTAGATGCTTGTGGTATAATTTCGTTCAGCTGCAGGACAAACTGAATAAAATACTGAGCATACTGCCTTGTCGTCGAGTCTCCGAAAAACATTAATGTTTTGTCCTTAAGACATGTTTTATATTTTGGAATTGTTTGCTCAACGAGGCCTTGGCAATTCACAAAATTCCATATCGGATTAGACCAATATCCAGAGGGCATTGCTTCTGTCCAGCTGTTTAATTTTGGTCGTCTAAAACATTTTTGTCTTTTACCTACCGTTGTCTTATGGACGCTGTTGACAGTTATGTTTTGTTTTAAAACTCCTTTAATTTTATTTCTTATTATATGAGAAGCTTGTATATCATTAGGTAATTTAAAGATGTATGGTTTAAACAAATGAATATCTGTACAGTTTAAAGCTGCACCGTGTGGTTTGCCACAATACCATGGAATGTTGCTATTAAGTTTGGTAAAATTGCAAAGTTCAGAATATCCGTGTATATAAGAGTTGGGACCACAGCGTGTTGTGATTTCTGTTCTTCCTTTCTTGAACGCGCCATATATAGCCCTTGGATTGTCTGACGCAAAAACAGCACTACCATACACTCGCCGAGAGTTTTCTTTTAAGCAAGCACTTTCCAACGTCGCTGCTATTTTCGCCTTGATGATCGATTTATTTGTCCAGAAGGCGTTCAAGTAACCTGTATACGTACCGTTCCCATGGTCCATCACTCTCCCGGCTACACTATCTCCCTTCACTGATGTTGCCCAAAGTAGAATCACATCGCCACCACGTATCTGCAGTTCAATGTTTGTATCATATGCAGTTATTCTTACAACTATCTTTTCTCCATTTTCTACTAATTCTAGACGTGAATATGCTGGACTGGACATGACAGTGTTACTTATGTTGCTCGGACAGGACGTAAGGTACCCTGGGTCGCTGGGACTAGCGTGTTCCGGCTTTGTGACAGTTTGCACAAGCGGCAACCTATGTCCATGCGCATGCTCATCAGAAATGATTCTTGGAGCATAATCTGTAGATGACGGCGTTTTTGGCATTTCTTGAACAAGAAGAACACAAACAAGTGTAAAAAGGCAAAGGAAACCCACGAAAGTCTTTGGTGACATCTTTAATTCCGTTGATGTGGTCACGTCGATCAGCTGTCGAAATAAAAAATAATTAACATATAAAAACGCGATCTGTATTTGCGGTATGACAAAGAATAAAAAACAAAAAGTGAAACTGAGGGTCCCACTTAATTGCTGAAGATTTATATATACATGTATTGTTGTTGTCTTACAATGTGTGTGTGTTGCAGACGATAATCGTTAACGTACAAGATTTGCATGATTTCACAAAAACAAAAATAAAACAAACAAACAAACAAAATGTCATAAGATGGAGTACCAGTACATGTGCTACTGTGACTGAAATACAGTCGGTGGGTCGTTAAACCCAATAAACAAACAAACAAATAAACAAACCTGTCGCTCAGCATATAATTCAATATTCTATTTATACACAAATACTAGAAATACTACAAACGTTTTATGAGCTAGATACAACGTGTCGCGATATAAAAAAAATCAACATTTGTTCCGGCCAATACTTTACCAAATGTTTTACGTCGGTCAAACTAATGTTGGTCTCCTCAAACAACAGCTTGTTATTCCGGGCCGGCAAGAGCCATCACGGTTTCCATACTACGGTTTTAAATTACTGAACTGTTGTGTGCGTTTCTCCTTGCCTGTCTTTACATGATTTAATTTTGTAAAGGAAAAAAAACTATTTTCTATAGATGCTTCTTGTCTGTTATTGATTTTGGTTTGATCATGATTATGACAGATGTCATTATGTTTTCCGATATTTAAAATTTAGTTTTACACTTTATACTTTATCTGCGGGGTGTTTGATTAAAAACTTTTGTATTACCAATTACCTACTAGAAATGTAAATCTTCGATTTAGTCCTGTTGTAATTATTCTGTTTAAAACTAATAGTCTCGTTTTAGACACTCAAGGGCCTGGACGAAACAATATCCAACCATTTTGCGACCATCTCAAAATGTAGTTTTTCATGGTCCAATGTTTACGCGGGAAAGCAAATACCATACCAACTCTTTGCGCAATATCAATTTTATTTCATAGTATGAATTATTCCATGTCTAGTAAGCGGAAATCCTCAGCATGACCTTACCTAAGTTTTGACCTAAAGTAGAACAACATTGATCACTTCCTCATAGAGGTAAAGATTACTGCATTTTAAAAGCCTGCAATCTATGTACAGACTAAAATAAAAAATAAATAAATATAAACAAGAGAGCCAAGATGGCCCTAAAGACGCTCACCTGAGAAAAACTGCATTCATTGCCTGAACAAGTTACTAAAATAGAGTCGCTAACGCGACAGCATCAGTTTCGTAGATACAACCGTCTTTGGTGCCTAGTAATGCTAGTATATATGTTGCATGATTCGAACATTAAATTTCCAGTTTGAAGCATAAAAAAGCTTATTTACAATTGATCAACAATGGATCAAACTGTGAACTGTCATAAAATAACCAAATCATGCCCAATTTTGGAAACCATTATATCACTGGAAAGAGCTCTTTAAGCACTTAGACTTTTGTCCATATTCTTTCAATAAATATTTTTAGTTTTGGAGCTATTTTGGGCCGAAGAAAAAACCTATAATCATAATATGAACTTTACCATTGCATTTTTAACTTTTAAAATTGTGAGACTCTTTGAATCATAAAACTACTAACCTGTGAAAAAATGATGATGATTGAATAAGAAATAAAGCCAGGAGCTTAAAAAACTAAAATGTCACGTCTTTCAAATTTTGATTTTTTTTCTCAAAATATTAAATAAGTTTGATCGCATCCTGTGGACAAACCATACATAAATTCGCCAACCTATATATTGTTCTATCTAATCTCAAACAAAAAATGGCACGTTTTTCGTAGACCTACTTTCATTTGCACAATTCTTTTTGCAAGGTTCGAATATTCAACCTCTAGCGCAAATATTTTCCCATACCCGATACATTGAAATCCATCATATTCTGCTGTGCAAGGAACAGAATGCTGAAAATCGCATTTGAATCAGACTTCAACTTTTTGAGTTATATGCAAAAGAGTGATTTTAAGCAAAACGCCCTATGGAAAATGAGAAACAAACTTGATTAAAATTTTAAAAAATGTACCTAGAAATGCGCCAAATAGTTCAGTTAGGTATACAATATGCATGGGTGGAACATTCTGTTTCTTAAATGGCACAATTTGAAGCTTAAAAACCGCTTTACAATTGCTCAAAAAATGATCACACTTTGGACTGTCGTAAAATGACCAAATGAAGCCCGATCTTCAACAATAAAATATAACTGGAAAGAGCTCTTCAAGACCTTACACTTTTGTCCAAATACTTTCAATAAAATACTTTAAGTTTTGGAGCTCTATTGGGCCGACGAAAAAATGATATAATTATGACCTTGACCTTTGTATTTTTCTAACTTTATAAATTATAATGCTCTTTGAATCATAAAACAAAATTACCTGTGAAAATATCATGAAGATTGAACCAAAAATAAAGTAAGGAGCGACAATTCTTTTTTGAAATTCCTATTTTTCCAATATTTTAGTGAAGTTTGACGGTGTTTAAGGGACAAACCATACATTTCTTAAATTCACAACCCCATATTAATGTGCGTATATTTCTTGCAAATCGTGTGCAGGAATGAGAGTTCTTCTATCTGATCTTTAACAAAAACGGGTAGGTTTTTCATAAACCTACACTTATTTCCAAGATTTTTGGCGAGGTTCGAACTTTCAATCTTCCATAGCTCAAATTCGTTCAGCCATTCGTACCGCGAAACCTATCATATTTTATTAGGCTATCAACAAGGAATATATTGCAACAAACCGCATTTGGATCAGACTTGAACTTTTTGAGTTATAAACTAAGAATGTGTTTTCAAGCAAAGCGCCCCCTAGCAGCAAAATGAGTAACAAATTGAGTAAAATTTTACCATTAGGTACCTAGCAATGCAGCAAATAGTTCAATCAAATATACAAGTCGGACATAGTTGAACATTCTATTTCTTATATATCACAATTTGACTTGACTATTTGAGTTTTAACGTCGCTTCGACAGTATTTCAGTCATATAACGACGTCCAGCTAATTACAGGTGGAGGAAGACCCCGAATGCACGGAGGCATCCGGATAGAACCACCGACTTACTGCAAGCCAGCTGTAAGGCTTCCTGACATGAAAATCCGAATGACCCTGCCGGGATTCGAACGCGGTGAGGGCCTGAGTGAGAGTTAAAGTCAGCGACTTTACCCTCTCGGCCACAGAGGCCCCATCTCAATTTGTAGCTTAAAAACTCATTAACAATTATTCCAAAAAAGGATCAAACTTTGGACTGCCGTAAAATTACCAAATCAAGTCCGATCTTCAAAAACTAAATATCACTGGAAAGAGCTCTGCAGGAACTAAAGCTTTTGTTCATATACTTTATTGAAATATTTTTAGTTTTGGAGCTTTTGGGGCCGAATAAAAACACAAATTCGTAATATGACCTTGAGCTTTTCATTTTTTCTTCTTTTTAATTGTGAGGCCCTTTCAAACATAACAATACATAACGTGTGAATATTTCATAAAGAATGAACAGAAAATATAGTCAGGAGCGACAAGTAAAAACATAGTTTTCATTGTGTGCGTATATGTCTTATAAATCCTATGCAGCAAATAGAATTCTTCTATCTAATCTCAAACAAAAATGGACAGGTTTTTCGTAGACCTACTCTCATTTGGACAGTTTTTTTCAAGGTTCGAACATTCAACCTCTTCCAGCGCATATATTTTCCCCGTACTCGATACTTTGAAATACATCATATCCTGTTGTGCTGTCAACAAGGAACAGAATGCTGGAAACCGCATTTGAATCATACTTCAACTTTTTAAGTTTTAAGCAAAAGAGATATTTTAAGCGAAGCACTCCCTAGCGGCAAAATGGTAAACAAACTTGATCAAATATTTTCTATTAGGTACCTAGAAATGCAGCAAATAGTTCAGTTGAGTATACAATATGCATGGGTGGAAAATTCTGTTTCTCAAATGTCACAATTTGAAGAATACAACTTGATTTATCATTGTTGGAAAAATCATTAAACTTTGGACTGCCGTTAAATGACCAAATCAAGTCCGATCTTCAAAAACTAAACCTCACCGGAAAGAGCTCTTAAGAACTAAAACTTTTGTTCATATACTCTCAAAAATATTTTTAGTTTTCTAGGTATTTGAAAAAAACCCAATGCGGTCAAATTTCAAATATCTATAAAATCGCTTCCAGATAAGTTAGAAAACTGATATGTGGACAGATTATAAGTCTCCGTGTGTCTTTTAAATTATGTGAAGATAACCGCCATTTGGCGTCATATGACGTTATAAGGTCAAAAAGAATTTTTGATATCTACGCCTTAATTTAAATATCTTGTAAAGTTTTCAGGACCATGGAAATGTAATGGCATATACAGCAAACCATGAGCTTTTGAATGCAATGTATTTCATATTCATGTGACGTTATATATCGTCAGAATTGACGTCAGGACAAAAAGGTTTTACGCGGTTTAGAGCCATTATTTTTGGACCGATTTTAATCAAAATTTCACAGAATGTAAATGTAACACTTTTGTTTTGTATCCCGGTGTCCAGTTATCCAAACTCGACAAGGTCATGGTGCTATCGCGAATCCAAGATTCGAACCATTGACGTCAAATTTCAAATACGTATAAAATCGCTTCCAGATGAGTTAGAAAGCTGATATTTGGACTGAATGTTAATCTTTAAGACTTCTTTCCATTCTGTGAGGATGAACGTCATTTGATGTCATATGATGTCATAAGGTCAAAAATAATTTCTTATATCTACGCCTTAATTTCTATATATTGTAAAGGTCCAGGGGCATGAGAATTTATTGCATATATTTCAGATGCTGAATATCTCATTTCATAGATGTACATATGTCTATGATGTCATATGAGGTCAAAGTTTACGTTGTCTACAAATGTTTGTACGCGGTCTACACCCATTATTCCTGGTCCGATTTTCATCAAAATTTCACAGAATGTGTATGTTACAATGTAGTTGTGCATACAGGTGTCCGTTTTCCCAAATTTGAAAAGGCAAAGTTTTAATGGCTATTATTAGATTAGAATCATTGACGTCAAATTTCAGTTCAGATACGTATAAATTCACTTCCAGATAAGATAGAAAGATAATATTTGGACTGAATATAAGTCTCTAAGTCTTCTTTACATTCTGAGAAGATGAACGTCATATGACATCATGTTACTCATTAGGCAATTTTTTATTGAAATAAAACTGTTTTTAAGGTATGTAGGCCTCGTGTTTTGTTTGATTTGCATGAATATTTACTGGAGGTGCAGCATTTGATCCTATGGAACAATGTTTCTTTCATTTTCGGAAAAATGTTAAGTTCAAGGTCATCATTGCTTATATCTTGAAAACCTTAAAGGTAGACCGAATTATGTGACAATCGAATTTGTAGGCATTTTCAATTTTTCTTTTTGTATATAGATTATAGAAATAGGTCAAGTTAAATGAAATTGATATAAAAAAATGAGTTTCAGTTACTCCAGGTTAAACGGTTAATTTTTCAAAGATTATCGAAGTTATAGCCATACAAAAGCAAGTTAAAAGCAGGAATTTGATATCTTTTTGCTTTTTTCGCTTTTAGTGTTTGAACAGTGAACAGAATGTAAAATACCGCATTTGAATCAAACTTCCATTTTTTTTAGTTATAATCAAAAACGTGATTTCATGCATAGCGCCATCTAGCGGCATGAACAAAAATAAAATTGAAAATATTTTACTATTAGGCACATGTTCAAATGCATGTGACTGCATGTCCGAAATTCCATAAATGTACCTTTTTTCATCTGGCCGCTAGAGCGCGTACAAAAAAAACGGGTGGAAGAAGAAGAATAACTAGAGTCGCTATCGCCACATCATTGGTTTTTGCTTAAATGAACAGTATTAAACATGATCAGCCAGAAAAATAAGCTTTCACATCGTAGATCCAAAAACTTGGTTTTGTATTACAAACTGGATGCAAATGACAACAGGTTGAGCCTTCCATCTGAGTCATCATTCACATGTAAGTGTGACCTTGACCATTGGGCCAGGTATCCAACGTTTGAATGTTATGCTTCAATTCATTTAGGCAAATATTACTGCCAAATCAATGGAGAATCATTTGATCCAGAAATAAGTTACAGCCCGGACAAACAAATCAAACACTATTTGCATCTTCACCTCTAAGTGTCTTCACCTTTAAGTATGACCATAACCTTAGAGCCAGGCACCAAACTCTTGTGTGCAGCATCAAATATTATTATTGCCATCAGCACTGACAAGTTATTTCCATGTCTAAGTTACAGCCCGGACAACCAATCGATCACCATGATATTTTACCATTTGAAATTTAAATCTTTCCTATATTTTAGTGACGTTTGACCGTTTCTACAGGAGAAACCATGCATTTCTTAAATTCGCCACCCCATATATTTAATTTGTATATGTCTTGAAAACCGTATGCAGCAAACAGAATTCTTCTATTTGATCTCTAACAAAAGTGAATAGGTTTTTCATAGATCTACACTTTTTTGCACAGTTTTTTTTTGCGAGGTTCGAACTTTCAACCTTCCGTAACTGTACTGGAACTGTATTCCAGTTGGTTTATTATTTTGTTTTAGTTTAATGTGATCTTTTACGGTTGTGATTTTTTGGTATACTGCAACCTTGTTTTGATGATTAACTCCCTTGTCGCGTGAGCGTCTTTTCGCGCGAGCTTTATGTTCCATTTCGTTGATCGTAAAAATGCCAGAATTTGTGACTTAAAGTAAGTTAAACAAGAAATCAGATATATAATAAGATGTAATAATGTTATTAATATCCTAGAATTTGTATAAGAGTCTTGTATTGCTAAGGCCCTCTTATTTAATGGTCTAAATTTAGTACAAGTTCGTCCCCATTCGTTTCGTATTCATTTTTATTTTTCGTAAGTCACAGAATCTAAATTTAGACCATTAAATAAGAGGGCCTTAGCAATACAAGACTCTTATACAAATTCTAGGATATTAATAACATTATTACATCTTATTATATATCTGATTTCTTGTTTAACTTACTTTAAGTCACAAATTCTGGCATTTTTACGATCAACGAAATGGAACATAAAGCTCGCGCGAAAAGACGCTCACGCGACAAGGGAGTTAATCATCAAAACAAGGTTGCAGTATACCAAAAAATCACAACCGTAAAAGATCACATTAAACTAAAACAAAATAATAAACCAACTGGAATACAGTTCCAGTACAGTAACTAACTCAAACATTTCATTCAATCATACCTTGAAACTATCATATTTTATTAGGCTACCAACAAGGAACATAATGCAAAAATCGCATTTTCATCAGACTTCAACTTTTCAGTTATAGGCAAAATAGTGATTTCAAGCAAAGCGCCCTCTAGCGGCAATATGAGAAACAAAATTGAGTAATAGTTTACCATAAGGTACGTAGCAATGCAGCAAATAGTTATATCAAGTATACAAGTCGGACAAGTCAAACATTCTTTTTCTTATATATCACAATTTGAAGCATAAACCCTGATTTACAATAATTCTAAAAAGATCAGACTGCCGTTAAATGACCAAATCAAGACCAATCTTCAAAAAGTGAACCTCACTGGAAAGAGCTCATCAAGAACTGTTCATATACTCTCAATGAAATATTTTTAGTTTTGGAGCTATTTGCGGCCGAATAAAAACACAATAATCGTAACATGACTTTGACCTTTTCATTTTTTTAATTTTTTTTAATTGTGAGGCCCCTTCAAATATAACAATATATAACGTGTGAATATTTCAAAAAGAATGAACAGAAAATAAAGTCAGGAGCGACAAAAACATGTTTTTGAAATTTTAATTTTTCCTAAATTTTAGTGAAGTTTCAGGAGGACAAAACATGCCTTTCTTAAATTCGCCACCCTTATATATTTTGTGTGTATATGTCTTTCAAATCGTATGCAGCAAACATAATTCTTTTATCTGATCTCTAACAAAAGCGGATAGGTTTTTCGTAGACCTACTCCATTTGCCCCCCCCCCCCCCTTTTTTTGCAAGCTTCGAACATTCGTCCTCTTCTAGCGCAAATATATTCCGCACAAGATACTTTGAAATCCATCATATTCTGTTCTGCTGCCATCAAGGAACAAAATGCTGAAAACCGCATTTGAATCAGACTAAAAATTTTGAGTTATATGCAAAAGAGTGATTTTAAGCAAAGCGGCAAAATGACAAACAAACTTGATTAAATATTTTTATTAGGTACATGTACATACATATGAAAAATAGAGTATCACGTGCAGTTGATTTAAATCAGATAATCTGCTTCCATGGTCTAAGTATAAGCCACATCCTAGGCTAAGAATAGTGCTAGGATTATTATCGAACACATTCAAATATCATTGTTTTGTCTTGAACTTTGATTGACTGTTTTATACATCGATTGATTTTTCGAGTTTACCGTCGCTGCGACAGTCAGTCATATAGCGACGTACATCTAATCACAGGTTCATATGCTTTCACAACTATCACGAGCGAATCTGGAAATGCAATTTATTTCAAAATGTTAATAATAATGCTTATGGAATATTTATTTTTAGTAGCTTGTGGACAATTTAGGATTGTTAACCCCAGCAACAACACTTCTATGTCCCCTACTGACTTAAAGTCCGAATTAACTTATACATATACATCAGCTTGATTTAAGAGAAAAATCTCACTCTATGACAAAAGCAATATTTTGCATCACCTTAAAAGACTATATATGTTTGACCAATGGATGGATTGTTCAGGTAAAGACATTTGAAAACACACACACACACACACACACACACACACAACAACAACAACAACAACAACAAGAAAATATTTGATCTGATTGGCTAACGTCTTAAAATTTGTGATATTCGTCGCATAGTGAATCACTCCAGGACATACATAACGCATATTGTATTTGTTTACTGGCTTATGTCAAATGTTCATGGTTACCTGATTTTCACTACGGATAAATTAGTAGATAAAAATAAAAATATTCAAAGCCTCATGTTTTGATTTTCAGTGTTTAACCCAGCCAAGTACATTTGAATTTGTCGTTTTATTTGCGTCCATATGAGTATTTACACTGTGTCCTAGGCGGGCACGACAACAACGTTTTACAAAACGGGATGACAGTGAAAGGACGGGGGTTAGGGGAGGGGTACGGGCAAACGTGACAGTCAGTGAGTGCCGTGGATGCCGGGCCCATGTGAGCTAGAAAATCTCTATGGTGCTATGACCGTAGTTTAAACGTAATACTTTGATCGTAGTTGTCAGTATTTGGTCCTACTTGGCCGTACTTTTTACCGTATTTAACAGAAGTCATGGCGCAACGGTTAATACTACAATCAAGTAGGGACAACTGCGGTGGTTTCACTATGTTTGGAGTACGTTCACAGTACTGTAAGTATGGTTAAAGAGGGGGAAAAAAGAGAGAATTTTGTAGCAGTAATGTTGTCCCATAAAGATTCAAAAGCACAATGGCCGTGTTTACGCCTTGGCAGTCGCAGCCGCGGTCGTTTATCGTAGCCTTACATATTTGACCCTGTACATATTTTGAATATAGTTCACATGTAGTTAATCGAAGTTGCCTGAAGTTAGACGTATCGCGACCCTAGTTAACATAGCGAAATTGTTCGTAAAACTGTCTTCATATTTCCTGTTTGGCCAATTTAGAACCTGTCCGAACGTTAATCTAGTTTACCATAAGACCACGGTGAATTACGTTCACATGAACATCTCGTTCAACTTACGTAAGTAAACTTTTTCGGAGTTGGGGTGGTGTTGGAACCGCCCCCCCCCCCCCCCCCCCCCCCCCCACACACACACACACGGTTCGTCACGGATATACCGAAAAATAACTGTTTTTCGGAGTTGGGGTGGTGTTGGTTGTGATGGTAACTACGGTTGTTGTAGTTTTTTGCTTGCACTGATAAAAGTTGTGATCGGGTGGAGGATGTCCTCTGGGAAAATTTTGTTAAAAAATAAGGGGCATAACATCCCTTCACGATTATACGACTATACTATTCATTTATATTTTGATTTGGAAATAACTTTAAGTGATTTGAATATTTTGTTAATTAAGACAATACTTTTAATTGACATTTGCTTCATACACTTTATTCAGTTTTCAGATAAGTAATTACCAAAGGTGCGTGAATCTTTAGTGATTATATAATGATATATGAAATATAGAAAACAGCATACATTTTAGAAAAAAGTATGCACGGATTTCTTTAAATCACCCAGAGGAGAAATAATCAATATTCGAGTAGTTACTGAACATTATTATAACAGCTTCAAACACAAAACAACAAAACTTCAATATTCCTGCTTATGATTCGTAGTACACCGAAATTAGAAGTATATTCTTCTTTTAAAACCCCCTCTTATCTTTCTGTCTGACTGTCTGTCTGTCTACATATCAATCTATATATCTACCTGTATGTTTTTCTGTCTGTTATATGTTGACAGTATACTTTGTTTATGCATTATACATTTAATTTGTTTGTTTGTTTGTTGGGTTTAACATTCCACCGACAGTATTTTAGTCATTTGGAGACGATGTCTATTTGAGACAGATATAGTTTTGCCACACTGCAGTATCACGCCGTAGACATGTGGCATGATACCACACCAGTCACATTAATTATCCTGACACCGGGCCAACCAGTCCTGCAACTACCCTTATATAGTGAGCGTCAAGCAAGGGAGCTATAACAGTACCATTTTTAACGACTTTGGTATGTCGCGGCCGGGGATCGAACACACACGACCTCCCGCTCTCGAGTCTCACGCTCTAACTACTCGGCCACCGGGGACGGTCTCATTTAATTTGTAGGGGTATCTGGCCTTCCGGGTGTTTATTAGTAACACGGCTTTCCCACGTATTTCAAAGTATATGACACATTGCAAACGCATTTTGACACAATTTCTGTCCTTTCTGTACAGAGATATCGAAACATTTACAGAGACACTTGGGGAACTGTAAAGACACGTGAAGCAATGCTGATGCAGAAGGAACCAATATCATTAATTTCCCGTGTAAAGGAACCAATTGCACATTTGATACCATGACTTAAGCCTCCAGCCGCAATACACCAAATTTGTTAAAATGGTAGTGGTATACCATAGTCGTCCTTGTGTAGACCTGTCACGATAGATAACACTTGTGATGACATTAAAGTGGAAAAACTCCACAAAATCTGCATAGTTCTTGGTGATAAGATAATCTGAACACATTTTACACTCTTGTTTCATAAACTATTTTCTGACATAATGAAACGGTACCTGAAGCCACAGTCACATATCCATCGTAGCTTATGATTCCCGAAAAGGCTGAAAATCGGGGAAAAAATCGGTTATATTTACAATGTTTCTGACATCGGGAAGACCCTGGTGGACACATCGAAAGAAAATAATGGTTATTTTCTTATTGCGACTGGTAGTCTACACCCCATCGGTAACGCACGGGAGACATATTCCCGGCAGCCTACCAGTGACCCACAGGAACCTGTAAGATCGCTAGAGAACCAGACAAATTTTGCAGTACGCCGGTGTGGTATGGTCACCGGAGGATCGCCAAAATTTTATCTGCCGGGTATCGGTTAATACTCGAAATGTTCCCTTTCGGCGACCGGACGTATAAGCAAATTGTTAGGTGACCAACCGGAGTCCAGGCAATCATCTATTATTATATAAACTTTAATATGTCAAACTATGTAAAACCAAGGTACATTTTGTCGAAATATATAGCGACTGAAGTTCTTTTGATTAATTCCTACTGAAAATTGTGTTTTATTAATAAGTCATCTCCCACGAAAAAAGTGAGTTTCTCCATTTTCTAGGTAAAGTTTGGATTTCTTAATGCAATTTGAAACAGATTCATATGATGTGAATTTCTACCAAGTGTCTCATGATTGGATTTCATTTTTCCCATTTAAAGAAATGTATATTTCCCATGTTTACTTAGATAACTTCCCCATATATGGCAAAAATAAATAAACTGTCGGTCGGTATCGGTAGCAATTCTCGATACATCGGCAAAATCGAGATTTACAAACACTGCCGGTGTATCAAGGGTTGACTGTACAACCATTCAGTGATCAGGCATGAATTTTAGCTCTTAGGGTCGTTATACCTTAAAGTACAGATGTTATTATGGACGTTTATTTTAAATAATGGTCATTAAATCGTTAAAAATACCATTCACGTTGTGTTCCCAAATATGCCGATAGATTATAATGTAATGAAGAAATGATAGAAAAAACTGTGCTGTACATGTAATTTCTTCAAACGTACTTTAATTGCTCTGTAATACTTTCCTTGTGAAGGTTATACATAAATGTCAAATATTTCATTTTCTAAAATACTTAAGTCAAATAGGTATGTCATCTTAGTCGTTTTTGAAACAAAAACAAACATGGAAAGTGATCCTACTCCACTACTACGAGTTACGAAGAAGGAATTGGGCATTAGCCAGGTTTTGGGGACAACGGACAGCAATGGGAAATGCCAAGTGATACAATTACAATTACATGGTTTGTTCGGAAAATTAATAGAATAATGCTATATCCATTATAAAATAGATTTGTTATATTTGAAATTAGGTGTATAAATACCTCCACGTACCCTCAATATATTTGAAAAAAAAAGTTTAAATAAACAATGGTAACCGGATAATTAGCAACCCAGTAATGCGATTCTGAAGCTGTCCTATTGCTATTGCTGACGAGCTTGGTATTTCATTCCCTACTGTATTTGGAATATTAACGGATGAACATGGCGTGTGTAAAGTTACCGCAAACTGGGTACCCCGATTACTCAATGGCGCTGAAAAGGGTCACCGGCTGCGATGCTCCACGCTTCAAGGCCGAATTTGATGCATTTTTGAACAAGACGAGATCTGGCTACATCATTTCGATCCGGAGAATAGAATTATGTCTTCCGTGGGGAAAACCGCACGTACACTTAAAACATTTTTAAAGATGTTTTTTTAAATAAACAGTCCACTTTTGTTAGGATCAAATGCATGCATTATAGAGTAAATCAATATTAAGATTAAATGTACAGTTATAGAGGAGGTAACTGAGCATCTTTTTTTCTGAATCTGTTTAAAGAAGCGGGAAAATTTGGCAGTTATTTCTGGTATAACTTTAGACTAAAATGATAAAGGAACTTTTTTAATTAAATACTGTAATATTCGTGTTTGTATTCTCCCACTTGTCACTGATAAAATATGCCGCACAACTCACACATATATTTTTATTATTTTCTGCTTGTTCAAAATGTGATTAATCATTAATGCCATTAAGCAATATATTCTGCAATATTTTCGTATCGAGATCTTGTTCCCTTCCCTACATTATATTACAGAAATATAGAAGGGAAAAACTAGTCAAAAGAAAAAAAATTTTAGAAAACTTTGTGCTACTTGTTATTACTTGTAACTTACGGAAGCACTGAGGGGACATTGTTTTTTTCTTAATTATTGGTTTAAACATATTTTTATTTCCCAAACATAGTTACAAAAAAAAAAAAAACATCAGTGAAGCATATACATATATGAAATGTAAATATGTTACAGGATGTCATAAAGATATTGATATTAATACATGGGGATTTAAACGAAAGCTACCTAAAGCTTATACAGGTTATTTCCCCTTTCGAAGTTGTCGTTACTATGGCATGCTCTATATATCAAGTGGGGAAAATACTTATTAGTAGAAAAATGTACTCTTTCTAATCAAAAGAAAAATAGGAATGTTACGAAGATAGAAAGAGAAGAAGTAGGTAAAATAAAAGACATCAGTGTAATCTAGATCAAATTAACCGAGTGAGGTCGCCCTGGAAGATTGGTCTGCATACTTTAAATTGATATCAAATATATTACAAGTTCAAGGCTAGTTGTGATAATATCTGCATCAATCAAACATACCACTCATAGTGAGCCGTCTGAATCAGTTGAAAAAGGTGCACTGTGTGCTATAAACTTTTGTTGTTGTTGTATTGGGGTTTACCGTCGCTGCGATAGTATTTCAATCATATAGCTACGTCCAGCTAATTACAGGTGGAGGAAGACCACGAGTACACAGAGGTACCCGGGTAGAACCACCGACCTACTTTTGTACAGACGCAAATATAAACGAGTTTTACTCAACTGATAAAGACGGATCACCATGTAGTAATGTATTTAACTGAATATTAAAATCACGTAGGTCATTTAATAAAATTAAACGAGGCTTAGCGGAGTATATACACTCAAAGAAGAAGTGATTTTCATTTTCTATTTCTCAACATCTACAGAAAGGGTTGGGTAAAATACCCCTTGAAAACAGATGTTGATTAAGTTGGCTACAACAAGTACGAAGGTGTGTATGAAACACTTGAATGCGTCTTGATCCTTGGTAATAATAAACTGGAAAGCCTTAACCGTCAGAGTTTAGGATTCTTTTGAATACATGTATAGACGATGCATTTCTTGTATCAATATAAACAGAGTTCCATTCACGAGCTGCTTGCGGTGGGTCGGTGGTTCTACCAGGATGCCTCCGTGCATTCGGGGTCTTCCTCCACCTGTAATTAGCTTGACGTCGGTATATGACTGAAATACTATCGAAGCGACGGTAAACTCAAATAGTCAAGTTTTTAATTTGGTTGCACCAGTGACAATTCTTGCACATTCTTTTAGAATTTTATCTAACAGGTAATTTTCATTAGCACAACAGTTACCTTAAACAACATCAGCATATTCTAAAATAGGTCTGATTAATGATCGTAAACACTTCAAGTTTTTAAAATGAATTTCAACTTACGCAATATATTGACCTTTTTCCCCCGTTTTGGCTGTAATATAATTAATATGTGAAAGCCACCTACAGTCATGAGAGAGTATAAGACGAAAGTGTTTGTGTTCTGTAACTTCTGGAAGTTTCTGACCAAACATGAAAAGAGGTGGATGTTGTTTTTTATTTTGCTTTCTACTAATTATAAGTGATTCTGACGTTAAGAGATTGGAATTTACTAACCACGTTTCGGCCCATTTAGATATTTTATCGATGTTGTTCTGGAGTGCTATAGCTGACTCAAGTGGGTTATCAGAAATGGCATATAAACTAGTATCATCAGCAAATAAGTTAATATTAGATCTAATATCATTTACGATATATAAGGAAAAGAAATGGAACGAGGGTCGACCCTGGGGGAACACCGCATTAATTTCTGACTAGTTTGAAGTTGTACCTGAAATAACTACACGCTGCCTCCTATTAGATAAATAATTAACAAACCAAGAAAGAAGAGGATCAGTGATTCCTGTGGCTTTTAATTTTACAATAAGACCTCCGTGCCAAACTTTATCAAATGCTTTTCTGACATCAAAGAAAACTACTAACTAATTTCACGCCCACCATTTAAAGCATTACTAAATTTATCAATGAGGAAAGTTAGCTGGTTAACTGTAGAATCACCCGGTAAAAACCAGATTGAGCTGGTGAAAAGAATTAAGTGTCATGTAAATGATTAAATACATACTTATACACAAGGCGCTCAAAAACAAGTCCGATATTATTAAGTAGTGATATAGGACAATAATTGTTTGGAAGTGATGAGTCATCTTTCTTAAAAATTGCTGTAACGTTTGCCACCTTCCAAATGTCAGGCATTTTGCAACATTCTAGTGATGTGTTGAACAAATTACACAATGGTTCAGAAAGTTCTCGAGCAACTTCAAACAATATCTTATTACTTATTCCATCTGGTCCTGAAGCTTAATTGACATCTAAGTTTTTTTTTAGAACATTGTATACTTCATTTGGAGTGAATTTAATAATTGATAAACTACGGGCACAATGATTCGATATCTTAGTAGTCTCAGTTTTATCGTCAATAATAGTTTGACTTTGAAAGAAATTGTTAAGTACATCTGTTTTTTCTTCATCATTACTAGGTAATGAATTAGTGGTAGGATTCAAGAGCGGTGGAATAGAGTTATCTGGATTTCCAAAAGTAAGTGTTTTAAGTGTTTCCACCAATCTTTGGAAGTGGGATGTCCACATTTGAGTCTGTTGCACATTTTAGTAATATAATCATCTTTTGCTTTCCTTAAGAGCGTTATTGTTGGATTTCTTATTTCTCTAAATCTTTGCCAATGGTACGTTGAATTAGTGAGTTTAGCCTTTTTATATAATTGCTTACGTTTCCGTATATTAAGTTTTATGTTTGATGTCATCCATGGGATATCAGAAGATCTTATGTTAACAGTTTTATTAGGTATATGTTTTTTGCAATATTTAAGAGCATTGATGAGAAATTGATAGCATATGTGTCAATGTCAATATTTATATGAGAATCCCAATCTGTAAGAGCTATTTCATGCTTTTATGCGTCGTAGTTACCTTGTTCATACCTCCTTATAAATCGATTAAAGAAAGGCATTTTAAGTTAGAAAAGTTACAAATTACATACATTGGACAATGGTAGCGGAAGTTTTGACTTAAGAAGTGTTCGAGAACACCAGATTTAACAACACGATTGGGATTTGAAACAAATATAAGATCGATTAAACTTTCAGAATGTTCAGTGAAATGTGTTGGATCAGATTACCTGATGAAAGCAAAACTGACGCTTTAGTAAATCAACCTTACGACATGTCTGTTCACTCATTACATAATAACAATTTATTTTACCTCATCATCAGAAGCTAAACTAAATGAGTTTTAGTCAGTTCAATGTATGAAGAATTAGAATGAATTCGGAGGTCTGTAAAATGTCCCTATCAACACATGCTTATTACTGTTCAGTGTAAGTTCAATCCAAAGTCCTGCAAGGCCTATTATATCTAAATCATGCCAGCGTTTAAAACAAAGATGATTTTTTACGTATATAGCTACACCACCATGATTGCCATCAGGTCTATCAAGTCGTTCTGGTTTATGATAAAATTGCAAAAGAATGAGCTAATCGAACCACTGAGCCATGTTTCTGAAAATGCAATTATATCGAAATCTCGCAGTTCAGCGTGTAATAAGTCCAATTTGTTTTGAATACTCTGAAAATTTAAGTGAACAAAGTTTTTGCATCCTCTTTCACAATCTATATATCTTTTTAATACCACGTTGTCTGATGTGACAATTCTACTCCAGTATTGCATGATACTAACATACCTTGTTATATATAGTGGGTATCTTCCTAATTCTCAATAAACCGCATTTGTACAAGTATTTTTGTTTGACTTTTAATAGCCTTTTGCAAAATTTAAGGTGTATACGTTCAGTAGCTTTTGATTTTGAGCATCCCCATATTGGAGATGCACAATTCAAAATAGATCCAACAAAGGCATCAAATAATTGTAACATTGTTTTTGGTTTCAGGTTTTTATTTTTACCGTTGTATAATAATAAGTTGCATGCCCTTAATGCTTTATCGGCTGAATGAGCTTGATTATGACTGAAATTACCTGTATAATGAAACAATGTGCCTAAATAGGTAAAATTGTCTACTTCCTCTAAGTCTCTCCCGTCGTATGGCCAATGTTCTTCAGGTAAGGTCCCTCCTCTTTTTCTGAATACCATGGCCTTTGTTTTATTGACATTTACTTCTAATCCCCATTTGTTACAATATTCCTTTTGTTTATTTATGTTTTGTTTTCTTGTAAAGCTTTAGGTGATTTACCAAATATGACCATATCATCAGCGAATAACAAAAGTGTGATGATGATATCATCTATATCTATTCCTGCACTTGAGTTACCGTCTTTCAAGAAGTCTTCCAGATCATTAACAAAAACAGAAAACAGTAATGGTGACATCACTTCGCCTTGCCGCAATCCAATAGAATACTAAAAAAAAATCTGAAAAGTTATTACATAATTTAACTTTGGATTTGACCTTATTATAGATATCCTTTGATATGCATAAGATTTTACCTTTTATCCCTGCATTATACATTTTAAGCCACAACCCATTTCTGTATATTGTATCAAAACACTTTTTTAGATCTATAAAACAAGTATATAGACGTTTATTTTCATTTAAATATTTTTGAATTATTGATAATAATATAAAACTTGCATCCAAAGTTGATCTTCCCTTCCTGATGCCAAACTGAGTATCTGATATTATTTTATTAGTTTCACAAAAGAATTCCAGTCTTTTATTGATTACTTTAGTATAGAGTATGGATAAACAACTTACTAGAGTGATACCACTGGCACGATAGTTGTTTACATCTGAAGTACTTCCCTTTTTATGTATTGGGATAATGACACCTTCAGTCCATTTGTCAGGGAAATGGCCAGAATTAAATACAGCATTAAAAGGTCACACAAATGGGAAGATAATATATCCATGCCCTCTGTAAAATATTCATTTAATAAATTACCCCTCCTTGCTGATTTCTCCCTTTTTAATGATTTAATTGCAAGCTGAATTTCACTTTCAGTTATTGGTCTATCCAATTTTTGTATTTGGTCTCCATTATAAAAATCATATTCTATACAGAATGATTCAGCTTCTTCATTTTCTGTTTTGGTCCTATTATTACTTACGTTTGCAAAAAAAAAGTTCAAATTTTCCCACACTTATATCTGATATTTTCATTTGTTTTTTCTTTTGAAGAATTTCCAAAAATCCTTTGGTTTGCTAAATCTTAGGTTTTCTATTTCTGAATTTTTGTTCCTTTCATATTTTCTTTTTTCTATTTTATCAGTATCTTATATTCCTGTTTATATTTACATAATATCTCCCTATTCCTTACATTCTTGTAACCATTAAAGATGTGTAGTGCTTCTAGATATATTCTTATAGTAGTCTGACACTCATTATCAAACCAGTTTTTATGATATTTCAAGCAAGAATTACTGAAACTGTTTCCTTTTTCTTCATGTATATTTTTCATAAATTAGGGATCAGTTATATCAGGAATAATGTTTGTAAAATCATTTATCATATTATTGATATCATTTTTATCGGAGTAATTGATATTTTGTACCACCCTAATAACATTCTGGTAATTTCTCAATAAGATTACGCCTATATTGTTCCTTAAGTAAATTATTTCACTTAATTCTTACTCCAGGGTTTGTTTGATCGGCATACTGTGGTAAAAACAGCTTTATATTAAAATGTAAGGAAGTGTGGTCACTCCATTCATAAACTGACCCAATAGCAAAATTACCAATCAATGGGATTCTATCCTCATGTGTAATTACATAATCGATCACGGACGCCCCGTGCTGTGTAACGAAGGTGTATGAATTTGTATTCTCTCCTTCCATTCATGATACGCATACCTGTGGACTTACACATATCCAATTATTTGTGTCCATGGCTATTACACGTTTTGTCTAAAGAAGCCCTGGTCAGTGGTGTGTCGGGAACATAATCTGGCTCATCTGATAGTAAATTATTGACTGAAACAAATACAATATAATCGGGTTTATTACCAATCCTACTGTTAAAATCTCCTGTTAAAAACACCTTACCTTTTTCATTAAAATAAGTTATATCAGTCTCTAGTATATGAAATAGATCAGTGTTAACAGTGTTATAAGCAGGTGAATCTTCGCCCCACATATAGATGCCACAAATGTATACATCCTCCTCTAGGTTAAAGCAATATTTGTCTAATTTCAACCATACAATGGTGTCGAAATGTTTTTAATAACATCAGTACCCCCTTTCAAGCCTTCTTTTATATATAATGATACTCACCCACTCGCTCTTCTAGCGTTACGGTTTTGAAACGACGGTAGAAATTATGTGAAAAACTATCTGTCAAATCGACATAACTTAGTGAGTTTGTCCACGTTTCATATAAGAATATGATGCCATTACCCTGTAATAAATTAACAAAGTCTGGGTCATCTTGCTTCGGTTTGGTGAGTCCGTGGACGTTCCAGGAAAGGACTCGAATCCTCCCCCTCAGCGTCTAACTAGTCTTTCATAGCCTTTCCATTAACATACTGAGTGTCATAGGCTTTCCAAGCTTTTTTGCCTTCTTCACTTGCTTTTTTCAGCTTTGGATAAAGCTTCTTTCGTTTTTCTACCACTTCTTTCGGAAACTGTTCGTTTACGTAGAAAGGGGTGCCTTTCAACGACTTCCATTGTTTTTGCACTAGTTCTCTCTCTTTAAAGTAAGTAAATTTTGCTATAATAGGCCATGAATATTATTCCCAGGCGACCGGTGTACACGCTCAAAAGCCATACTTTCCACCACATCTTTGGCCACCTTCATCTTTTCGTGGATGAATTTCCGTAGGATTTTTCGGATTCACCCAGTGTCTCTTTGGGGGCCTCTGGTACATTTTGAAATATGAGGTTGTTACGCAAAGACTGCGATTTTAAATATGCCATCTCTCCTTTCATTTGCTGATTCTTACGTTCTTGACTAATTACCTTGTCATTGACTTGACTGGCACTAAAATCTATGCACTCTATTTTCACCTTTTCTTTTTTTTCCTTTGGCCAATCACAACTAACTTAGTTCTCCTCCGAATTTATTTACTTTTTTCTAGCCCCTCTAGACATTTCAAGCTGGGTTCAACCTTATTCAGTCTGTTGTCAACGTTACTTAAACGGCTTTCGATACGCTTCAAGTAGTCCAGTATGTCGGCAGTTGACGGTCCGCTTTCAGCCATCTTGTCATCTTGTCTTCGGTGTTATTTAGAATATTGTTAAGAAAAACGCCATCCTAATTCTCACTACATTCTCTCCCGTATAAAATTGAGTTCTTTTCTCAAAGAATTTCGCTTACCGTTCAGTTTCAGGATCACACTCCGCCTCCTCCGTTCCGCTCCCTTTAAATTGCTTGATACTGGCGCTATTATCCAAATCACCACTATCTCCGCTCAGTTTCTTTCTTTTCCTTCTTCCCATTAAGAAAGACACTTTTAGTCACATATATAAATCACTTAATCCATCATATATCATATATACCATATATTTATCCGATTTTACACATATTTCTCTCCGTTCAAAAAAAAAAAACAAAAAAAAAACGACTACCCGCCATGAGATCACGTGACCAATTTGACCACATTTGTTTGTTTAGGTCGGTAGTCGATATTAGGCTAAATATATGCATACATACAATTTCTTATGCTATTAATGTTAAGTTATGGATTGTTCTGTTCTGTTCAGTTTGAATTGCATTTAAGTTTACGCGCAATGCTCATTTTGCATTCCTTAATGACAAGACCGCCCGCCCGATATGTCCCTTTTATGCCATCATTTCCTCGTTCCTTCTGTTTTTTTTAAATGTTTACACGAATTTCTTTTTATCGACACTGATTACTCAATCGAAAATTGCATATTAAAAATAGAACAAAAACGAACGAACAAAAGCCCTTTCCCATACTACTTCATTATCACCGAAAGATCTTGATGAGATATCTATTATCATTAATCAATATTACCATTGTACTAGTTGTCCCTAAAATTGATATGTAGTTGTCAACTGGAACTGTTGTATTTCATTTATATTTATGTATAGAAGTACTCAATATTGTCCAATAATCGTGTACTTGAAAGAATTGGGTATAATCAATAAAGACCCATTGAAACATTTATTGAGTTTGGGTGTGAGAGGTTTTTTTATCATTTTTGACGTTTATTTGAATGTAAGAATTTAGTGGTTTGACAACAGATATAATTATTATAACACCCAGTTTGTCATAAATAGTAATTAACCGCAATTAAAGAATTATTCTAATTCACAACAGTTCCGGACAAAAGAAATCGGCAATTCTTTGAAAACAAAGTCCCTTGAATCCCAGAAAGACAAATATGGTAATCAAAGCTAAGTACAGATCGTAATTTAAGTAATGTGCATCTTTATATTGAGAAGATTTTTTTTTTTTTTTTTTGTAATTTGAAAATTGTATTGTATTGTATTGTATTGGGGTTTACCGTCGCTGCGATAGTATTTCAATCATATAGCGACATCCAGCTAATTGAAGGTGGAGGAAGACCCCAAGTACACAGAGGTACCCGGGTAGAACCACCGACCTAACGCAAGCCAGCTGGAAGGCTTCCTGATGAAAAATCCTACCGGGATTCGAACCCACAGCAGTGAGGGACTGAGAGATTTGTAATCCACGACTGTAACCGCTCGGCCACGGCGGCCCCAATTTGAAAATAGTTTAAAGAATGTGAAACAAACACATTATGCATATTATGTAAGATGGGGTATACTATATAATAATTTGGGGGCCTCCGTGGCCGAAAGGTAAAGTCGCTGATTTTAACACTCACTCAGCCCCTCACCGCGTGAGTTCGAATCCCGGCAGGGTCAGTCGGGTTTTTTAATGTGAGGAAGCCTTCCAGCTGGCTTGCGGAAGGTCGGTTGTTTTACCCGGATGCATTCGGGGTCTTCCTCCACCTGTAAATAGCTGGACGTCGCTATATGACTGAAATACTGTCGAAACGACGTTTAACCCAAATAGTCAAGTCAAGTCTATATAAATTATTTAAGAAACTCTTCAGTTGTCTTATAATGTGTTGAACAGATGTACACACCGTCATGGACCATGATACTCTCAGTTTAGACTTTTGTACCTGTTCCGTTTTGGTCTTCAAATTGTTGCCTGATCAACTCTGGCACAATACCTGTAAGAACTCGCAAAAAAACAACTAATATTGAACTTTTGCTATGTGTTCTGTGCAAGCAACATTCTGATAATGGATCTATTGAATGTATTACATGTTAATGTTGAGTACATGCAACATTTGAGGGCATTGATTGTAAAGACTAAGACTCTGTCCGGTGCTTATCCGTTTATGTGTTTTGTGTGTATTTAGGAGACCGACGGAGGAGTTTACATATATGACGGTGCCATGTCGCGGCTTAAACAAGAAGGTGAAACACACGTTAATTGTCGTATAGATGTTATATTCTGTTTGTTCCTCTTAGCAAGACTAATAGTTTGTATATCGCAAAACGCACAGATATATTTATTACGATAAAAATTCACGTAATATTTACAGACGGCAAAAAAATATGTTCAATTCTGTATGACGGTATTTCGTTGCATTATTTAATAGTTTCTATTTATATTATACTATCGTCATTTATGTGCAACATTATGATATTTATATGCAATGTTTGGGTATTTATAATGTTCTTTTTTCTCATTTATATACTATTTTGTTTATTTATATTGTACGTTTGTTTCATTCATATGCTACTTTTTCTATTCGTATGGTATCAAATGTTCATTTATATTCTATATTATATTTTGTTCATTCATATGCTTATATTTCTATTCGTATGGTAAACAATTAATACCAGCTATACCAGCTTGTTTAATCTGCAGGCTTTTGCCATATAAATACAAATACCACCTTTTAAACAATGATTCACTAAGGGACCGCATAAGAGCCGCAAAGACCCGCAGATTAAACATGCCCAAAAGACCGGCAAAGGCCCGCAGATTAAACAAGCTAATATAAGTTAATCAATCATATTTATTGTTCATTACGTCACTCTTTATCGTATCAACTGTCAAACAATACGATCGATATACGATTGAAATACGAACGATATACGATATGCGAATTACAATCTGCGATGTGCGATAGCAGGTTTGATTCACCTCTGCGATTCAATACGTTACGATTCGTTCTTAATCTGATACCATGCGATCCACGATCTGCGATTTACGTTATTCGATTTGCGACACACGTTAGCACGGTTTACATGCCATTATCATAATATCTGTAATCTAATTGACTACAGGTTCAAAAATATGCAAAACATTATGTTGTTAACAATATTTACTGTCACGTATAAGACTGTGTGAAGTTGGCTCGACATACGACATACAACATACGACATTCAACTCTCACTATTCACGACATTGGACGTTCAGATTTTGAATGTCGCACGCGACATTCACGACATTGGACATTCAGATTCTGAATGTGCACGCACGCATTCACGACATTGGACATTCAGATTTTGAATGTCGCGGCACGACATTCACGACATTGGACATTCAGATTTTGAATGTCGCACGCGACATTCGCGACATTGGACATTCAGATCTTGAATGTCGCACGCGACATTCACGACATAGAACATTCAGATTTTGAATGTCGCACGCGACATTCACGACATTGAATATTCAGATATTTGATAAGATTACGCAGTTTTTGTTTTATAGCATCAATCATTTAGAGTGGGTTTTATTTCTGTTTCTTTCTATTTCGTGTTTGATTCAGTTCATAAAAAAAATGAAAGATATTGATATAACATTGTTTCGTTTTGATATCTTTTTTTAAAACTCTTTTTCTAGTAGTACTGGTGGCCGAGTTGTAAGAGCGCAATCACAGAAGCGAAAGGCCCTGGGTTTAATCCCTGACCGCGACAAGTCAAAGTTGTGAAAAGTGGCTTTATAGTTAGCTCTCTTTTTTGTTGCTCGGCATATATATGTAAGGGAAAAGACATATCTGGTTGACCCGGTGTCATGAAAATGTGACACATGTCTACGGCGTGAAACTGGAGAGTGGCAGCACTATACCTGCTGTCTCAAGTAGACATCGTCGCCAAATGACTAAAATACTGACCCATCAAACAAACAAACTACCACACAAAGTATGCCTAATTCATATTTAAACGCTTCATCAATATCGCGTTCAACCCCCACCCCCCTCACTTCTTTAAATCTACAACTTCTTTAAATTTACATAATGCGTACAACAATTCAATTCTGTACACCCCCCCCACCCCACCCCTCTCTCTCTCTCTCTCTCTCCCACCTTTTCTCTCTATTTATATAAACTTTTAGCATACCTGAAAGAAAGAAATTGTCAGACTTTGCAGCATTCTTTTTATTCAGTGTTTAATATCATTAATTATGTTCTCTCTGTTAAATTTCATAACTCTTGATGGAATCAGCCACTTTCAACCGGCATTCACACATCAAAATGTCCGATCCTATTTATTTATTCTACATTTTGTCAACATTGAAAAATTGTGTTAAAACTGAGTTAACGTTTGAAATTTAATAAGTCCTATAGAACTCAGCAGCTGGCGCAATATCCATACATATGTATATAAAAAAAAAAAAAAAATACAAGAACGTTAAAATAAATATATATAGAAACAATAAAAAAGCAGTCTTAAAGAAAGAGCCAAGAAAACGTCATTTATAAATAAATATATATGCTATAGACACCGTAATTTTGGCTTGACTTAATTAAATGCATTGTTTCCCTATGGGATGATTTATTCATTCATTTTCTTACTGTCATCTGTCTCTTCCTCTGTCTCTGTCTCTCTCTCTCTCTCTCTCTCTCTCTCCGGTTTGCTAAGATATAATTCCAGGTGAAGTAACAATGAGCAAAAAAAAGGCAAGCCCTCTACACCCAAGGCAGCCACATCTACACCAGCAGCCAGCTCTGCACAGCGTGGAGTCAAGAGGTCGAAGACTCGAAACCCCGGCTCTGAATCCTCCGTCGATGGTGATCTATCGTACCTAGACCTAGACACAGGTAAAATATTGTCAGCGGCCCGTGAGGAAGATAGATTGACAATATCCCAGTCAGACTTTGATACTTTGATAGAGAAAATTGACAAAATGCAGAATAACTTTGACAAATTTGATAAAATGGATGAACGTCTAAGTAAGCTGGACAAACTTGACAAACTTGATGCCATAGAGAAAAGTGTTAGTGTTATGAACCTGAAGTTGCAAGATATGGATCAGCGGCTGCGTGTAGCCGAGGCTGAAACTAAGGAACTGCAGCAGTCAAGTATATTTTTGGGAAACGAATATGATTCCATTAATAGCACACAGCGAAACCAAGAACAAACTATCTCTAGACACTCTGAAAACATGAAAAGCTTGGAAACAGAAAATGTCTGTTTGAAGAAATCCCTTGAAGAAATTCGTGAACTTCACAGCGAATTAAAAACCCAATTACTAGACAGTAAATGCAGAGAAATGAGGGACAACTTGGTATTTACTAATATAGAGGAGGTATTGAAAATAGGCAGGAATGGAAATTCATATGAAGATACAGAGAAAGTGCTTAATGACTTCCTTTCTTTAAAATTGTATCTGCATGATATAAAATTTGAGCGCGTTCACCGTGTTCCAACACGCCCTGACTCTACAAGAAATGCTCCCAGGCCAATAGTCGCCAAATTTTCTTATTTCAAGGATAGAGAGACAGTCCGGAGATCGGGATATCTTCTGAAAGGAACGAGGTACGGAATAAATGAACAATTTCCGGATGAAATAGAGAAAAAGAGACGAGAACTGTACCCTTTAGTACGTCACTTCCGGAGCCAGAATAAGCGCACGGTGCTTGTTCGCGATAGGTTGTTTGTCGATGGTAGGGAAGTAAGAGCCGGGGATGTCAGTATTCCGCTGGACCATAGGAACAGGGGACAACAAACCGGAAATGACAACATACGCAGCAGCCATAGTATCGCCAGCGATAGACGCCAGGCACATAGCTCTACCTATTATCACCAGCCATTCACCCGCGGCAACCAGGCTGGCCCAAGTACTGCGTCTGAGTCTATCCGACTATAGGATAGCCGTGGTGGACTTTCATTCTCTAGCCTTAATGTGTGTGGCTTAGTCTCAAAACTAAACACCCCTGAATTTGTGAGACAAGTTGAGTCTGTTGACATTTTCTCATGTTTTGAAACCCACTGTGATGAATATGATGTTGTTAACATACAAAATTATAATTGTTTTTTAAAAAATCGTAAACAAAAAATGGCAAAAAAGTCCGGCGGCATAGCCACGTTCGTTAAAAGCAAATTTGAAAAATATTTTATACTTATAGACACTGAAAGTGAATATGTACAATGGTTTAAACTTTCGAAAGATCTGTTTAATATTGATGAGGATGTAGTTTATGGTGCTATTTATATTCCACCAGAAAATTCCAAATACTTTAATCAGTCATTTCTTGATATATTTTATTCTGAAATTGAGTATTTTAATAAAAATAATAAATATGTGGTTCTGCTAGGCGACTTTAATGCCAGAACTTCGAATGTTTCAGATATCGTTGAGCATGATCAGTTTATTTTTGATTATGTAAATGTTGATGCTAATGATACATCTGATATAAATATACATGAAACACTTCGAAGTAAAAATATGTCATATACACGTTCTTCACAAGATATTGTTGTAAATCGTCTAGGTAAAATACTTATTGAATTTTGCCGGTCGAATGAGTTCATTATTATGAATGGAAGATCATTTACAGATAAAACATTTTGTATTGATTTCCCAGAAGTTTTTGTTTACAATCAAGATGTTATTTATGAGGAAAAAATTTGTAAATGGAATAAAGATAAAAAGCAAGAATTTATTAATAATATAGATATGTCAACTATTGATAATTTAATTCAATCTTTATCTGAAGATGATGCAATATGTAACCAAATTTCTATCAACCAAATTGTAAGCAGTATAGAATCTGTGTTAGTCAATTCTGCAAAAAATTTTATAAAAAGAAAGATATTTAAGACCGAAAAAAAATAAGAAAAATAAGCCATGGTTTAATAATGAATGTAGATCAGCAAGAAACGATTTTCATAGGCATAAACGCAATTACAGTCAAGTTAAAAATATTGAAAATAAGGCAAATCTTGTATCATCGGCTAAGAAATATAAAAAAGAAATGAAAAAATCAATATTAAATATAAAAGAGACGTTAAGAAAAAAATTAAGAATATGAGGAATAAATCTCCAAAAGAATATTGGAATTATCTAAATAGTTTAAATTGTCGCAATAAAAGTTTAGATGTAGATATTGATGTATTTTCAGATTTTTTTAAGAACTTGAATGCGGATACCGAAGATGAGCATGAACCTGTGCAAGCTGATTTCCCAAATTTTACGAATGAACATAATCTAAATGATAGTATAACAGTAGAAGAAATTAAAAAAACAATAAAAAATCTCAAAATAGGAAAAGCCACTGGTATAGACAAGGTATCTAACGAGTATATAGAAGCAACAAGTGATTTATTTATGCCACTGTATCATAAATTATTTAACAAAGTTTTTAATACTGGCTGTATACCAGAATCTTGGCTTGTTGGTTGCATCGTACCCATTTACAAGAATAAAGGAGACACTACAGACCCGCAGAATTATAGACCTATAACTATTTTGAGTTGTATTGGAAAATTATTTACCAGTATACTTAATAAAAGGCTTAATGATTTTTTGGAAACTAACGATTTGATTAATATGAATCAGGCAGGTTTTAGAAAAAATCACTCTACGGTAGACCACATTTATGTTTTATATAGCTTAGCCGAAATATGTAAACGTAGAAATAAAAAACTTTTTTGCTGTTTCATTGACTTTCAGAAGGCATTTGACTCGGTTTGGAGGGCAGGTCTTTGGAGTAAATTGATGCAATATAACATAGATGGAAAACTGTTAAATATTATAAAGAATATGTATAGTGGTATAAAATCATGTATTTTGGTCAATAATAAGATGTCAGATTTTTTTCCTTGCTCAAGAGGCTTAAGGCAAGGGGAGTGTCTTTCTGCGATTTTATTTTCTCTCTTCTTAAATGATCTCGAAAATTATCTCTCAAAAAATAATCATGAAGGAGTAAATATTACAGATGAATTTATTGAAATGTACATGAAAATAGCCATTATTCTATATGCAGATGATACTGTAGTTCTTGCAAACAATGAAGCTGATTTTATCTCTATGCTTAACTCTTTTAATGAATATTGCAATGTTTGGAAATTAAATATAAATTTTGAAAAAAGTAAAGTTTTAGTTTTTGGAGATAAATTTCGTAGAAATAGAAAAGTTACTATTGCCGGTCAGGAAATTCAAGTTGTGGACACATTTAAATATCTAGGTATATTATTTTCAAAAAATAGAAAATTTACTTCAGCTAAGAAACATATAATAGAACAGGCTAGGAAAGCACTATTTGGTCTTTATAGAAAAATTAGAAACCTTGATTTATCAATAGACTGTCAACTTAAACTTTTTGATGCTACTATATCACCAATATTAACATACGGGTGCGAGGTGTGGGGTATTTCTGATCTAGGCGTTATTGAGAAAGTACATACTGATTTTTTAAAAACGATTTTGAATGTTAAACGTAGTACACCACATATAATGATTTATGGAGAACTCGGTAGATTTCCTTTACAGATTGCGATTAAAAAAAGAATTATTGGATTTTGGTTAAATATTATAACAAACACAAATAAATTATCACATTTACTATACAAATTCAATTTTAGGGATTCAGTTTATAATGATAAAACATATGATTGGTTAAACTTTGTAAAATCTATTTTTGATGAATGTGGATTAAGTTTTATTTGGGATGATCAGAATTTCGATGGATCTAGGGAAATACTACTGAGCAAAATAGAAGAATGCTTAAAAGATCAATTTATGCAAAACTGGCATAGCAGCATATTTGACTGTTCAAAATGTATTAACTACCGTATACACAAAACAGAACACAAACTTGAAAATTACTTGGATTTACTCCCACCATATTACCTGAATTGCTTTATTAAATTTAGAATGTGTAATCATCATTTTCCTATAGAAAAACTTAGGTGGACCGATATACCTCAGAATGAGCGAATATGTAATATTTGTAATTCTAGAGAAATAGGGGACGAATTTCACTATTTATTTAAATGCACATATTTTAACCAAACTAGAAAGAAACTTATTCCAGAAAAATATCTAAAAAATATAAATTGTATTTCTTTTAAGTCGTTAATGAATGAGAATGATGAGGCTATTTTATCAAAACTTTGTAAATTCATCAATATTTTAATGAAACACTTTAAAAACCCACCTGGCAACTAACTATGTTCATAACATATTTCATAAAATACTTGTTTTCTTCTCTCTGTAATAGTACATTGTATTATTATTATTTTTTTCTTTTGAAGAAATTCATTGTCTATGTAAAACACACAGCTTGGTCAACATATATTTATTATTTATTGTTTATACCTCATGTCACATGTACTTTGTGCTGAGTGAATAAATAAACTGTAAACTGTAAACTGTATTTGACGCTGAGCAATTTTGAAAGCAGTCATCGATCTGGCTCAAATGTGAAGCATTTTTTTTTTATTTGAGCAAATTGTACCCAGTGGCTGAGTGGTTGAAGTGCCCGCCTCCGGAGCGGAGGTCGTGTGTTCGATCCTCGGTCATAAGGTACCAGTGTTGCAAAATAATGCTATTGGTATTACTCTACTGTATGACGCTAAACTTAATTTTGTACTTCTCAGATTGTTTGTAACGTAATCAGAATCATGTGACTAGGCATGGTATCTTACGACATATCCATGGCCTATTTGTCTCCAGGAAACTTCGTCATCAAATGTCTGACATGCTGTCGATTGAACGCTACACAGGATAAACAAAACAAGTTCACGTTCATTACCATGTGGCAATGGTAGCGGTTACGTGAAGAACGCGGTGAAATAAAGGTCATGATCCCCTGTGTCGAAGTTTCCCCTGATATTTAAAGTGAAACCCCCAAAAGATTATGGTTCTCGCTACTGGTGAATGACTGAAATGAAGGGCCGAATTCCAAGAAAGTCGTTTCACTTTCCCATATTTAGACATAGGGAAACCAAACAGATCTTGAAAGAGAGAAAAAGGGAAGTAACCTGACCTGCCGTGCACGAGGAAATGGATAAGCAACGAGAAACATAAGTTATTGGAATGTCGTGAATGTCGTGCTGCGAAATTCAAAATCTGAATGTCCAATGTCGTGAATGTCGTGCCGCGACATTCAAAATCTGAAAATCTGAATTATGTCGTGCCGCGACATTCAAAATCTGAAAATCTGAATGTCCAATGTCGTGAATGTCGTTCTGCGACATTCAAAATCTGAATGTTCAATAAAATCTGAATGTCCAATGTCGTGAATGTCGTGCTGCGACATTCAAAATCTGAATGTGCAATGTCGTGAATGTCGCGTGCGACATTCAAAATCTGAATGTCCAATGTCGTGAATGTCGTGCCGCGACATTCAAAATCTGAATGTCCAATGTCGTTAATGTCGCGTGCGACATTCAAAATCTGAATGTCCAATGTCGTGAATAGTGAGAGTTGAATGTCGTATGTTGTATGTCGTATGTAGAGCCAACTTCACACAGCCCACGTATAACTGGTTAACTGTGTGTTCATCTGACATAAAGGACCGGAATAAACATAGCGAGCTACAGGAAATGGAGACACACTAAATATCGGTCCCAGCTGAAAATGCGATAGGCTCTGTCGTCTTACTTTGTAGAGGAGACCATCGTTTTGCACATGTAATGAGAGAACGATTTTTGAATGAATATGATTTATATATATATATACTTTGTTTATTTTATTATCATAATGACAATAATTGCAATACAACATGATAACAGTAGTTTACTGATACTTAGTTCTTTCGCGAGAATTGTTGATTAACACAAAATCATCAGGAAAATATGTTTGTCAAGTTTTACATAAACCCACAGAACACATACTACATATGATATTTAGAGTATTAACAAAGTATCAAACGAGAGAGAGAGATTTCTCATTAAAAAATAATCGTTCGTAAGCTTCGAAAATTGCACAGCCTTTTTTATTGTCGTCCAATATATATTAAAACTGTCTAAGTGATTAAGATATATGCATTTACTTTTAAATTTTGATCAGGAACTCGGATAATCTGAACTTCTTGCTTTAAAAATAACAATATTGTTTGCTTATTCAGTATTTTGTCTCAACTGTAAACGTATTTTTAGCGCCAAGCTGACGATGATTTGCATGCATTTCAAACAATATAAACGGCTGTGATAAATGATTATTATTATTAATCTTATCCATATTGAACAATATTCAAAATATTTATGGTTTAAGCTTTGTGGGTGTGATTTTGTCCTGTCCCCTTTATTAAACAGGTCCTTGAAAAGATTATGAACTTCAATTCCGTGCAGAAAATCATTAAATAAGGCAAAGTTACGGACATCGTCTAGCGCTCGCGCAAATCTTTGTGCTGAGTTGTCCACGCCCATAAAGTTTGATATAAAATATAAATAACTAGATTGACGTATATACAGGGGGAAAGCATGAGAGAAACAAAACAGTAGCTAAGCAACTGTTAACGTACTTAAAAATCAAATTCGTTTCTATTTCTTGTGTGACGTTTAACCTCCAATCCATTTTTGCTGAAGAAGATAGCAGAAAATCTAGTTAATCTGCAAACAAATGTTAAAGAGGTCCCATGCTTTCAACCTTAAGTACAAATTATTTGTTCCTATAAAATAACTAAATCGCTATAATTTACTCACTGTTTTAACAATCAAACTATTGTTATTTGTTTTATCAATAATAAGAATACTGTAAGATTTACTCGTATGTGAATACTATATTTTTTAAAAAGTCCATTAGTCTTATAGTTGTAAAGAACAACAACAACAAAAAAAAAAATATCATCATCATCGAGATTTGGTATGGAAATAAACTGATAGAATGTCTTCCTCTTCGGAAAATCATATTTCTATGATGAATGTTTAATTTAAAAAATAATTTAATAATGGTATAATGTGTATAAAATAAATGAGAAAAGATATGAATGAAATTAATTAATGGCAGAAATTTGTAATGTTGTTGCCTGGTAAATTCCTCCGTTGTCTTCGGAGCTTTCCTTGGTAGGATGAAGAATTTTGAGTTTTCAGTCATTATGTACACTCGCAACGCTGTGAATATATACATATACACTTAAAACGCGTAGGCGGCAGTGTCAGACGGTTTTAATATAGTCGGTACCGTTTATGTTACATATGTGCCCTATAGTGTATGTATGTATGTATGTATAGTTATTCTAAGTTACTTTTAATTGTAATTTATTGAATAATATTAATTTTAATAGAGACCAGTTTCTGACTAAGCTACCAAGTGGCACTACATAACACCCTGGTTCTTCTGTGATAATGTTTTTACAACAGGCTTGCGACAATCTTTCATGTTTTCTGTCATGTTGATTAGTTTCGGTTATAACATTCATGTTGTGTAAACGTCGGTTGTCCCTCCCTCGCCTTTGGGTGGGATTGGAGGTGGGGGTGAGTGACGGTATCGGTACCGGCGATACATAAGGTGACATATCCGGTCAAAATAAACACGTGCTGTGCCCGTTGATTTAAATATACACATACATGCATAAATGTACAGATACATGGAAAAAATCAATCAAAGATATATTTTAAGCGAACTTTACACTTGTAACAATATGGAAGTTAGAGATATTTTCCATTTAACATTAATCATGTGGCATGAAGTGAACTTGTATTTTCACGGGTAAGGAAAGATCGGTAACTTGACTAATAGCGCATGCCTTTATTTTCAAATGCAGTATGTTAATCTTCTTTTGTGATAGCGAGGAATCATTTTCTGATTATAATGGCAACATTAATGGGGTCCTGTTTTTTCTGTTGTTGTTGTGGTTGTTTTATATTTTTTCTTTTTTTTTCTTTTAAAAGACATCACCGGAAAAGACAGTGGTTGGATACAAGTGAGTCCGGGTGCGATACCTTAGCTCATTTCGCGAAAAAGTTGTTTTACGTGTACGAGGAATAGCACCAATACACGGGAGAACCAGGACTGAGTTCTCCGAGTTCCCATAGCAACCCCAATTTGCCGAGTGCATGTCAAGGACGAATCTTGTACAAATTGTATTCGTCTTTGGTTTGACGCGATCAGCGGAGGAATGGGCCCCGGATGGGATTCGAATCCAAAACATCACGATACTATATTGCTTATTCGAACTGGAGAGAGTGAGAGAGAGAGAGAGAGAAAATTATGTTCTGTGCAAATTAGGATTTGTTCATTTTAATGTTTGCATGTGTGGATAGAGAGAGAGGGCTGAATAAGGTAGGAAATCATGATAAAAAAGTGCACATTAGAACTACAATGTAGGCAGAGGGGTTTCGGGTATTCCCGGACACCTACAGCTTAGTGAAGGTAAAGGTCCATGAGTATTGAGAAAATGGGAATTTTTTTATTCAAATTATATGTTTGTATCCTTTTTTTTAATTTATGTTTTGGTTGTAAGTGCTGGTTTTTGTAAAAGGCCGGAAACTAGTACTGTAAGTAATGACCGGTATTTTCGGACAGTGGAGGGTATTCTCGGATACCTGTAGAAGTCTTTATTAATCTTTGCTATACATAAAATAAACTGTTCTCAAACTAATTTTGTTTCATTATTAAAATCTCAGAATTGATAGTTACTATACAAAGACAAAATTAAAGCAAAATAGTTGTGCAGGAACGTGATAGTTTACAGGCATACTGTACAAAATGGCAAAGATTTTACGTCAAATGTTTTGGCCTTGGGGTGTTGATTTATTCTAAATATGTATATTAACAATAAAATAAAAAAAAATAATAAAAGGTTCAAGACTTTAGATTAAGATGTTTGGTATATGCAATGGATTTACAACAATACAGTGTTCATTCTTGCTAATATGAATATAAAATATGTATCTAATACTCAATTTTAAATAT
>CM037791.1:20153672-20167252 GCA_021229015.1 Solen grandis
TCCTTTTGGCTTCAAAAAAAAAAACCGTTAAAAATTTTTGCCTTCAAAGACACGCTTTATTTTTCCCGTGAAATTTACGCAAAATTTCCTCTTGTTAGCCCATTTAAAAATTTTATCAGTTTCTTATAACATAAAATAAAAAAAAATTTTGGAATGTGGAATAAATTCTGAGCTTCGATAATTATTTCACTTTTACTCAAACAAATACCCGTTTTTACATAAAAAAAACATACTTATTTTTAAAAAAACCCCATAGCAACAAAAATTTTTATGGCGAAAAGTAAGCTTGTTTTTTTAGGCTTTAAATTGCAGGCCAGTTTTATTTTCAAAAAAATATTTCTTTAAAAAAAAAGTTAAATTTAATTTCTATTCATTAAAGGTAAAAAAAAAAAAAAAAAACCTGGGAATTTAATTTCCCCGAAAGAAAATAGTTTTTAATTTAATTTGGCATACCTATGAGAAAAAAACGTTTGGAACGCTTAAATCTCGGACCATATACGGAAAACCCCCAACTTTCCCTTTAAATGATGCAGGGTTTATTTTGTTTTTTAAAAATTAAATTTGGACAACGTTTGTTCCCGAATTAAAAAAAAAAGAACCTAACCCCACACAAAAGTGTCATAATTTTTTTGTGGGTATCCCTGTTTGACTCATCCTCCTAAAGGGGGATTTACCCGTTAAATTTTTAAATAGAGACACGAAATATTTTTAAGGTTACCCATTTTTTCCCCCAAAAACCCAAACCCCCAAATCTACCCCAAAAAAATCTCCTAAAGGTGAATTAAAACCAAAAGCTCGCACACCACACACACCCCACACACCACCTATTACTTTTTTCCCAAGAAAAGTGGTCCCGGGTGAAACATTTTAGCCTATTTGAAAAAGATAACTAAAAACATTAATGAAATCCCTTCATGTTCTTTTTGAATTTTAGAAAAAATCAAAAAAATCCAAAAAATCTAAATATGGCCTACTTGTTCAAAACCCACACATACGGGGTCTTTAAATTTTAAATTTTGAATAAAATAAGTTTTGTTTAAAAATTTCTATATCTGCTTGACCCCTGATTATCGTTTTTTTTACTTTAACACACATTTTTCAGCCATCCTTTTTTCTAACAACAGAGGTTTGAAATAGCTTTTTTTTAGTGTTTCTTCCCCACTTTGTAATCTCCCTCTTTTTCTTAATTATTTCACCCCGCTTTTTCCCGAGAAGAAAAAAGGCGCTATTGATGTTTCCCTAATGTAGAAATTAATACATTTCAAGATGTTTTGTTTTTTTATATTCACAAATTGTCCAAGTATTTGTTCATTTCGTCTTGCTTAACATTTTGGGGGTGATATAGTCGGTTTGAACGCAGAAAAAGGGAACATACCATTTCCGCGATAACATACGTTTAAAATTTTACTATACAATTACTGTACGGGATCCTTGTGTAACGAATCATAAAATTTTCCCTGCACGCATTGCATTTAAAATTACACGAAGCAAGAGTAGCCAGTATATTAACGGCTATGTGTTCAGTTTTAAAGCAAAGTACATTAATTGAATTCTTTAAAAAATGCTAAATGCCCTAGAAAAATTACATTTTTTATCAAAAAAAACATTTTCTATTTCAAACTTGACTTAGTAAATTGTTAAAACATTTAACTAAAATACAATACAACACAGTGATAAAGCATATCGTATTCGTCTTTTAAAAATTTCGGGAACGTTTTTAAAGGAGAGTAGAATAAAAAAAATTAACCAAAAGATGGTTTACAAAAAATATTTTTTTACTAAATAAAAAAATTATCGTTGTTTCAAATTTTAAAGGCTTTTTTTGTAAACAACAAGTTTATAGGTTTTTTTATGATTATTTAAAAATTATAAAAGTTTATAGAATCGCAAATGAAACCCGGGTTTTTCCCTCCTTTTCCAAAGGTGAGGGTCATTTTGACCCCCTTACTTTCAAAAAATGGGGGTCATGAAAAATTTTTTGGGGGGTCATCCTTTAAAAAAAACTACCAATTTTGAAAATTTAAAGGGAGCGCAAATTAGCCATTATGCCCCAAACAGATATTTTTTTTTTTTATAAGAATCCATAAAGGAAAAAAAAAAAAAAAACAAATAATTTCTCACATTTTTTACGGGGGAAGCTTGGGCCTTTTCTTAAAAAAAAAAAACACATTTTTAGAAAAAAAAAATAAATGTAGTATGCCCGTTATATTAGGAAATGCATTAATGATTCAGGTTGTAAATAGTTTCTTGCATTAGAATTTGCAGAGGGGACAGCTTTTTTAAAATAACTTAAAGACCAGCGGCGAAAAACGCTAGACTGCTATGTTCGCTTCATGAACCTGAATTATCAAGATTTGTCTGATAATGTTATAACTACAAAATACCGAAAGTTTACTAAAATGAATTTCCCCTCCTTTTTTAGGATATGGGCTGTCCAAAAACCAAGTTTTCGTTTAAAAAATTTTCGAGCAGAAGCGTTTTCGGTAGTTGAAATAAAATTAAAAGTATGAACACACAAAAATCAACGGGAACTTTGTGTGATAATCAATCTAAAAAAAAAGGGGGCTTGATAAAAAAAAACCCGGTCTTACCTAAGGGGGGGGTTTCTTTATTTTGGGCTGTGTAAGCGATGGGAATTTTAAAAAAAGCATACCATCGACCAAAAAGTGAAAATAATTTCAAAAACAGAGTAACGACTGAATTCCCACCACTTGGTCCACTTGGACGCATAAGAAATTTTTTTAAGGGGGCATTTGGGGAAAAAAAAGCGACAATGCCGGGTTTCTGCGTCAGGAAAACCCCGAAAAACTATTTAATAAAAATTTACCCTGAAAGTTTTTTACTTTGGCATGTATAAACAAATTGATAAATACTTCTACGCATTAAATTGCAGTTTAAAAAAACTTTTATGTCAGGGAATCTGTTCTCACAAAACTCCCGTAGTTACGAGAAAATGGCTGATGCACGAATTTTGTAAATAAAATCTTAATTTGAGGGATATCTAGATATTGTTATAAAAAGAAATTATTTTAAAATGTTATACTCCCCTAAGTGCTGTTATTTTTCTATATCCAAACCCTTCCACTTTTAAAAAATCAAAATCGGCTTTTAAATATAATGGAAATTTTAAAGACAAAATTTAAATTTTTTATGTTACCCTTTAAAAATTTCAGTAAAACCCTAATAATCTAATAAAAACCTTTTTTACCAACTACCCCAAATTTGGGATGAATTACCCTAATAAACAACATCCAAAAACTTCTTATAAAGTCGATTAAAATATTTTTTGTGATTGAAAAATTTTACACCAAAATTTTAGACTTTACAATTACGGGTATAAACAAAGGAAAACTTTCTACGATTTAAAATTAGAATTTCAAGAATTTTTTGGGACCTTTAAAAATGGCTTACAAAACTTTAATGCTACGTTCCACTTCTTTAAAACTTATTTTAAAACCCCATAATGTACATTATTTCACTGGAATGTTTAAAATTTCCCCCAAAATGAATCAAACAAAGCATAAAATCCTTAATTTTAATATAGCGCTTTTAGCGCTTAACCAAAAAGAATTCATGATACATAGAAAATTACCCTTGCAAGATAAAGTCCCAATAATTAAAAAAATCAAATACTTTAATCAGATCATTTTAAGTCCATTTTTCATCCCGTTTTAAAACCCCCCCGTTTCCTGATTTCTATTTTTGTTTTTGATGTATTTATTCGATCCCCCAATTTTTATAATTTAAACATCAATCAAGATGGTTTAAAAATTTATGGTTTCTCCGAAAAAACCATATCATCTGCAAAAATCAAGAGTATTATATATTACTTGTTAAAAAAAACCTAAATCATTTAAAAAAGTGCCCCTAAAATGAGACATTATTCTCCTTTCTTAAGCCAATAGAATAACGAGTTTGACACAACTTAACAATTTTGCTTATTCTATGTACCAACCCTTTAACTCCGATTAAATTTTTTTAAAGCATTCCCATATAGGAATGAAACATTTTTTTAAATTAAAAATCCTCATAAAACCCTTTTTTTGTGATTAGATGTGTTCGATCAAATTGTTTAAAACAAATATCTTCAGTTGTTGAATATTCCCTTTTGAAACCAAAGGGCATCTGAAATACACTGATTTATTCACAAAATAAACAATTTGTTATTTAATACTGGTTGAATACTTTTTTTAAAAAAAACTTAAAAATGTACATGTAATTCCCCTATAAATTTTTAAAAGTTGTTTTTATCCCCCCTTTTTTACGAGGTATAGGGGTACTTTCCTTCCCCTTTTGGGGTCTGGGAAAATTTGAAGAAGAACAGCAGAAAATTCACAAATATATGCATTAAAATATCGAGAGTTTTCCCTTAATTTTTCATTTAAAAAAGAACTTCCCCAAAGCTTTTTTAACCCCTTTTTTTTTTACGCTTCTAAATTCGAAGTCAAATTTTTCATTTACAGAACTGCTATTAAAACCCTTTTACAAAAAAACCGGAATCTTCATTTCAAAAATAAGTAATATTTTTAAAATTTAAAAAAAATTGAAAAAAAACCTCAAGGATATTTTCCTTGTTGTATTTTTATCTATCATGCATGTACACAGTGAACAATTGTCAAACAAAACATTTGAGTAGCTATTGGGGTTTAAAAAATTTTTTATTGGAGAAATGTTGGCGTTTGGGGAAATTTTGTGACCTTACCCTTTATTTGTTAATTGCTGATCAAAAACCCAATACCGTATTTACAACTTTGTTCCATTAAATATAATGACTCACAACAAAGGGGAAAATAAACATTGTCAATATTTTCTCGCGCGTGGCACTTTTTTACAACTACAAACTACATATAATTTCAATATAATTTTCATCACAAAAGGTCCAACTAACTTTTTTTAACAAAAAATAAAGAAAATGAAATCGTGGCTAACATTTAATTTTCATTAAAGTCATCCAGACTGTGTTTTAGATATGGCCATGGACGAACAATACTATACCTATATTGGAATCCACCAACAACACTTAACGCTAAGAAATACTCAAATTCGCATTCCATTATTCTTGTTTTATGAAATATTCAAGTACATGACAACTGAAATAAATTTTACCTTAACGACTAAAACTAGTTTGTTATGAAATATTCGGTACATAGAAAAATCTATTGTACAAAGCTGATACAATTTGAGTTTTCTAAGCGCTTAGTATGGTTGGTGGACTTCGAGCATGTTCATAACTTGAAAGATCGTCGGTCGAATTGCGAATTGAAATAATGTTTGTGTTCATTTGCTTGCAGTATCTTATAAGTACATTTCTAGGACAGCATATTTAAAAACAGATTTTCAAATATTCATCAGAGATACCATTTTCTTCCTTCACCACAATACTTTCAAAGGAGAATTCTTACAAAATAAACAGCATAACCCTTCACTTCATATAGACCCGTTCTGAGGCATTGGCAGACATTAAATGTTATATATTTACACAATTGTTTCATAAACCTTTTGAAGTTCAGTGCCTTAATATTCATCAGTCATAAATTTATACATGAATATGCAATAAAGTAAAGAGTCAAAGATTTGAATTCGCCCCGAATGTGCAATACCTATTAAGGAAATATGAAGAAGTAGATGGAAATTGCTATTTAAATCGGTTCTAATAGTTCCTCTGGTAATTAAGCGAGTTTCTATTGGAATCACCTGCCATTTTCTTAAATTAAGTTTAAAAGAGTAGTTCTTAGATTTAAGGAAAATTAGATAAAATATCATCAAACACTACTTTTAGGAAGATTTCCAATCATTTAAGATTTACTTCAGTCTTCAAATATATTCTTATCATATTCAGTGCAATGTAATACTCTGTAAATAATTTGGAAGTAATGCCTTATCCAACTTAATTGGAATTACAAGATTTCAAACAAACCATCGCAGAAGTTAATCAATGATTTACTAAAAGGACTCAGACAGTTCAGAGAAAACCCATTGTGAATTCCATTGAAACCGAACTGAAACGATCTAATAATCTGATGAAGTTGTCCATCCGTCTAACAATGGTATGAAACGGAGGCAAACTATGCAAATTAAGGAAAAGTACTTCTTGCTTGGGCAGTGGGCAGTGTTATTATTTCTCACGACCTGCAATGGCTTGACGCCCCTTCCCACCACTAGTCCGGGTAGAGGGAACCCGTACCCTCTTAAGGAGATCCCTCTAGGAGAGCACTCTCTACACAAAGCGCTGACGGGTCTCAAACCCCGTTGTGAAGGCTTGCCTACCAAAAGGTGTGAAGATGTGCCGGCAGTCTGCGGAGAAAGCTGGTTCACGGAGAAGAAGGGGACACAGCAAGCACGTAAAATGTTGGAGAAAGGGAAGGGCCATATAGCACGTCTTGGTCATCCACTGCATTGTCTCCACCCCAGCGTCTGACTCTGTCTTGCCACTGGTTAAGGGTTGAGACGAGGAGTGAGGTGGGCGACGCGCAACCCCTTTTCCCTTTAATCAACTCATCGCGCAAGTCATTGTCTTTTCCCCATCCCATTATCAACCACACAAAGCCCTGTGGGACGGCGAGCAACAAAGATGACGGGTGCGGGTACACTGGAATCGTTAGCCCGGGACCTGCACACAGGGGCACAGGCCATGGGGGTCGCTCTTCCCCGCCCGGGCAGCGTTGGAGTTCGGCCCACTGTGCGATGAAGCCCTCTTTAGGAACGCACTGTCATCCATGGCAAGAGGGGGATTAAAAAAGGTATCCAAAATTGCCTGCTCCCCCCCCTTTTTTCCTAGCCCGGGTTTACCGCGGGGTGGTGGGGAACCTACATTTTGCGGTCGAAAAAAACAAAGAGAAAAAAAAGAAAACCCAAGGATCATCCATTGAACCTTGGGGACGTGGAACGTTTTCGAACGCTTCTCGACAGAGAACACTAAGGACAGACCCCAGAAAAAGCACAGCATGATCGCAAGCGGAACTCGGGAAGATTAAAACATTGCATCACGGCTTCGGGTGAACAGGATGGCGGGAAAAAAAAGGTGAAACTGTGTGAAAGGGCCCTGGGCTCCCACTTCTTTTGGAGTGGCGAGGAGGGGCCGGGAGAGCGGGGAAGCTGGGTAGGCTTTGCTATAAAGAGGGACACTTGGGGCAAGCTAGTCGGCGTCCCCAAGGGAGGGTAAACGACCCCCTGTGACGATGAGACTCCCCTACCGAGGAATTTTCGCCACTTTTGTCAGCGCTAGCCCCTACCTGCCCAAACCCCAGGGAGACAAAAAAACAAGTTCTATGGGACCCCCAAATGTCATCAAGCCGTCCCAACGCCGAAAGGGTTTGAGGGGGGAGCACGGAGGGGCAAGTGAAACGTAACCCCCCTATGTTCTACGCCTGCGTGAAATGGCCTTTCATCACAAACCCGTTTTCTCCCTTTCCCCGTAACAAGACATAGGATGCCCTCGCTCAAAGCCTGGCTTCATTGACTACGTATCGTCGGGAAAGAGGGACAGCAGGACGTTGGTCCCCAAAGGCTATGTGCGGCGCGGATGCTGGAAGTCCGTCTCATGTTCAAAATCAATTTCCCGGATCAAACCAAAAGATACTTCCTCAGGGGCCAAGGTGCAAACGTCTTCAACGTTGGCAAGTCAAGTCTTCCCCCTTCAGACTTTGCTGACCCCCTGGAAGAACGCCTGAACTCCCCCGTGCGGAGCCCACGATGGGAAAGGGGGCATGGAGCACACTTCGAAAATACAGGTACAAAACCCCTTCGAGTGTCGGGGGCCTCCCCCAAAAAACACAAAAGTGGTTTGACGAGAACGTCCGAGATCACGCGCTTCTAGAGGAAAAGCATCGCGCTTACAAGCTCTATAGATTACCCCCCCACAGCAAGAAAGACGTTTGAGGAACGCTCGCAGCCAGTACAGCAAAAGCTTCGGATATGAAAGCTCTGGTGATCCCAAAAAGCTGACGAATCCAACGCTCCCCGATCTCACGCATGAAAAACTTTTCTGTGGGAACTGAAGGAAGTCTAGGGCCAACCCATCGGCCCATCCCCTCTCCCAGTGCTGAGGGAAAATAATCACAGAGAGGAAAAAAGTACCAAAGGTGGGCGGGCATTTCAATGGCGTCTGAACCCCCCCCTTTTTTCCATAACGCGAAGCAATAAAACCGTGTCCAGGTTCCATCAACGCACTGGACGCCGTTCCCCTTGGAAGAGACCAAAAAAGAATCAGTCTGCTGTAAACGGGCAAAGACCTGGCGGGACCCATCCCAGCTGAGTTTTACAAAAAAGGGGGTATGGGTTAGTCGAAAAACTCCCCCACCGTTTGAGCTCTTTGGGACCAAGGGAAGGGGCCCCCCGACCTCAAAGGAAGCCCCCAATCATCCACTGTACAAGCGAAGGGAAATAGACAGGCCTGCGACAACCCCCGTGGAAAATTTTTTCTCTCCATCGCAGGCAAGACGTTAGCGCCCAGTTTACTTAAAAGTTCATTAAAAAACCTTTAGGATGGCCCCTGCCCGGATCAGTGCGGTTCCGGAAGAATCGCGGTACAAACGACATGGTGTTCGCTGCACGTCAGCTGCAAGGAAGTGTCAGGAACAGAAATCCCCCTGTACTCCCCTTACCGATCGACCAAGGCTTTTGAACTGTCAGCAGAGGGGGCCTTTGGCGAAACATGGCGAATACGGATGCCCCAAAAAAATTATCACCATCGTTCGACAGCTGCACGATGGGTGGGCGAGAGTCCAAAAAGCGGTGAATCTTCAGGCCTTCTCTGTCTCCAATGGGTGAGCGGGGCGCGTCCTCGCCCCCACGCTTTTGTTGTGTTTGCATGCTGATGTGCCTTTGTGGCCGGACACCGGGAAACGGCCAAAAGGCGCTTTGTGGGTTTTCTTCAACCCCGACGGCGCAAGCGAAGACCAGGTTCAAACGGATTCCCTCAACGATCCCGTTTTCGTGTTTTGCCCAACGCTCCTCCCAGGCAAAAATGCGATAGCGTTGCAAATTCTTGATGCCCTTTTACAACTTTGGCTCACTATCAGCACAAGAAGACCAAGTCATGCATCAGCCGCACCAGGCAACCGTATGTTGGCCAAAACACCTCAACAACCAAAGGTAAAAGTGTGGACAGTTATACTAGGTAGCATCTCTCCCGGAACGTTTTGATCGATGAGGGGGAAAAGCAGACTGGCCAAGGGGAGCGTTGCTTTCGGGGGGAATGTAAGAACGTGTGGGACAGAAGAGGGATCCAAAGAACAAAGATTAAAATTACCGTGCTGTGGTTCTACCCCACTGCTGTAGGCTGTGAAGCGTGGCTGTCTACCGAGGCACGCAGGGGAAACTGAACCCCTTCCACCGACAACCTCCGAAAGCTTTCAGTATCAAGGGGAAGAAAAATACCCGACACGAAGTCCTCACCGAGTGGTCTGCCCTTCTACACCATGCTCATGCAGTCACAACTCCGCTGGGGGGGACACGTAGTCCCTATGGCCCCCACCCTCGACTCCCAAGAAACTACTCTTTGGGGAATACAGGAAGGGAAAAGTGCCGTGGTGCCCAAAGAAGCGATTCAAGGGCAGCCCAAAGGCCTCCCCCAAGGCATTTTAGATCAACCCCGACTCATGGGAGTTGAGAAGAAGGTGTGGGTGGGAGCGCAGTCCCCGAGGGCCCAAGAGTGTGAAACCCAAAAGGACGTCTGCAGCGAACAAGCGGCAGGCCCGGGGAAAACAGGCAAGGGGCCCGGGAGCTGCCCCATCCCCCGCCCTCACTGTCCGGGACTATTCCGTGCGAGGATCGGCTGACCAGTCACCCCACCACCCTCCGGTCAACCCCCCCCCCCAGGAAGACAGTGGTCATCGTCGCCACGAGGAAAGAACGAACTTCTTTCTTGGCATGATAGATTTTGTGTATATGTATCTCAAGGGTGAAAGGTTTTAAAACAAAGTTATACAAAACCTAAAATCAATTTTTACGATTTAAATAAACCCGTAGTTGAAGTTTGTTGAATTCGTTTGTGTTTCAAGTTTGTTAAGTCCAGCCGTTTTTATTTTTAGCTTTGGAGACTGTGTGTAGTTTTATCATAACTAGGCACATGAAAAAAACCCTGGAACTATACAAAATGTTTGAGCAAAATTATATGGGAAATTCAATCCAAGGCTGCCGGTTACAAGGTAGACGCTCTAATAACCGGGCCCGTGGCCCGGTTTTATTTGGAAAAATGTATTACATCAGACAAGGCCCCTTGGGTGGAATGGAAGGGTTCATTGAGTATTGGGTTTTTTTCCTTTTGTTCAAGACCTTTTATAAAAGGGATTCTTCCCGACTTTGAAACTGTCGCCGACTTACTATAAATCGCCATCCCCGCCTTGGGTTCGTTTTCTCGATGGGGGTTCATTCGCAGTAATGAGCTGGGGCGTTTCGGTTTGCTGAATCTGTTTCAGCGACGCCTAAATCTGGCAACTCAATTTTAAAAGTTCACCTTAACAATTTCCCATGTCCCTTGAAGAAAGCAGCTTAAACAAAACAAATGAGATTTTCTAAAAGAGACAGCTAAAAGACGATCTTCCTTAACTTTTTTTCCCCAACCCGGGTTCAAAATCAATATCCAAAACCCCATTTTCCTTTATTTTCCCTTATGTTTCTTATTGTGTAAATCCACGAATCCCGAGTCATTTGGCATTTCTTTCACTGTCAAAATGAAAACTGTGTTCGTTTTTTTTGAAAGGCTTTTTGAAAATAGTATTTTCGATCCCAAATTAGATTTTGCCCAAAATTAAAGTTATTACATTTATTTCTCTCGAAATTTTGTACTTTTCACTGCGATATTACGCCGAGACTGTGTCTGCTTTTTACTCTAAATTTTAATATAAGTATGGAATAATCACTTAAAAAAAATTTTTTTTGAAAATTTGATTTTGATTAATAAAAATTTCTTAAAATAAAATTATTCAAAAAACCAATGAACAGAAATTGTTACGTAATAAAGTATTTCTAAAAATATTTATAGATGCAAAAAAAATACGCTCATCGAAAATCAAAATATTCCCAAAAAAAAAACTTGGTGAAAAAACCTTGGGTTTTGGGGCCAGAATTAAAAAAGCCAGATCATCCTAAAAATAAGGAAAAAAAATTAAGTATAAAAAATCCTTCAAAAAAAAAAAAAAGAACAAAAAACGAGTAAAAAAAGTACTATAAACAAAAATAAAACTTTTATTTTATAAAGAAAAAAGAAAAAAAACAAAGAAAAACTAAAAAATTTAATAAAAATAACCCCAAAAAATACGGGAAAATTTTTTAAAATAAATTGAAGCCAAAAAATTCAAACAAAAATAACCCTCACTTGATGAATTTACGAACACTTCAGTTTTTAAAAACAAGAATGACATTGAGACGTTAAAATTGAGGGTTTTGCAACAAGGGCTAAAACATTATCTTGATACCCCAAATTACTGAAAAAGAAATTAAAAAGTGTATAAGAATTTAAAATACGGCAATTATATAGTGATTACTTATCTCCTAATAAATTAGTTTACTTTACCATTCCTTTTTAATGCAGCTAAACGAAGGTACATACGAAGTTGGCTTAAAGGTGCTATTTTCCCAAATTTTTAAAATTTTTAAAAAGGTGACAAAATGAAGTAAAAAATTAAGACCAATAACTATTTTTAATTCCCTTGGGAAAATTATTTCTTCAATATTAATCAAAAAAATTTAGTTAAAAACCTATTTGGAATGAATGATTTTTAAATAAAAACCAAGCCGGATTCAGCAAAAAAATATTTGCTTTTCATCTATTCACCATTTACGTGATAGAAATTTTAAAGAAAAAAAAGAAAAAAAAATTTTTTTTTCGCATTTTTGATTTTTCGCGCCCCTTTACACTTTTTTGGCGGCTGGTTTGACTTGCTTGACTTTTGAGTTTATCGTATTCGAAAATTTTCGTCATTAGCGGCCAACTAATTACGGTAAAGGGAAGCCCCCAAATGGACGGAGGCACCCGGGTAAAACCACCGCCCTCCCGCAACCCAGGGAAGGCTTCCTATATGAAATCCAAAATGCCCTCCCGGGATTCAAACCCCACGCGGGGTGGTTGTGAGTTTTAAGTCAGCGACTTTACCCTTTCCCCCACGGAGGCCCCTTGGCGAGTGGATGGGAACAAGTTCTACAACATGATTTTGGGGTAATTTTTTAGTTTAACAGATGTATTCAAACATAAAAATCTGTGAAAGGGGCCCCCCGTAGTAAAGAGGGAAAGTCGCTGACTTTTACACTCACTCACCCCCTCCCCGCGGGGGTTCTGTGGGGAAAAGCCTTCCGTGGCTTGGGGAAAGGTCGGTGGTTTCCCCGGATCCCTCCGCCCATTCGGGGTTTCCCATCACCTTAATTGCTGGACGTCGTATATATGAAATTTTCTGTTGAAAGCGCGGAAAACTCAATAGTCAAGTAAATCGTGTGTTCAGAAAAAGGGAAAAACCATTCTCAATATTTTTTTAGGAAGTTGGGGCAGGCAAGGCGAACTTTTTTCCAGTTTTTTTTTTCATCTTTTAAAGGGTACCCAGCTACCCTTTAAAACATGGCTCCATGGGAGTAGATATAGGTGATAAATGTGCATTGGCTTAAAACTTCCCGATCTTTCTTTACGCCCATGATACCCTTATTGTGTCTGATCCTCCAAAAATTACAAATTTAAATTTGAAAATTTTTTTTTATTCCTTGAAAGTTATCTGAAAATAACAAGTTAAAAAATTAGTTTTTGTTTTGGCGTTTTTAAAGAAGAAAAAAATTTTAATTTTATTTTATAAGCTCAAAAAGAAACAGCTGACGTTCCCTTACCCTTTAGTTACCTTCTTAATAATGGGTATTTTCTACACAGCGTAACACGTTGCAGAGAAACAAATGAGACTCTCCACCTGCTTTGGGAGAATTAATAAAAATGTTTAGATGGATTTTAAAATAAAACTTTTTTAAAACATATTGTACCAATGAAAATATGAGTCGGAATTTTGGGTTTTAAAATTTAAGATAATTTAAAAAGTCCAAAAAAAAACTAAGGGGGATAAAATAAAGCCGAAAATCAACACCTGTAAATTTATTACGGCGACTAGATCGCTATCCCCTTGCGATTTATAAAAGTCGCGTGTAAATTTCGTTCGAGACCGATTCTTCAAACAACCCAAATATTTTTTCTGTATAAATTTTATGACCTCAATATTATTATTATGATTTTTAAAAAGGCTTTCTTATGTCAAATAGGGTCTGATATATGGATTAAACAACCAATATCAAGAGAAAAAAAATTTTTATATTATTACCCCGTTAAAAAACACTAGTTTTCAGTGGAAAAAAAAACAGGGTTTGAATTTAAAAGTAAAAAAAGGGATCGTATATTAAGCTGAAAGTGAAACCCCCCTGGCATTATTTTAAAAAAGAATTAGCAAAAATTTTTGGACTGCAAACCACTTTTTCCCCATTGAAAGGTCGTAAAGACAATACCCCCCCCGAGGAAAGACTATTCCCTTTGTGCAAATAACGCTATGTTCGAAATGTTTTGATACTTTCCCAAGCCATTTCGTACACCAATGTTATTGACATACACTAGTCCC
>CM037791.1:20167352-20203314 GCA_021229015.1 Solen grandis
TTCCTCTTCAATCGCATACGGATACTACATTTGGATCCATAATGAATAAGAGACTTGTTATGGATTTCTTAATGCCAAATTGCAGTTTTTCAAAATCGTGCTGGTATGTTTAATATATTAATCCTATTCCAATATTGATCTAGGTACTTACATGCATGCATTTTCATAGTAACAACAAGATCCCGTATTGACTAAAATACGTCATAAACACACAAAAAAAGAAGAAGATTATCTGCATATGTAATCTGACATTATCGGCGATATATCACTCGATTTTTCACTCAATCTCGTGCCTTTTATTATTATAATATTGCATGTTTGTCAAAATATTATTCCATTCTGTCACATATTACTTTTAAATCGATTCAATTTAAATAACAAAACATAAAATATTAGTGCTAAATTACCTATTTTGAAAAGTGGTACGCTTCGACCAAAAATGGTACGCTTCGGTAATGGTACGCTTCGTCCATTACCCGTCTGTACAACCACAGGGACTTGCTCCCATACACACACACACACACCACACACACCACACACACTGTACATACACTATCAACAAGGGTGGACATCTTTTCAGGGGTCGACTCGCTTCAACTCCGTTTTTTCAAATCATTCAAATAAATCTATGAAGTTAACATACGGAATCACTCAAATATATATTTCTCTATCGAAATATACAAAATTGTCGTGAAAATAATCCTCCTTTGTATGTTTATTTGTTTGAAATATATGCGAATCCGAGAAAAGGACAACAACCTGGACCAGCAGCGCAGTACATTTCGGGATGATTCGGATTTTTACGCTGCGAAATTGGTCAGCGATATTGCAATTATTTTCCCGCAATCTGTCAAACCGTTAAATTTAAATTATTAAAGGGCTGACTATTCGGGCGTTGAAAGAAAAAAAAAACCCAGGCAGTATGGAGAAATCAGCTGTTTCTTGGTAATTTTCTTGTTGTAAAATAAATTATTTAAAGACTTAGATATAAATTCACTTGTCTGTGAGTGTGTGTTTTTAAATTGAAATAAATATCACAGGGATTTGAAGTTCAGTAGAATTTAGTATTCCGTATATATAAGAAAAAATATGCTTTTATGTATGGAGTACTATTATTTTCAGAAAAAATCTCCATTTCAGAATATTTTAGGAATTTACAACCCAACAAGCTAGCACGGATAAAGAAATTTCCATTCCCCCCCCCCCTTTTCACTTTTTTCACAGATATAAAACAATTATCTAGCATTTAAATTAAGATGCCATTTTGTCCTCTGGTACCTATCCCAGTGAAGCTGGGGGTTGTCAGTTCAAACCTCAACCTCAACATGTAAATTTTGAAAAATTTGAAAAAAAAGGAGGAACATATAGTTTTATATTGTTTTTGTTTTATTTTTTAATATTTTTGGTTCTTATTATTTTGTGTACACGTGTGTTTGTCTATGGATGGTTGGGAGAGATTGCTAAACAAAATAAATAGATAAAAGTAAATGAAATAAAAAAAAATAAAATATTTTTCACATAATTTATATATTTATTACATGAATTTGAAGTTCAGTAATTTAAAATAAAATTCTGAAAATAATAGTACTCCATACATACAAAACATATTTTTTCTTATATATACGGAATACTAAATTCTACTGAACTTCAAATCCCTGTGATATTTATTTCAATTTAAAAACACACACTCACAGACAAGTGAATTTATATCTAAGTCTTTAAATAATTTATTTTACAACAAAAAAATTACCAAGAAACAGCTGATTTCTCCATACTGCCTGGGTTTTGTTTTTCTTTCAACGCCCGAATAGTCAGCCCTTTAATAATTTGAATTTAACGGTTTGACAGATTGCGGGAAAATAATCGCAATATCGCTGACCAATTTCGCAGCGTAAAAATCCGAATCATCCCGAAATGTACTGCGCTGCTGGTCCAGGTTGTTGTCCTTTTCTCGGATTCGCATATATTTCAAACAAATAAACATACAAAGGAGGATTATTTTCACGACAATTTTGTATATTTCGATAGAGAAATATATATTTGAGTGATTCCGTATGTTAACTTCATAGATTTATTTGAATGATTTGAAAAAACGGAGTTGAAGCGAGTCGACCCCTGAAAAGATGTCCACCCTTGTTGATAGTGTATGTACAGTGTGTGTGTGTGTGTGGTGTGTGTGTGTGTGTATGGGAGCAAGTCCCTGTGGTACAACTAGTCCCAACCAATGATGGAGAGTTGTTGCATAGCAACGTCATTCGGATCATCGCAAATGCTGCAAGAATTGTTTATTATTATTACTACCTAGCTGCAGGTATATCCCCCTAAAATTTCAAATGACCCCTAAATCAAATATTCGAGGGGACACATGTCCCCAAAATAAAAATGTATATATTAAACCCTGTTTTTATCATGAAAATATAGGAGTATAAGGCCACTTTTTGGACAAAATATAGGAATTTTCCAGTTATAGTCTTCACTCCAAGGCATGTAAAAATCTATTTAATTGTTTACATGTTATTATCATTAAACTTGAATTTTACTAAAAGCAAATGTTTCTTCAAAATCTTCACTAGGCTGGGATATTGTTTTACAATTTGTAGTTTGGAAAACCCTTCATCAAAGATGTCCCAATGGATGAGCCACTGAACCTTTCAAAGATGGAGATACTCTGATAGATAAAAATCAGTTGAAAACTGCAAATTTTTAGTTATCTAGTTTTTCTTTCATTATGATTTGCGACATTTTTTTTGCCAAAAATATAGAAAAAATAAACAAAATATAGGAAAATATAGGTTTACAAAAATATAGGTAAATATAGGAATATAGGAATCAGTTGACGGCCTGGTATTGCTAAGGTTGTGTGCATGTAGACGAGTCGTATGACACCACGCCCAGTCATATTGCTTTGACACCGGGGGTTTACCAGTCCCGGAACTAAGCAACTTGCCGATTTAATGGTCTTGCTATGTTTCGAAAGGGGTTTGAACCCAAGTCCTTTCAGCTAAGGGGTAAACTACTTAATTACCAGTGCATAAATTTCAAACGATTATAGATGTGATATGTTGTAAAATATGCAAGCATGATATTAAAGATCATTTCAAGTTTAACATGTACAATTCTAAAAAAGTTTGAAAAGAAAAAAATCAAAAGCAAAACCAAAAACAAAACAAAACCAAAATATCAGGCGCGCGGGGGGTGGGGGGGGGGGGGGGGGGCTAGATTTTACAGTACCGGATCAAGAAGTTCAGATGGTGGGGGGGGGGGGGCTATATAAAAATGTTGGCAGTGATAACGCTTTGCTCTTGTTTCACTGGTCCTCCTCTTTGATTTTTTTCTTAAATTTTAAAATGTGAAATCGTGCATTATTGTGGGTGTTTGTTGGTTGTGTGTCTACATTTATGTATGGTCGGGAAATTTTAGTGGGGCACACGCCGGGTACCACTTTTTAGTCACTCCACTAGTATTTCTATATATAGTATATTATTTCTGTTTATCTTTACCCACTTTATACAAGATTCACGATATGAATTGATCTGAATAACAGAGAGAGAGAGAAGCAGATGTGAAACATGTCCTAACTCGAAATCGAAAGTAGCATATATTGTTTGAAAACACAATCATATACATACTTGTATTCGTAAATCATCAATACAGTTCCATACGTACTGATTATAATAAATATTTATTATAATAGATAAATGAAAGCCATTATTTAGTATTTATACAAATGTATTCAAGGATAAAGATCAATTTGACGATATTTAAAAAGATGAGAGTGCAGTTCATTTCATTTGCATGGAAGATAAGCCAACTAACATAATCACTCACTGACTGGTGCATTACAGAAACACAAAATACCGAAGAATACCTGTGAATTTTCAACTTTTTTCTGTCAATTTCCCGACTTGTTTCTGCTTTCTTTTCTTAGAAAAAGAGAGACAACTCTAAGTGAATTAAACGCGGACACTGCAATCAAAGCACTGAAAGCACAGAAGTTGTGTGTGTGCCTCAATGAAAGGAGCTCGTCAAACTGCAGAACTGCTGGGTCACTTTTTTTTTTGTCAGATACAAATGTTAAATAAAATAATGATGTACTGTTGTTTAGTTCGCCTTTTTTAATAAAGATAATAGATATTGAAGGAAATCTTATTAACTGTAGGTAGGAGAATTAGGGGGAAAAAAATTGCAATGAGCTAATTGTTAGGGGTAGCTTGATGTGACTTTCAGATGTTACACAGCTTTGTATCAGACTTAATGCTTAATATGTGGGTTATTATAACAACATAAAATTACCAAATCCAGCATATTTACCTTTTATAACTATTTACTATCCATCTTAAAAGGACAAGTTTAGTAACTTTACTTTTGTCAATCCCCATACTTATCAAGGTAAGTTGCCATAAAATCTTGGTGCCATATATTCTGGGTGCCATAAATTTTTGTCACACACATTCGTGGTACAATTTTTTGTTCCTGGTGCTATTTTTTCCAACAACAACATCAACAATAAACAAGAGGGCCAAGATGGCCCTTGGTCGCTCACCTGAGAAAGATGATTGCTTAAGAAATAAAGATGCTTGAGTGTAAAAGTGAAATCTGGCTTTTTTTTATGGTGAAATGGGCTTAACTCCTACATTTACAAGTCAATATCAGTTATAATTGAACCCGATTGTGAGATTATGGGCATAAACATTGTCTTAAAGTTTAAAAATGATTGTTAAAAAAATGAAGTTGGTAGAGAATAAACAAAGTGAAATCTTGCATTTTTTGTATTAAAAGGGGCATAACTCCTGATCTAAATGACCCATCTCAGCCACAATTGATCTCAATCGAGACATTATGGTCATTAACAATGTCATAAAGTTTGAAGATGATTGCTAAAAAAAGGAAGATGCTAGAGTGTAAACAATGTGAAATATGGCTTTTTTTTTTATTAAAAGGGGCATAACTCCTGACCTAATTGACGGATCTCAGCCATAATCGAACTCAATCGAGACCTTATGGTCATAAGCATTGTCATAAAGTTTGAAGAGGATTGCTCAAAAGATGAAGATGCTAGAGTGTAAACAACTTGAAATATGGCATTTTTTGAATATTAAAAGGGGCATAACTCCTGACCTAATGTTCCGATATCAGCCATAATCGAACTTGGCCGTGATTTTATGGTTATAAACATTGTTTAAAAGTTTGAAGATAATTGCTCATGAAATAAAGATGCTAGAGTGCAAACAATGTTAAAACTGGCTTTTTTGAATTTTAAAAGGGGCATAACTCCTGACCTAATGTTCCGATATCAGCCATAATCGAACTTGGCCGAGATTTTATGGTTATAAACATTGTTTTAAAGTTTGAAGATAAATGCTCATAAAATGAAGATGCTAGAGTGCAAACGAACAAATTGTGGACGACGGACGACGGACGGACGGACGGACGACGGACATTCATCGATCCTAAAAGCTCATCCTGAGCACACGTGCTCAGGTGAGCTAAAAAATCAGGGCGCCATACTCTACAGAGTGCAACTTTTGGGCCATATAATATATGCAAACCATATGTAATAGTAGCATCCCCAGCTGAGCAGCATAGCCAGTTAAGAATTCTGCAAAATCGGTATACCTAGTGTACAAAAAGTCTGTTTTCAAAGGGAAAAAAATATCAAAACAATATCAAAGTTACATATCTTAAGTGTAAATAAAATTATCTTTCCAATGATGTATATGTTTTTGTTGTTTTGTTCTTATTTTTGTCGTAGTTGTGTGTAAAATCCGCCAGGTAAGTAAATTTTGTGTAATTTCGGGATACCGTGTAACTGACGCAGAATTGATTACACGTATGTTTAATGATCGCAGTTGCGGATTATTAAACACCGTTTTTTAGATTTAAAAATTATATCACCATTTACAGAAAAGAATGAACTTTCTCGAGGTTTTTGAACTTAACGTATATGTCAATTAATTTCCGAGTAATAAGGTAGTGAAGTCTGGCGCGTTTTTTAGGAAGATTAAAGAGTAAGTAAACTAGATCTTTATACTTCTAAAAGTATAAAGTCTGCTCTTTAATTTGATATATTTTTCAAGACAATTCATGCATATTAAAGCATCCGCATCGTCCGATGAAAATCAAACTTTTACAAAAAAACCGTCCGCTCGGCGAATCGAGTGCGGCCGCCATTTTGAATTTTACCGATAATGAAAACAAAACTTCAGAACGAGAATGTAAAGGTGTATATGGATGTTTTTCTTGTTGATACAACATCTTTCGCGTATAAATCCTTTAATTAACATATTTTTTTAACTTTAGTATCATTGTAATACACATTTTACTTAGTTAAATTACTTTGTTTACCGAGTGAAATTTCGTACCATACGACGATCGTAATTGTCATAACTAACTTCTAACTGCACTTTGGTTGACATGTATACGCATTTATTTTCACAATGAATGAATGGTGCTGCATATACATATTAGTAAAATTTTCTTTATTTCTGAAAAAAATAATGGGATGAAATGCAATCCTCATTAATATTGCATTCCCCGCCCACCTTCTTTGGTGATGAAAAAAATCACTATACTCTATATCATTTCTTCATTAGATTAAAATCATGCATGCAACCTATCATTTTTCGTGATCAAAATCTCAAACTTACATCTGACTTTGAAATGAAGGGGAAATCAATCAATCGGATTAAAACCTTAAGTAAATGTTGTGGAGGAACATAGGACAATACTCACTCATTAAAAGTATAAATAAACTAGATGAACTGCATAAAACAACTGCTGTCTTAGATGGAAAAGCCTGTATTTTTTTGTATTTTTTTTAATACAATTAACCTAAATGAATAAACATATAATTAGTGATTCTGTACTCTTCCTACAAGATACAATTTAATTTAAAGTTGGTAGCATATAACCAACAATTTTTACACACTTAACTGACAAAAACCTCTTGTTTTAATTGGTGTGTGTGTGTGGGAGGGTCTTCCATATTGCATCATAAATTACAAAGCTAGGCCCCATGCTGTGTATAATAAATCAACTGATTGGGAGACACTTTCCAGCTGATAGTTTATGACCTTATTTAACTTATAACAAACTTAGTACCCTTTGAGATTGCATCCCCTTTTATAGGGTTACAGTTGATGGCTGGCCCCATGTGGTGCAATCACTAGGGAAGTAGTCTATGGTTCAGGTGCAGCCACCAGTGCGATTTATGACATTATTGAGCAATATTATGTAACCTTATAATCAGCCAGTCAAGATTTGGATACTTGATTATACAATGTTGTTTTGGAAAAGTGTTAGGCTTAATTTTAGATGTTCAATTTTGAGAAAATAAAAGCATATAGTTTATTGCTATATTTAAATTCTAAGTATTACTTCTTTCTCTCTTTTCTCTCTCTCGTTTAATAAATATATCATAACTTATTTTTTATATAATGAATAAGTATCAAGATATCATTTTTTTTTTCTTTTATCTCCCAAAATTACTGTTTCTGCAGTGAATGCTTAATATTGATGTGATTGATATCACATCTTTTTGAAAACCTTAATTTCCCCATAACCATTATAGTATTTTTTTTCTTATTCATAATATCAATATCACAAAAACTTCCCATTCTCATATATATGAAATCTATTCAGAATACTTTACATACCCATTGTCATATATAGATGTAAATCTATTCAGAATATTTTACATACCAAAAGTTTTATTCACTTTCATGAATGTCTTTTTTGTAAAGTAAATGGAAATATGTCATTAGATATTTTGAAATAAGTATTTATTGTGCAAAACTTTGGGAAAAGTGTCATAACATTTAAAATAAGCTTATTAAAGAATCAGGAACTGTGGAGTCTTAACTTAAATTTTCAACTATATCTTAAAACATGACATACTTTCAGTTTTCACATACAATAACCTTAGTGAACAATAGAAAATTTAAAAAAAAACATAATCTGATCAGTTAATGGTAAAGTGTCTTTGTTTCAAGTTTCATCAAAATATCTTAAAAAATAAAAAAGTTATAGCAACTTTTGTTGTGAATTAAATTTCCAATTTATAAAATAACTTCAAAAAAAAAAAGTTAAAGCAATTTTAGTTGTGAATGTAGTGAATTCCACGACGCGATGGTTCCGTCGAGGTTTCGAAACATACTATGTATTGTACATGTCCATTTTTCTGAACTTCAGCTGTTTTTTCGACACTTTAAAATGCAATAACTTTTTTAATTTTCAAGATATTTTAAAAATAAAAACAGTTTTGGAAAGCTTATCAATAGCACTTTCCATCTATACCACTCTTTAAAAGTTTTAAAAACAATAAAAAAATGACCTGGGGATGCTAGTAATAGTGATGGAATAACAATAATAAGTTATTTTATCATTCATTGACTAAGTACCTAGGTCATTAGGTTTTCTTCCAGTGCTGCAAGTAGCACTCTTTGATCGGTGATACAAAATCAACAAATTTGCTTGCTACAGTTTATTAAGCAGTCATTTTACCTTTGCGTAACGTCAAGCTTGTTTTAACTTATGTGCTTTCACACTTACCCTAACTCTCATGTGGTAATAGTTTAACACAAAAACAAAATATTTCACTCTGTCCAAACGTGATATATATGTTCGTAGGGATGTTGTGTCTATTTAATTCATCCATCAATAAATTGTGATTGTGGTCCATCAACAGAAAATCGAAATTTTATAGTACATGCAAGCCTTTATGAACTTTGAGCTATAAAGGCTATAACGACTAAGTCAATGGATGCTTGCGTCTGTTTTTGGCATCTACCTCGCATTGACATCAATTGTGATTTTGAACTTCAGGTTAGAACCATCCTAATAGCCTGTTTTTGTCCTCATTGGTAGCGGTCGTGTTTAAAACTAGGGCACCTTGGTCTATTGATTATGTACTCGATTAGGGATTCAAAGGTTTTGAGTTTAACGCCATAGAACGTAAGGATTTTTCAGGACCTCCCCAGGCTCAAAGTACTGGTATAACCCAGGAACCGATGAGAGGGATTAGTATAATCCAAATTCCCAATTGACGTAAAAAAAATAAGTCATAACCCAAGAAGCACTTATCTATCATAATCACTTGCACAACATTGCCTCTTGTAAAAGTAAAATTCTAAGATACACAGGGTTTGTAGAGAAAAGACTGGAATTTTCTTGTTTATAAACTTCTACTGAAACATTTTTCCCTCAAAATTTGAAAGGCACTTGAATTTGGATTGACTTTAAAGACAAAGGCAGAGTGAAAGTGAACAAGATTTGTCGGAACAACACATATGCCCCCCCCCCCCCTACGCTCCCTCAACACCCATCGAGGTCAATATGACCTTGACCTTTGACCCAAAAATCAATAGGGTTCATCTACTAGTCATGACCAATCGCCCTATGAAGTTTGAGGAATGTGGGCCCAAGCATTCTCCAATTATTGATCAGAAATGTTTTTCATTTAAGGTCACTGTGACCTTGACCTTTGACCAAGTGACACCAAAATCAATAGGAGTCATCTATTAGTCATGACCAATAACCCTATGAAGTTTTGGGAATATGAGCCCTAGCATTCTCCAGTTATCAATCGGAAATGGAGTGGACTACCGATGGACCAACAGACAAACCGACCGACCATCCGACCTACCAACATTTGCAAAACGATATGACCCCCCTTCTTTGAAGGAGGGCAAATATAACAATCCAAAGAGAGCTTCGGGCACACTTAAACTCCAATGTAACAAGTTTGTGAGTTGTACATACCAGTGCCAGTGAAGAAATTATTGAGTTTGTCACTTTTACATTATTGTTGGTTTCAAAGTGAAGTAAGTATATCAACCAGTAATGGACATTGCTAAGACCCTGAGTCATGGAGACTTAGAGAAACCCCTGAAAAACAAAACTGTTATTCCTTAATCCATAACTTGTTACAACAAATCATTTGAGGTATGAGAGAGATCAATAGTTATATATCTCCAATATCTATTTGTAAGAATTTTATTTAAGTCATAAAATCATATATAAATAATCCCCATTAAAAAGAAAAAGTTATATTCTACTTTTGTCATTCAGCTAAATTTACATGTTTACATCCTGATCATTGGATTTATTCATAAATCATCCAAGACAAGTGGCTCTAGGAGGACATATGCATGACTTGAATAACCCTTGCATTACCCTGGATAGAGGTGAACAATAATTAAATGGTGACCCAACAAATATTCGAACCACAGACCTGTGATCTGGATTTATGCAGCCTACTGCTGGAGTCAGGACTATCTAGATCCTTTTTGATGTCACACTTAACAATAGTTAAGTTTTTCGGAAAGTAAATTAACTGATATGTAAACAAGGTATTCATTTTACATCTAATGGGTAATTAGTTATTCATGCTATTCTTAAAGATAGTATGCCATAACAAGAGGGCCAAGATGGCCCTGTGTCGCTCACCTGATTAAGATGGCTGTGTTAGGCAAAATGACAAAAAAATCTGGCATCTAAAGTGTTTTTCTAACATTTGACTAAGTGGCCTACATTTTGATCCTACCTGAATTTACCTGGTGACCTAGTTTTTGACCCCACATGACCCAATTTTGAACTCATCTGAGATATCATGTAGACAAACATCCTGACCAAGTTTCATGAAGATTGGGCCAAAACTGTGGCCTCTAGGGTTACATTTTGATCCTACCTGAATTTACCTGGTGACCTAGTTTTTGACCCCACATGACCCAATTTTGAACTCATCTGAGATATCATGTAGACAAACATCCTGCCAAGTTTCATGAAGATTGGGCCAAAACTGTGGCTCTAGAGTGTTCACAAGGTTTTTCTAAGATTTGACCTGGTGACCTAGATTTTGACCCCACATGACCCATTTTCAAACCCATCTGAGATATCATGTAGACAAACATTCTGACCAAGTTTCATGAAGATTAAGCCAAAACTGTGGCCTCTAGAGTGTTCACAAGGTTTTTCTAAGATTTGACCTGGTGACCTAGTTTTTGACCCCACATGACCCAATTTCAACCATCTAGATATCATGAGACAAAATCCTGACCAAGTTTCATGAAGATTGGGCCAAAACTGTGGCCTCTAGAGTGTTCACAAGGTTTTTCTAAAATTTGACCCGGTGACCTAGTTTTTGACCCCAAATGACCCAATTTCAAACTCATCCGAGATATTATGTAGACAAACATCCTGACCAAGTTTCATGAAGATTGGGCCAAAACTGTGGCCTCTAGAGTGTTCACAAGGTTTTACTAAAATTTGACCTGGTGACCTAGTTTTTGACCCCACATGACCCAATTTCGAACTCATCCGAGATATCATATAGACAAACATCCTGACCAAGTTTCATGAAGATTGGGCCAAAACTGTGGCCTTTAGAGTGTTCACAAGCAATTGTTGACGACGGACGACGGACGACGCACGACGGACAAAAGGCGATCACAAAAGCTCACCTGAGCACTTGTGCTCAGGTGAGCTAACAAGATGATATCATGAAAAGAAAGCTCACCATTTTAACTGCCAGGCACAGCTAGCTTGGCTATACAATTTGAAGCAATTATTTGAAAATGTACTATAAGAATTTTAAATCAGATAAAGCAATAGCCCAAACTCATTGAACAATTGTAAAAAAGGTGGATCTGAGACATATTATGCATGCAAAGTATAAGCAAATTACACCTTCCAATCCATTTTTAGCCAAATAAACAACCAAGTTACACAAGAAAAACAACATGTGTAAGAATATCTATTGAAAATGGAATCTTTGCAGTTGCTAAATGTGGAATTCTAAAATGGAAATAAAATATACAGTATAAAAAAACTAGAGCTATCACTGAAGGTGATTAATACCCCCGCAAAATACTTTAATGCAGGAGAAGCCAGACTTCAGGCAGAGCATAGATAAGAACCTGTATACATAGTATATTGGTTGTGATAGTAATAAGTAAGTAAAGTTTTTATTTAAAGTTGATAGAGAGTCAATAATGGTTGTTTGTCACAGTAGTTTAAAAATATAAGGTTACAGTTCTTGGACACTGCACTTCTCCTAGTCGCCATCTGTTTACATTTTAAGTTTCAAGTATATACCATGTATAACATTCGAGTTATGTTCAGGACAAGAAAAACAAGGAAAAGTAACAAAGGGAAATAACTCTGTAATTACTCTAGATAGAGTTATGGTTCTTGTGCACTGCACTTCCTCATATTGTGGTTGACCATTGTATGAAATTGTTTTGAAATTCAACCAGTAGTTTACAAGTTATACTCTGGACAAGGAAAAGTAACTAAGGGCAATAACTCTGTAATTCCTATAGATAGAGTTATGGTTCTTGTGCACTGCACTTCCTCATATTGTGGTTGACCATTGTATGAAATTGTTTTGAAATCCAACCAGTAGTTTACAAGTTATACTCTGGACAATGAAAAGTAACAAAGGGCAATAACTCTGTAATTCCTATAGATAGAGTTATGGTTCTTGTGCACTGCACTTCCTCTCATTGTGCTTGACCATTGTATGAAATTGTTTTGAAATCCAATCAGTACTTTACAAGTTATACTCCGGACAAGGAAAAAATACAAAGGGCAATAACTCTGTAATTACTCTAGATAGAGTTATGGTTCTTGTGCACTGCACTTCCTCTCATTGTGCTTGACCATTGTATGAAATTGTTTTGAAATCCAATCAGCACTTTTCAAGTTATACTCCGGACAAGGAAAAAATACAAAGTGCAATAACTCTGTAATTACTCTAGATAGAGTTATGGTTCTTGTGCACTGCACTTCCTGATATTGTGGTTGACCATTGTATGAAATTGTTTTGAAATCAAACTTGTACTTTTCAAGTTATGCTCCGGACAAGGAAAAAAAACAAAGGGCAATTACTCTGTAATAAGTCAAGATGGAGTTATGGTTCTTGTGCACTGCACTTCCTCTCCATGAGCTTGATCATTGCATGAAGTTGTATTGAATTCCAACTTGTGGTTTTCAAGTTATGCTCCGGACAAGGAAAATGCAACGGACCGCTGGACCGACCGACCGACCGACCGACCGACCAACCGACCGACCACCGGGTGACTCCTATATACCCCCCCAAACTTTGTTTCGGGGGTATAATAAAATAATGAATACACTCCATGAAAAAAAAAAGATATAATATGGAATATAATTTATGTATGTATGCTTTTTGAAATGTAATATATAAGTAACTGGAGTTCAGTGGTTCCTATTTGAAGAAGAATAACACACACATGGAGTCTGGACAGGTATTAAAACTATAAGTTAAGGTAAACCATCCTTCATTAAAAGGTGATCATAGTTGATGAAGTGATAGTGGAAATTGCATAGTAAATGCAAGCCTTTATAGGCTTATTGCATGTCAGTGGATGCTTGAATCTGAGCTGAAATCATTTTAATCATTTGATGGATCTTGATTATGATTTAATGATGGATGGATTACCTTAAAGGATCACATGTTTTAATTATCTTACAAATGCATATACATGACAAAATTGTTTGTAGGTAAGAAGATGAAAACAATGCAATGACAAAGATTTCTTCCTAGCAAAAATCCTTGTTTAATCAGTTTAAAAGATGCATCAACAGTATTTCAGTCATTTTAGGGACAATATATACATATATTGTGCTGCCTCATGCAATATCACACACAACAGAAAAATGACATTAACTGTTTACCACAACTTATCACATTATCCTGAGTCTCTGACAAAGATGCAATACCAGTTCCATTTTAAAGGACTTTGGTATGTCAAAGACATGAATTGAACTAACAACCTCTGGGTAAGGGGATGAATAATCTAGGAATTTGGCCAACAAGACCGACGGGAGATGTGTGTAGGATTACAGTGAGCAAGAATAATATATTCTACCAGTTAATTTAAGCCACTTGAGAAACATACTCTCAAACAAGTAAGATCTCAAGCCTTTCAGCAGATGCCTTCATTTAGTCACTTCAAGTAGCCAATGTTGGTAAGATAATGTGCAAGCAGTATGGTATTCATCTCATTTGGTTGAGCTCCAAACTTGTAAGCACTGCGTATCGGGTTCAAATCCTGATCTATGACTGCACATTTTCTACACTTGGTTATGTAATGCCCAATTAGTTACCCTTGTCGCTAAGAGATTCGTGTAAACAAATTACAATAAAAACTGGTGTTGCACGCAACACATGAGTCCACTGTCGGTGAGATGCATATTTTTTCCATTACCATATCAACCTAAACTTTGGTCCAAGAAAAGAAAAGGTGGCGTGCAGAATCTCCATACCGCCATCTATTCGTAATTTTATCTTAAGCGATTTCCAGATGAACAGACGGAGGGCAATTACCTATATTCTAATTAAATCTGCATGGTACTGGTTCTAGTTACTGGCAAAATGTGGGATCGTTACAGTATAGTTCTCTAGTGTATATCACACTTGGGTAAATCAAAAACATAGTTTTCTTTTCATTGACTAATTTCAAATACACATGCGTGTATGCTCTCGCATTGTATGCCATGGGTTCTGTGTTCGAATTCTGGTCCATTTTAGCATTCTTTTTACCTGGTTACATTTAGTGCCAAAAATGGGTTTCATCTGTACATACCGCCGTTTGTTTTGACAAGATTCTTGAAGAACATAGTAATGTGTTATGTCCTATGAATTCAGGGACACTTTCCAAATGCAGCATGTGGCCCTAAGTAAGAGATTTGTTTAAGTGCCAGTGTTTGACACTAACTCTTTAGCTGCATAACCTGGCGAACTACCTGCTTTGAAATTCAGGAGTCCCTCCTGAAAATTAAAGAGTCCCTGTCGTGTCATTCAGACATATGACGGCTTTATTTATATAAAAATTGGTGGCTAAGTTATGATTCATCAAAGAGGGTTACTAGTAAGAAAGTTTTATGAAATGATTACATTGGTTTCCAGCAAATGTGGCTGTTTAATGTACTTTTAAAGGAAAAGTGTCCCAACGGAACACCTGACATATCAATTCTAGAATTCCTTCCCTATTTTTGGTGTCCTCGACATTTCGGGACACAGTCAGTGTCGATCCCTGAAATGTGCCCACTTAAGTCCTAGTCTGGCTATACATTTCTCTCATCTGATCATTTTGGTCATACCATTTATAAATGTGTTTCCATTGGATTAAAAAGAAATTATATATTTGTTCTCTGTAATGTGACCGCAGGGCCATATGAATTCAGAATTTGATGTTTTTTGTTTACGGCTGTTCAATAATCCACAAAGTATTTATAAATCATTTGAACAGTGCATTTATTCTCTTGACCACCCTTACTAAAATCATTTGAGGGGTCATTTGTTCAAATCCCTGTCTGGTTTATTTTTTCTTTCTTAAATTGTTATATTACATTCACATGAATGAAATGTTTCAGTTGAATTCGATGATCATTCTGTTGTATGATTCTCAATTATTACATCTATCATTGTTCATAATTATTTTTTTAACCAGTCATTCTATAAAAGGATAAAATTTCTTCAGTGGAACTGAGTAACATATTATTTGATTTATCTTTATTTATTAAAACATTTTTATGCTTATCAAGCTCTAGAATAAAGCTGAAACAATGACAGAAATCTAGAAATCTACACCTATTATTTACTACACAAACAAGTATATCAAATAGACATAGTTTAGAAAATATTACAAAATGTCCTAAATACGAAAACGAAAGTTGAAGTTTTCGTTAAAGCTGAAACACATCGTCTATGATAATAAATTGATATTATAAAAAATAATAACATTAATAATGCCAATCTTTCAGCATGATTTGACCCTAGTTCATGCTTAAAACTATCATTCATTGCATTAATTTCCTCAAGACAAAAAGTATCTACCCCACCCACTATTGAAATTATACGTTATAAAGAGACCCGCGTTACATCTCTAACAATGATAGCAGTTTGATAAATACAGTAGATTAAATAATCAATAAAAATAGAAAGTAAGTATGTTATATTGTACCTCTCCCTAATGAGCTGGATGGAAGATTTCGGAATTATTTTCACATGAGTTTCAATTTCGTTTAATAGGAAACAAGAACGATAACTCTAATTGAGTTTCCCCGGGTTGGCCTAAAACACGCAATTAAAATTATTTGCCGCAATGGATGCAATGTAACACGCCATGGAAATCATGTGTTCCAGATAGCATTACTGAAGGCGTATATATAATATCAAATTATAAAAATATTGCTAATTTACGTATAGTAAGTCATTATATGACTGAAAATTATTACAAAGTTATTTATTTTGTTGTTGTGAATGTTACAAAAAAAATCCATTGCGCGGTAGAATATATTTCCCGGGGAGCAATTAAAATCATATGAAAATGTATATGTGAAAGATAAATAAAATGTAATTTTATTGTTTTTGTTCAGATTTTGTGTTTCAATTAAATTTAATATATAAATTAAATTTGGTAATTATACATTATTATATCAAATGAGTGTCTGTTTACCCCCGCATTGCACCTCAGCAAAACACGCAATGGAAAAAAAATATCTAAGAGCATCATTAAAGGTTTATATTCAATGTTTAATTCGACTTGTACACTCCATTCGATGTATGCAGAACAGTGTTTTAAGCAGCAGTGGGATTAAATCTTGAGTTTTTCCAGTCAAATTACTGATTTGTCAAATATTTATTTGACTTAGTAAAAAGGCATAACTCTTTAATGAATTAAAAGCGACGTCACCTTTTAATATTAATGTTATCACTTTCGCTCTCGATAACTAAAGCTAACGATACATACTGTGACTGGTAAATGGGAGATTATTGGTGTTAGCCCTACTTGTAGTGTTGTATTTGTTATCTCCCTTTAATCATTACTAGAAATCAGTTAATTTAATTCTACAGACTTCCCGTCATTACGGAGGGGATCATCCGTCAAAACTCTGTGGGTCTAGATGACAATCTTATATGTATTAGTTATCTTTTATATATTATTGTTTTATTAAATTTTCGTAAGCGCTGCGATAAATCCATAAAATTTAAAATATAAACAATAACATATTTACAGTTTGTCACGCACGCCGTACAGCTTTGCCTTTGTCCTAGCAGTATGGATCTTACTCCCGTTTGATTGATCGTACATGTGATTGGTCAGAGTCAGTATCACTGGTTACATTTTATAAGGCTACATGCAAACCATGACGTTATCAGTCGCCGTCGCATAAAGCTCCACCCATAATGCCCTTAGATCATATAGGCATCATAAACCTTGTTTTCAATATCACGACATCACTGATCATCGTCGAATACCCACGGCCGATCGACAGATTATCTATCATCATGATGTCATGTAATGAAACGGAATAAGTCAGTTGGAGGTACTCGATGATGGATCATTTTAAGGGAATAAAAAAACAACAAATGACTTAAAATATCTGCAAATATGTGAAGCATAGGAAGACAAAAATGTAAAAGGTGGATTGGGATAGATAAACTATATATACGTGTTTTAGGATTTAGCTTTGTTTAGAAATTCCCGAAATTTGATTTTGAGAAAATCTTCCTGTGTCGGGATTAATTGTCAGTTTCATTCGATTCGTTAGAAAGCATGAAATAAACACTTGCGTCAGAAAAAAATTAAAGAAACTGAAATGAAACTAAAAACCGAGGTGTACTGAATACTGAAATTAGCTTTAGAAGTCCGTTAGAAGTCCATGAGGTATCTAAAAATGCAAGGTTTTCGTCTATCGGTCACATGAATAAAGACCCTTAAAGTTCCCGCACGTTTTAGCTTAAAATTTTTTTGAGAAAAAAAAAAAATTCCATATTCAAAAATGGCAAAGCCTCAAAAGATGTTTAATTAACCACCGAATGTTTAATTGAAACGACATAATGAACTATCTTATAAACGAATGCGGGAAATCCCCCGGAATCCTTATTTGTTCAGTCAGGGCACTATATTCTAATCTAGTGAGAAAAGTGGGAGAAACGTGTTCTGAAACACACTGTGAAGTAAAATCACGTATGTTTCCTCGTACATGTGGTGTTTCAGAAGTACGAGGATTTTTGTTATAAATTAAAGACATTTCGATACACCGTAGGAGAAGAGATATGAAAAAAAAAATCCGCATACTTCTGAAAAAACAAAACAAAACAAAACTCGTATGTTGTTTTTATGTTGACGTTGTTGTAAGCTAAATATAGAACGGGAAACGTACAACTTGCGATTTTTCTCATGGAGTCGTTTCCAAAAATAGGCAATTATCAAGGTCTTTTGGGGCTGAAATTCACAAAGAGGCGTTTACGGTGTATGTGTATTCAGGCTTAGCTTGAACAACTATGAGATACTGGGACTTTAACTGTTTGAAATGGGATAAATTTCGTGACAGATTTTTACCGCTTTTTTTCATCTCACCGTTGGGAATGGAATCTACGACATTTCAATTTATTTAAGTTATAACAATCGTTATGCTCGGTTGGTTCGGTTTAATGTTCCTATAACAGTAGATCAATTTGGGGACATTTTTCTATATCCCGGTGGTTTGGATTTAGTTTAAACGTAATAATTTATGCGTTTGTGGGGGGGGGTGGAGTTGGTCATGTCCCCCCCCCCCCCCCCTCCCAATGGAATTTTGCTATTTTGTTTTGAAATACCGTAAATTAATTAACTTTCGTTGACATTAAATTTTGCTGATTATGTAGGAAATTTCGTGTGTACATTTATTCGTGGATCTATGCTTTAGAATACGTGAGGTCTTCGTGGGATTAATATTTGTGGATAAGACCACCGCGAAGTCGACGAAATTTAGTGTCCCACGAAAATATATGCATAAAATGTAATATGTTTTGACACCAAATTAGATGTCAAATACTCAAAATATTCAACAGGAGTTCAATCCCATATTATAGAGGAGGAGTCCATGCTTATCATAGTTGCACAAAGCGTCCGATCATGTACTCTAGAGGGGGTCGTATCACACAATTATCAAAGGGAGTCCCACATTTCGGCGGGGAGGGGGTCTGATCAAGTATTCTAATGGGGGTCTGAACAAATATTCTAAAGGGGAACTGATCAAGTATTCTAGAGTGTTTTTTTTTTCTTTCTTTTTTTTATTAACGACACCGTGATTCTCATTTCGACGGTTTACTTTGGCTGAAAAGGTGCGTTATATGGTGTTGCTGTGGCCCAGATCCAATATGATAGAAAAACGAGAAATGAGTGCTAACTATTAAGGATCGCATATGTGTTATTCGATGTAGTATTGTAAATTGTTTCTGTTATATTACAATAATAATTTTTTGACGGGCTTCATGTGAACGGGTATGAGGCATACCCAATAATGCTTAATTTATATCACGGCGCATGCATGAGAGTGACACGTATCTGTATAAATAATTTTATTATAATTAATTAATAATTATCTTTTTTTATATAACAGGATACAAGAGTTAAAAATTCCCGCCAATGATAAAAGTACATCGATATATAGTAAACCGATTCAGTGGACTGAAAAATTCACATGTAGATAGGTCAGGATGTAGATAGGTCAGTGTGTAGATAGGTCAGGATGTAGATAGGTCAGGGTGTAGATAGGTCAGGATGTAGATAGTTCAGGGTGTAGATAGGACAGCGTGCAGATAGGTCAGGGTGTAGATAGGTCAGGATGTATATATATAGATAGGCCAGGGTGTAGATAGGTCACGAAGTAAATAGCCCAGGTAACTCTTCTTAATATCTTTTCGATAAAACTCTGTGCATGTACATGTATATGTAAATATAATTATTGGGTCAAGCATGCCCCCATGTTAAAGTTTCAAAATCTTGAACGGTAGGGATGAAAACCAGCCAGCCATAAAACTAGATATGAGCTGGATACATGTTTTGTTCATTTGAAACTCATGTTTAGTTGTAGTTATGACTGAAAAGTCAGTATGTGTTTTAAGTCACAAAAGTTAGTTTAAAAACTCAACTTCATTTAAAGTATTTCCTTTTCATCAGACGTACATAATTATCTTTTTTTTTATATAAAATGAAAACAATTTTCTCAGATTGTTTTCATATTTGTTACAGTAACTTATTTTGGAGATAAAATTAGGATATGTAAATGTGTATACATCATGGCTCTGTTGCAAGTGGTAACCACCATAAATAATATTATTAAATTAGACAAGTAACCTTGTGTTAGAACTTACGTAAATCGTGTTTAACCTTCAAAGAACTTAAAGGTCCATTATTCATCCAAAAGCAGTGTATATTCTTCAGACAGAAAAGCAAATTGTGTGCTACAGATTTGTAATGAGATGCAATATGTTCTTACTCGTTGACATTACCACAATTTCATAGATAAGAAAGAATCTTTTACCTAAAATCGTTAAATTGTTTACAAAAAATAATTTATTTGAATATTCCGTATATATTCGTCAATTTTCCATAGTGATTCGACAACGTTTTTTTCCAAATTCAAATTATTTTCGATTACAGACTGTCTTCGGATAAAAAGTTAAACAATGACAGTTTTATGACATCCATTCAAAATACTACATTGCGTTATTTGATCAACATTTTCAATGCGTTTAACTGTTATTTTACAGCAGATAGCATGAACCATTTGTATTAGGCTACAACATGTCAATGTGGGGGTCTCCGTGGCCGAGAGGGTAAAGTGGCTGACTTAAACACTCAGTCAGCCCCTCACCGCGTGGGTTCGAATCCCGGCAGGGTCTTTCGGGTTTTCATGTGATTAAGCCTTCCAGTTGGCTTGCGGAAGGTCGGTGGTTCTACCCGGATGCCTCCGTGCATTCGGGGTTCCTCCACCTGTAATTAGCTGGACGTCGATATATGACTGAAATACTGTCGAAGCGACTGTAAACTCAAATAGTCAAGTCAAGTCCAGTCAATGTGTTTTTTTTATATTTTTTTTCATTAAAATCTTTATGAAATATAATTAGCCTTTAACCTACATTAAATAATGGGTACCGATCAAGAGGGTTAATTAGTTATTGGTGCAATTAAACACATAATGACAACATACAACGTCATTTGAAAATAGGAGAAATAGGGACTATGTGAACATCAGTCATGGATAAAAAAGATATATTCATTATGTTCAAATTCGAAGTTGTTAAGATATGTTACATAGTTTTGAATCAGTTTTGTTGGTAAGGAACATGAACAATTAATTAATATCATAAGCTTAGAAGGATGGTACCGATTTAGGCATTTTTCTTTTATATTTTCATTTCAAAACCCGGTCAGATTGAAATCTTCTCTCAGACTGAGCAGTATTTATATTGTTACTTAATATTCGTGGATAAACAACAGAGTAGACCAACGATAACATAAGTCGGCGTTTCTATCTAGACCTTTACTTTATTTCATATGTCGCGACCTTGGATCACACCCGCGACAAATCTTTTACAGGGCGTATGCTCTAGCCACCATTCTGCGACCGGGACAGTGAAACAAAGTTTAAATATTTGACAAACGTGGCTTTGATGAAAGCATATGTTGTTATGCATGTCGTAGGAAAACAGGGTCCAGAATAAAACCTTCAAATCTTAAACATGTGACCACTCTGCCCTATTATATACCCATTTAACTGTAACCGGACGTGGAACGTGAAAACGAGGCGCACAACCGCAACAGATAAGGTAAGTTAGCAAATTAAAAAAAGCAAACAAAGCAAAACATTTGATAAATATTAAATCACAAAACGAGATCTTAAAATCAAAGACGATAAAATTTATTATTCTAAAGCACCCCGTTAATTGCAAAATTCGCATGTGTTTTTATTATCTACATATAAAACATTAATTCATCACCTTCCAGATAAAAGATTTAGAACATTATTACTGACAACTTTTAGTATTTAATACATTCAATGGTGTAGGTGTTTGATAGACAAAATATCATGACAACTTTTAGTATTTGATGCATTCAACTATTTAGGAACTGTGTTTTACTATACGGGTTCATTCCTTTGTAACACGGAACACCTGGTTGGTAAAGCTCTTAAAGCAATGAATTTGTTGTTATATAATTGTGTTAAACTTCCACTGAGTCCAAAATATTTATGTCAGTTATTTGATGCTTTTGTTGGATCTATTCTAAATTACTCTTGTGAATTGACAGGTTTTTCTAAATCTAAAGAATTAGAAAGGATACATCTTAGATTTTGTAAAAGGATATTAAAGGTTAGAGCTAGTACTTCAACAGCTGGTGTATACGGAGAATTAGGCAGATATCCCCTTTATATTCATCGTTATTACAAAATAATTAAATATTGGTGTAAGGTTATGCACTCAAAAAATAAACTTGTTTCATGCATGTACAGGGCGGGTCTTAACGATTTCTTATTGGGTCATAAGAATTGGGTTTTCTGTGTTAAGAAACTGCTAGATACGTACGGTTGTTCATATGCTTTTGTGAGTGATATAGATGTAAAGCAGTTTCCCATATTTTTTAAGCAACGTGTTTTAGATTGTTACTTACAGGAATGGAATAGTTTGATTCAAAACAGTAGTGTTTTAGAGGAGTATAAGTATTTTAAGAAAACAATTGATTACGAATTTTATTTAGATATATTACCTGCTAACCTCAGACATTTTGTTACTAAAATTAGGTTATCAGCTCATGAGTTAAGAATACAAACTGAAAGATTCTCAAGAAATCGTATAACTAGGGAAGAGAGAGTGTGTCTTATCTGTAACAGCATCAGTGATATTGAAGATATTTATCATTTCATTGTTATATGTCCAATGTATAAGTCATTGCGTACAAAATTTCTAAGTTTTGATTTATATACTAGACCATCTATGTTCAAGTTAATAGCTTTGTTACAATCTAATGATAAAGATGTTTTGTTTGGCCTTGCTAGATACATTTCTTCTGCTTTAAAACTAAGGAAAACTAAATTGAGTAAACAATGATAAATTCATTCTATGTGTTATTTAGTCAGTATTTATACATAATTAATTATTTGTTTTATCTGAATTTGTTCAGTCCACGAGCTATTACTAGAAATTTACTTCTGATATGTATTTGTGTGAATGTCAACAGAGATTTAACATTGATTAGTTCGTTCTCGATGTTATCTAAAACAATATTTGTAAGGTATTATTTATATATTCATAATGACTGAATTACTTGTTCAATCTACGATCCATGGTTCAGTCTACGATTCATTACCAGAAATTAAATATTTTTCCTATATACTTATATGAGTAAAAGTTACATGTCACGTGATACTATATTTGTATTTGTATTTAAGATGTAATGATGATGTACTATGTACAAATCATGAATAAAATATGTTCTGTTCTGTTCTGTTCATTATTACTGACAACTTTTAGTATTTAATACATTCAATGGTGTAGGTGTTTGATAGACAAAATATCATGATTTACCCCCCACAAAGAAGAAGGCTAAAACAATAACACTATATACTACTTTAGTGGATTTATAGCTAAATGTAAATCAAATGTTCACTTTACTCCTTTTCTTAGAATATCTCGGGTCAACTTCATGTGTTATTGTATAAACCATACTACACCCACCCCACCCCTAAACAAAGTAAAAAAGAAAAAAAAAAGTGGCTGAGTGAGTGTTAAAGTGAGCGACTTTACCCTCTCGCCCACGGAGGCCCCGGAGTAGAGAAGAGAAAGTAAGAAATCAAATGAAATTCATTGTACAGATTTGAACACAAGTTACTTGCACGTAAATAACCCCATCGATAGTATAATCAGGTCCAGTAGCTTTTTTCGCAAATGAATGACTTTGGGGTCAGAATCGGACACCAAAGAGCATTGCATTGTTGCATCACAAATTAGGATAGTAGCAAATCCAAGGCACAATGGGATCAAATCTTTGAATATATGTTTAAGAAATAGCATGCATTCGAATGAATATAAGTGGTTTTCAAGGCTCTTTTGCCGGAGGTATAAGTTGGTTTGCTAATTTGAAATGATTCAAAGAGTGGTGCTTGTATTGTTTATTTTACATCAATAAACAAACATTTGCTTCTTGTTCAGCACATCGATGCTATTTTCTTACTAGACCCAATTCTTTTATAGATATATTGAAATATAAAGACATAACTGAGTCTGGTCTTATCTATGCACACATTAAGTTCATTTAATTCTATTTTTAAAACGTTTTTAGCCACATGATCATCATCTTGAACATCATAATCATACTGGAGAACTGTTTTATCTCTTGTTAAGCAAAGACTAAAGTACAATTTTATTTGTGGATTTTGCCGGAGATTGAGTGATTTAGAGCTAATTTTATAAAAATATTATGATTTAACCGTTATAAATATCTATGGATTAGATTAAGTTTCACTGAACTGGGATTATCTTTTCAATGTTTGTAAGAAGTTGAAGATGGGCTGGTAATATACCTTTGCTCGTAACCTATGCAACAAGTTAGAAGGTAAATGGCATTTTAAATGTATTTTATATGAAGAAATACACGTCTTTGTATCTTTTGGAAAATTAACCTTATAAAAAAATGATATATACATTTTTTATTTTCATTGAACAACATATAGGTATGTAGTAAATACTTGTAAACTTCATAATCGTTGTATTTATATACATTTACTCGTATAAAGTGAGAGTTCGTTTGCCCTCGTTTTGTAAAATTGCAACTTGTGCTTTGGCCTTCTGGAATATTCAAAATAAAAACTTGAAGAGTGTAACCATCATTATCACCATCATCAGCAGCAGCTTCATAACCATTATTTCAACAACCAAAGTCAATAACTTTATCATAATCCATTTTAAGTGATCGTCTTTGTGGGAATTTCTTCGATCATGATTCCACAACCAGTCACATGATCCTGACACTAGGCAAACTAGTCCTCATTCCCAATAGGGAAGTAACCAGTATCAGTTATTTCTAATAACTTTGATATGTCGCGGTCGGTACAATAATCAATACAACTGAAATACATATTCTAATATTGATAGTTAAGACATTGACCATGACAAACACGCTTATATAACGATGATAATTATGAAAATGTCTGTAACTGTCGCTCATGTATCAATCGTGGAAGGACGCAAAAGTGGGTTTTAGTATGTGACATATCATTGCACTTTGAGGTCCTTTCTTGGAGTTGACCCCAACGTGCTTAAAGTGCGTAACGCACTATGGGGTCATACCCCAAAGTGCGCTGGGACCATAAGTGCATCCCAGCAGTGCTGCCATTGTTACTGCGATATCACACCGTAGACATGTGGAATGATACCACACCCAGTCACATTATCCTGACACCGAGCAAACCAGTCTTGAAACTACCCTTATATGCTGAACGACAAGCAAAGGGACTGTGCAAGTACCATATTTACTATATGTATATGTCGTGGATCGAACCCACGACCAACTTCCCCGAGGCGCGCGCTCTAACCGCTCGGCCACCGCGGACGGTATAAATAAATATAAAACAAACAATACAACAATAGAAAATCCGATCTATTGCTATTGCTGAGATAAATTGTATTTATTTTTTTAACTTACGGAAAGTTCGCTTATCCTGACGATTGGTAAGCCGTGGTTCCCTTTTCAGCACTTGAGCAGATTCGATGTATTAAAACAATGATTGTTATACACTAAACAATGTTTTCTTTTCTTTAATTTACATTTACTAACTTCAAGATTAATAACAAGTAAATGTGTATGAATGAAGTGGATACATTCAGCTCGGCCTAATTTATACAGATACGGTTATCATATCGCCAGTCTATTTTTAAATAAACGTAGATAAGTTATGGTGTGACTATTTGCTGATCATCACGTGCAGTGTACAGTTCAAAGTTTCTCTCGTACTTTTGCATGTATGTCACCATCAAAGATATCACAAAGAGAACTGTATGAAAATAAACGAATATATTGCTTTTTACATTATATAGTTTGGCAGTCAGGTTGTTTAATATTTTACTATGTTTCATTTTCCGAAAATTCGTTTTGCTTATCGGACCAAACAATCTATGATTTTGTCCGATACCAGAATGTAGCGATTCCCATCTCTTTAATGGTATAAATATTTATCTTGAGGGCTACTTTACCTGTTACAGTCATTTCTGATGCAACTGGTCCGGTTAAACCATATCTTTAAGATTAATAAACAACTGGACACGTTTTCATTTTTCGAGTCTCTAGCATACCCAGCATAATTGTAAGCGACATAACTTTCCGTCCAGTAATGATTTAAAGAACATTTTTCCCATCAGATTAACGCCCTTGGTCCCTATATTCTTCGTTTCAGAATCAAAAACGATCTTTAAAAAATTAACAAAGGTCCTATCTCTAGAGGTGGATTTAGTACCTTTGTTGCATTGATGTCATTCATGTTTCCTAGATTTTGGTGGATAATGTGAGTATTTTCTTAAACTATATCAATATATGCATGCTTTTCACAGTTTAAGTATTTTTTCTACGGCATGTCAAAATAAAATTCCAAACAGATCAGTGGTAAGTTTAAAAAAAACAACGAAATATGTATTTTGGAGTGCATGGAGATGGGACCTTTGTTGCATGTTAACATTCACATGTATTTTACATGATCTTTTTTGTCTAAAAATGATTTTGTGGTAACTTTGTAAAATTTCATAAATTGTTGGTGTTTTAAATGTACCGTACAAAATCTGGCGCTTGGTATAGTTTAGAGGTGCTACGCAACAACAAATTGGAGTTAGGCCTTTTGTTGTATGGAAAACATTTCAATTGTATTTATTACAAAAAGGCACCAAAAAACTATCATATATTCATAATAAAAAATCAAACAATATATATATTAACATTGCCCATAATTGCTTTAAGTTCTATATGATAAATACATGCCATGCAAATCCAAATATAAAAAGTAAGGGAACAGCACTCCAACCACCGTCAGGACTCACTTTCGATTGATCATTTGATCAGGGCAGACGTGCTTTTAGAGCCTCTCTCTATTAAATTGGTTGATCTGTAAAGTTGTTTGGAGTTAGTAGGATTGGAGGATATAGTTAGCAGTTAGCAGGATTCGCCGTGTCATAGTTGTGTCTTTGTGTCTATCTGTGCTCTTGTGTTTTATTGTGTTCTATTGTGCTATTGTGTTATCTATCTGGACTGTAAATCTTAAAAATCTGGACCTTTTTCCTCTGTGCACCTTGTGTACTCTGTGTTATTCCACTGTGGGGAACAAGAACAAGCCAAGGTTTCTTTTCTTATTCTTATACTTATTATTTTTCTCATTCTTATACTCTCTCAGTCTCTTATTCCTTTCTTAATTTCTATCACATTTTTCCATTTTCTCATCTCCACTCTGTTTCTCAGCTTATTTTCCGTTTATGTATTGTGAATAAATTTCTTTTCTCAAAAATTCCCATCACATTCCATATTTAAACCACTTTTTACCCTACTCATAAGCATCACTTAATAGCTATCAAATTTCATAATTCTAAAAAAACTTCTCAATTCCTAAAAAAACAAATACGTAAATAACAAACCCCAGATGGACAGTTGTAATTTACCAACGTCCAATTAAAACTGTTATATCAAAATCAGAAAGTAGGTCACTTGCTATAACAAGAAAAACATCCCGAAATCTAAACCCAAAAGTAGGTCAATTTAGACTAAATTGGGTTAAAATTAGGTCAAGACAGTCTCCTGGGAGTCGAACCCAGTTTCCAGTGTAAAAACACCAGAAATACCAATAAAACTGTACTTATCTGACCAAATCTTAACCTATTCACCCCTCCTAGTCAAAAACAACTCAAACCAAAAATGGCTAATAAGAGAAACAGATCTGCTCTTACCGACAGCAGCCTAAGTAGTGATGGTTCTCCCATCAGCAAAAGATTGATAATAGACGAAAGTTACCAGTCTGAGGAAGAAGATCAATCAATACTCTTTGCTACTCCAGTTAGGACACTTGTTACTGAAATCGTACAAGAAAAAACCACCCCCTCCCCAAAACCCTCATACTCTCAAGTAGCGGCAGGATTAACCTCCACCCCGACAAATCCAAACCAAAAAGGAAACATCACAGCTAATCCAACATCACCCATCCCCCACCCTGAAAATCTAAACACAGAGCACGCAACCACGACACCAAATCAAAAAAACACACTACAGCCGCTATGGATCACAATAACTGTGGCCATAATATCTACAATCACTGTGACACAGAATCTCAGACAGCACATTGCTGACAAGCTCATCAAATCTATTGGCCCACATTTAATCAGACCACTTGCAAGTAAAGGGCGCAAAATGAGATTCAGAATTCGCAATGACCAACTACCACAAGCAAAAAATTTTCAATATAGCAGCAACATTGACCTAAAAATTGAACAGGAAAATACAGTCAAAGCCAAAGGAATCATCACAATTCCACAAAACGCGAATATTGACAACATCACTAAAGAATCACTAAATTCCAACCAAATAGCACATGTAGGAAAACCTAAAAATGGAAAATCAGCAATTACATTCAACAGTGAAATAGCTCCACTAAAAATCCAAAACCTAGAAGTTAAACCTGCATACATGCAGACATTAAGATGCAATAATTGCCAGAAATTTGGTCACCATTTCTCAGTATGTGGCGGCAAAACCACATGTCCTCATTGTGCGGGACCCCACTCACACCAACAGTGCACTCAAAGAAATAAAAAACAATGTGCAAACTATAAGGGTAACCACAGCGCTGCATATAAAGGATGCAAAGCCTACATTAACTATATAAATAACATCAATAGAAAAAACACAGAAATTCAAAGAAAATATAACGAACAACAAACCAAGGCCGGAATTACACCAACTATTGCCCCAATACCTATACAAAAACCAAAACAATCATGCAAACAAGATATCAACATACAGAAACTGGCAAAATCACTTGTTGGAAAAATGGAAACAGAAATTATGGACATTCTTAACAAGGAACTACACCCAAAAACACATTCACACCACCGACCCACCACATCAAACCAATCAAAACTAACTTCTCACAAAATACCACACACAGAGCACCAATACACCGAGGACCACCATCCCCCAGATACTGGAATAATCACCACACAAAACCAGTTACCAGTACCCCCACACACCCAATTCTGGAATGGACCCCACCCCCCACCATTCCCAGGACACTACCAACTCCTGCAGGGGTTTACACGTCCTCTTAAGTACTAAACTAACCCCTTAGATGTGAACTCTGACAATTGCACCATATAATTAAATAATATCAATTATGGCGGCGACAAGCCAACAACAAAATACTGAATCCAGCCTCGCCGTCATTTCATGGAATGCAAACTCCTTTAAAACTGATAATGAAGGAAAAAAAGCTTTTGAGCTACAACACTTTCTGCACACAATTGACCGCAAAATAGACATAATATGTATCCAAGAAACAAGACTTCAACCTAACCAAAAAGCCCCTAGACTCAAAGGTTATCAAGCCCCTGTCAACAAACCCAGATCAAACGGGAACAAATGGGGGCGGAGTCTGTATATATGTTAAAGTAGGCCTTCAATTCTCAGAAATAAAACTAGAATCAAACTGTGAAATAGAAATATGTGGTATCAAATTATACGGTCAAAAAGAAAACATTGAAATCTACAATGTATACGTCCCCCAAACCAAATATAACTCAAAACGAAATTATGATAAAATCTTCAAAGACATAAGCAAAAATAGCATTATAATGGGAGATTTCAACCTAAAACACATAATATGGAACCCAATAGGAGACTTTAGGTGCGACGGCGAGGCTGACTCCCTCTTAGACCTATTACACTATAAAAATCTTAATGTAATAAATGATGGTCAAATCACCCGAAATGCAACTTCACACGGACACAAGGACAGTGCAGTAGACCTAGCCATCATCCCAGCTAAATTCCAATCTCAATCTGAATTTTTTGTCATTGACAACTCTATGGGTAGTGATCACCTACCAATTGAATTAACAATCCAATTTAAAACCCAGATAGAAAAAAACCTAAAGAATGGAAAATGGAACTTCAACCAAGCTACAGTAGAAAACTGGAAGCAATTTCAAGAATTGGCTACAATGGAACTTCAATATGACATAACAGAAAATGATATAGAAAAAAATTTCTCGCACTTTTACAACATATTACAAAACATACTTGATAAGACAATCCCTAAAAACAAAACACACAAAAACAATCCTGTCCCATGGTGGACCGCAGAGTGTGAAACAGCAGTAAAAAAAAGAGAAAGACTAAGAAAAAGACTGAAGGATAAAAAAAAGACCATTAGATTATGAAACTTTTAGGACAGCCAGAACAGAGGCAAAAAGAATAATAAATAGAGCTAAAAGAGTCAAATGGGAAGAATTTTGCTCGGGCATCAACAGCAAAACCAAATCTAAAGAACTTTGGCAATTCATTAGCAAAATCAAAGGTAGACCCCCTCCAAGTAATCCCCCCTTCATGGTTAATGGGCACACTATAACAGATCCTAAGGAAAAAGCTGAGGCACTGGTTCAACACTTTGAAGCTGTTAGCAGCGATGAAGGATTCACTAGGAACTTTATAGAACAAAAACATAACAGTAAAATAATTCTCGACAACTACATGAAACTGACAGAAAATGAAAAACATACCAACATTTCATATAATACAGATTTTAGTATACTAGAATTAGAAAGAGCACTAAAACTCTGTAAAAACGGAGCCCCAGGGGAGGACGGTATACACTACTCAGTCTTAAAGAACCTACCTCCTACAGCCAAAGAAACTCTCCTAAAACTATTAAACAACTCATGGAATACAGGAAAAACCCCCGACTCATGGAGCGAAGCAATTATCATCCCCTTATTAAAGCCAAAAAACCCCCAAGAATCACCTAGCTCATATCGCCCAATATCTCTTACGTCAACCTTCACAAAACTATTACAAAAAATGATAAAGCCCAGATTATGTCAATTCCTAGAAGAAAATAAACTTATTTCTGATTTCCAATCCGGATGCCGAGCAAATCACTCCTGTGAAGACAATTTAGTCAAACTAGAAAACGATATAAGAAAAGCACAATCTAAAAGTCAAAATGTAATAGCCGTTTTTCTAGATCTATCATCTGCATTCGACAAAATGTGGACCACTGGTGCAATTCTTTACTTAAAAAAAATAGGAATTAAAGGAAAAATGCTACATGGTTAGCAGACTTTCTTAAACAGAGAAAAATCAAAGTTAAATATGGTGGGACTACCTCAGAAACTAGAGAAACAATTAACGGTTGCCCTCAAGGTAGTGTATCTCCTATCATATTCTCATTAATTATGAACACATTTAGAGATCACATAATAAACATGAACAATAAGTCCAAAAATAGTTATAAAATTAGCTTATCTCAATTTGTAGATGATGGAGCTATTTGGACAACAGCACACAAATCCTTACAAAAAGGGATTAGGAGTATTCAAGAAGCACTCAATGCCATAGAATCATGGAGTAAAAAATTTGGTTTTGTAATAAATCCCCTTAAAACTCAAGCAATTATCTTCAGAAAACAAAGAGTTAGCCTAGATGAAAATAGTCCCAATGTCCCAAAACTAAAGCTATGTGGTAAAATCCTAACATACTCAGACTCTGCAACTCTATTGGAAAAAAATCTGACTCAATTTATTAAAATGCATCAAAGGTCACAATTGGGGATGCAGTAAAAAAACCTCCTAACAGTATACAAAGGCCTCATCAAATCCAAAATTGACTATGGTAGCATTGCCTATAATTCAGCATGCCCTGAATTACTAAATAAGTTACAAGTATTACAAAACAATGCTCTCAAAGTCATAACAAGATGTAAACAGCATACTCCCACAATACCCCTGCTAATTGAATGTAGTGAAATACCACTGAATCTCCATAGAGAAAAATGCATGCTCAAATATTGGGCCAGGTCAACCCCACTAGGTGAATCTCTCCCCATAAACAAAGAAATCAAAATTGATCCTGGCTATTCTTCAAGAGTAGCTAAATTAAAAAGAGCAAAAAAAAACATATGCACAAGAAATTATAGATTTAACAAATAAGTACCAACTAAAAGGAAATGAAATTGAAAAACCTTGTCTAAAAGCCCTAAATGGACTGCAACCTCTTCACATAGATACAAGCCTAGTCAAACATATCAATAAACAGGTCAATCCATTGGTAAATCTAGACATTGCTAACAGATACATATCTCAAATCCATAGAGAATGGTCAATTTATACCGATGGCAGTAGAGATATTGAGAAAGAAAATGCAGGAGCAGGAATAGTAATAATAAATAATAACAATGAAAAAATTCAGGACAGAAGCCTCAAGCTTGATCATAGACTATCAATCTTCACCTGTGAACTGGTAGCAATCAGCACAGTATTACAATGGTTAATCTTTCAAAAATCCAAAATCACACTCCCCAATAATATTGCTATATTTACAGACTCTTTAAGTGCATTACAATCCCTTGAAAATGGTTTTTCAAGATCTAGACAAAATCTGATAATACAAATCATATCACTCAATAACATGTTAGCCAATAACAATATAAACATCAAATACATATGGATACCGAGTCACGTCGGTATCATCGGTAATGAATTGGCTGATTCAGCAGCAAAAAAAGGAGCCTTAAACGGTGACAGATTAAACATAAAACTTAGCACTAAAGAAATGTATCATATCATTAACAATAAAGTCAACTCACTCTTTAGAGACACCATATTTCCATCTTATAAGACAGAAAAAAACTTTAAATATGGTACATGTCCCACAAGAATAACACAATACTCTGAAAATCCGAATCATGACAGGATAATAACCCAGTTGAGGCTAAAATCTAGTAATCTAGGTGAAGAAAAGTTATTAAAAACAGTATATATGTGAATGGTGCTCAGAAAAAGAAACTTTTGAATACGTCTTCTTTGAATGCCCACAATACAAAAATGAACGTGTTCTATTAGAACGAGCATTAGATATGCATAACATAACAATAATCAATAGAGAAATTCTACTTTTTCCTGCAAAAAAAGATCAAAATATGATGCACCAGTTGGTCATTAAATACTTGAAAAATATAGGCATACTTTATCGTATGTAAAGAAAGACAACAATAACAAAAATTCTCTTTTCACGAACTCTGTGGCCCCAACTAAAAATGAGATCTATGGGCTAATATCCGCCTGAATTTTTGGTAGAAACCGGGGCTCGTTGGGGATCTTAAATCCCTTTGGGCGTACACGGACCCACCCCGATGCTAACTTAAATTCAAACATAAGATCTCATATAAAACTCTAAAAACCACATGGAATTCCAACCACACTCTGCAAAACCATTAAAAAATGAGGTCTATGGGCTATTATCTGCCTGTATTTTTGATAGAAGCCGGGGCTCGTTGGGGATCTTAAATCCCTTTGGGCGTACACGGACCCACCCCTGCGGCTAACTTAAATTCAAACATAAGGCCTCATATAAAACTCTAAAACCTCATGGGATTCCAACCACACTCTGCAAAACCATTAAAAAATGAGGTCTATGGGCTATTATCCGCCTGTATTTTTGATAGAAGCCGGGGCTCGTTGGGGATCTTAAATCCCTTTGGGCGTACACGGACCCACCCCTGTGGCTAACTTAAATTCAAACATAAGGCCTCATATAAAACTCTAAAACCTAATGGGATTCCAACCACACTCTGCAAAACCATTAAAAAATGAGGTCTATGGGCTATTATCCGCCTGAATTTTTGATAGAAGCCGGGGCTCGTTGGGGATCTTAAATCCCTTTGGGCGTACACGGACCCACCCCTGCGGCTAACTTAAATTCAAACTTAGATTCTCAAATCACCACATCAAAAACAATCTTACACTACACAAGGTAGATCTATTCCCCATACTCATATCAAAAAAAAAAAAAAAGTTTTCCCTTTAACAAATGGGTAAATTCACTCATTATTAGCCTGACGGTGGTGGTAGATGGTTAAGCCGGGGGACCCAAATCCTCTCAGGGCAGTACCAGGCTGCTACCACACTGTTCCGGTAATGCTCCAACGCCCTGCTGAAGATGGGAATGATACGTCATGGGTAGGGTGGTCCACCGTCCTATCTGGGTGTAAAAAGGTCCCATAAGTAGTGTATTATCTACATGGTGGCGGGATTATCTGTATGCATGAACTGAAATGAATGAAAGATGAATGACAGAGAAGAATGAATGAAAAACTAACCATAAATAGATTTGTATGCTAACAATAAAAAATTTGGGAAGTATAAACAAATAACAGGGTGTTAGGTAATATAAACATTTAATCAACAAAAAACAAAAGAACTGAAGAAAAGAAAAAAAAGGTACTACTAGTATTTCATTTTCGGCTAGGAGTTATTTATACTTTCTATTTCTCAATAAAATATATTAAATGTCAATTTTTAAAAGGTGACCCGAAAATTCCTTACAAAGTAAGAAACGGAGGGACATCCCATTACAAACCAATTCATACTTAACACCCTACAGAAATATTAGGCATAGTATAAAAACAAACATGACTCAATGCAGGATTTTCGAAGTTCAATTCCCGTCACGAGAGCTATCTCATGAATTAACAACAAACCCAGGCAAGCTATCCCGGAAAAACGGCATCGTTCGATTATCTATACACAATAGAATTGATCAAAACCACCAAACCTTGTAAATACAACCTTACCATACCACAAATCCTCGAATCCAACAAGCAAATTCCGTCTCTCAACCCATTGCAAATGGCGACCTTCAAAACAACAACATCCGGGTTACTTCTACAGCACGCGCTTACCAAGGTATGATTCCACCAATTCACAAGAACTAAAATAAAAACAAGAAAAATGTTGACGCAAGCGTCAAAGAATCGGGCCGAAGAACTATTGTTGTTGGCGTGATTCTCCGTTATTGCAGGAAAATGATGTAGTATTCATTTCGCTGCTTTACTGGTACTTGCATCTTTACTTAACGCAGAAATTCATTGGGAACCAGCATGTAAAAAAGACTGCATTTTAAGATGTTTGTAAAGGGATGCTTGCAACGCTGCTCTATGGTGGCACATATGTTGACTCGGACAACAGTTTGGGGCTATATTTAGGCATCTATATTTTATAGAATTCCTTTTTTTTTTCTACGCAGAAAAATAGTTCTAAATTTTGTTTTCTGTCTTATCACTAAATGGTGATAATTTTCTTACTTATTTCAGTACGATTGCGTTATGGAAGGCGAAACTGAATTAAAATAATCGATGCTGGAGGTAACGTTTTAAATAAACTGTTATGAAAAAAGAAAGTACGCGAGCGAAAAAAAAAATCGTACTTCATTCTGAGATATTTAATATATAGATTAAATTTCTCATGTATGGCTCATTAGTGCAGTGGGTAAAATAGCCAGGCTAGATCGCCATGCAAACGGCGTTGAAAAAGGGTGTGGGTTCGAGTCAAAGCCGGAGAACAATGTTTACAAACTTTTTTTTAAATTATTACTGCAATATAAGATACATATATTTGTTATATTGAATATCATTAATTTATCTATAACAAGAAAATGTGTATATAAAATGAAATGAAAAAAACAACATAAAATAAATAATGAAGTTTTTTATTTTAGATTGCCTTCCACATATTCATATAATCTTGTAAACTTTGGGCAAGAGAAATGGGGAAAGTAAGAGTAGCGATGTGCTTTTTGTTAGAAATCCATTGAAACAAATAATGTGTTCATCTTTTTTTAACGACCGTGTTCAAGCGAAGTTAAAGCGGATTTATAACATTGGGTTTATTGGTGTCGCTTGAAAACTTGGTTATCGTTTATTAAATTTACTTTGATAAACAAAAGAAATGAGACATCATCATATTAAAAACCCTGTTCTCTCAGCTCTCGTGCTTTGATTTTAGATGGTCCCTATAAATGACACTTTATATATTTTTAGGCAAAAATTTTGTCATATTTCTCCCTGTAATGCAATATATTATTTT
>CM037791.1:20203414-20253192 GCA_021229015.1 Solen grandis
TGTGACTCACTGTATATGTGATCACTGTCATTGTGACACACTGAATATGTGCTCACTGTCATATGTGATGTCAAGTGTCACTTTCATTTTGACTCACTGTCATATGTGCCACTGTCAATTGACTCACTGTCTTATGTGACTCACTGTCATTGTGATCACTATCTTATGTGACTCACTTTCTTATGTGATCACTGTTTTATGTGACTTGTCACCCTAGTCAAAAGACAACTCGAATTTTCCTTCCAGTGTATTTCTAAAAATAAAAAAATAAATAAATAAATAAATAAATAAATAAAAAAACAAATAATTATAGACCGGCTATCACCATGAAAGGGTTGACCCTAACAGACTTGTTAACTTACATTTAGAACTAGCAAGAAACCAAAACCCAGCATTTAAATTGACCATATCACAACACTTCTCGCCCTTTTTTTCTTTTGAAGCTTAGCCCATCTCAAACCCAAAGGTCACTGGTCCTGCAAAGACAATCTGTCATTTTGGAAAACACAGAGTATTTTTGAGTAAGAAAGAATTAGTCCATAATTTATTTATTAAAACCTTGAGAATGGTAGAGTGAAAGAGAGAGCTGACAGAAAGTGTATTTTGTGTATAGAAACGATATAGAAGACGAGTTCATTTATTTTAAATAGTGACAAATATAAAGATTTACGAAAGACATATAAAAAAAAGTTCTTTAAAAATTCCAAGTAGACCAATTTTGTTGAATTATGAAATGTTCTAATAGGAAAACATTAACAAATTTGCAAAATATATTACAAAAGAAACACTAAAAGAAACAAATTTTTTGAATCTGTGATGTGAAAATAGAAATTCATTGTTTTGTTAATTATCGATTCTGTTTTGACTATCGAAAGATAAATTGGGGATTAATAGGGAGACTGGTACAATGAAAAATTTAGCTATCCCATTATGAAATGTTAAATAAGTATACTGTTATGTGAAAGGGCAATTTGTATGAAAGGGGTGTTGTATGAAAGATAGATCTGTTATGAGGGCTACTATGACAAGTTCTTTAACTTCCGTGTGTGCTGTGGTATTACATTGTGTTTTATAATTATAACAGTGTCGTAAAAAGCTATCTTTCATTATTATTTATGCATTTTATTGGTCATTTCCTTCTTTTCTCAAATTTCGTTTCGTTGGGGGGTATAAGAGGGAGAGAAATTAAGGCAATTTTTTAAAACCCTTATCCTACAATCTTTCTAGTGTATCTAAAAAGATTTTAAAGGGGACGGGATTTTTTGATTTCGTAAACAAAAGCAGATTTTGTAGCTTTTTACGGGGACAAATTTACACTTTGGGGTTTGTTTATATAGTAAAAGTTAGTACCATGGCATATCGATGTGATAAAGTTTTACTTAAAAGTTAAAATCATTAAAAATGTTCATAATAGAGATAGCAGTGAGGATCCTTTCCCTATTATCCTATTATTAATATTAAATTCAAATTAAGGTAAGGTAAAAATTTGATCAAGATACAATTTACGACAAAACTGAAAACAAATTTTTACATTTTAATAATAGAGATATCAGTGATGACCCATTCTCCACATTACTAAAATTAATATTCTAAAAAAGGTACAAAACTTACGAGAAGCTAATGATAAAGGTAAAAGTGGTATGAGAGTAGATGAGAGAGTGAGTCGGGAGAGAGTTTTGTTTTTTTTCACGGTGTAATTGTGTGTTTTTTATTATGTTTTAAACGATGTACATGAGTGTAAAAGTCAAAAAATTTAAAATAAAGATATATATATACATATAACAACCCCGGCAACATTTGTTATCGTTTTTCCCTCAGCTGTCGCCACCAAGCGAGACCCGTTTTCGTTGCTTAAGATTTTTTTTTGAATGTTAAATCAGCTCAGCAGCAACAGATAACAGCTACACTTACATGACAACAAAAATAATTTTTTTACAGAGCACAATTCATTCTTTGGGGGACAGTATGTACAAGATTGAATTCATTTCATTTGTTGAAAAGACTGGGCAAAAAATCATGATTCAATATTTTGTTGTTGTTTATTGGGGTTTAAAAGTCCCTAAAAATGCTCAGTCATTTACTGGAGACAGTATAGTTTTAGCCCCTGCTAGACACGTGGCGATATCTGACACCCGTTTCATCCTGACTCGGGCAACCAGCCTGTATCTACCCTTCTTGTGAGCGCCAATCAAAGGGCATTCCCCTACCAATGTTACGACTTTGATATCGCGACCGAGGTCGAACCCCGACCTCCCCAATTCCCGGCGGGCGATCTAACCACTCGGGTGCCCGGGGCTGGAACATTATTATCTTGTTTCATATCAGACCACCCTTCAAATACAGTGTAAAATGCACTTCTCAAAATACAAAAAAGGAAATAAGTTTAAAGCCTCTCAGGTAGCCGTTACAGGGCCCTGCAGTTTACAAGGTTCCATTTCTTGAATGTTTTTTTTGTGTCATTTCTGCTTATTTTTTTTTACACGAGTGACATTTTCGGGCAGTGTTTGTTTTTTTCATTTACTCGTTTTTTTACCATTTCGACCAATCAAAATAATCAGAAATTTTGTCTTTGGCACCTGCTCAAAGGCAGGTTCCCCTTGGCTAATGGTCCAATGGTTTTATTTTCTTTTCACAAATGTAAAAAAAATCAGTGCAAAATCAAAGATACAGATATTTCTATGTAACGGACCCGGGAATTTAAAAACGATCTTACTTACAGCTAGTGATTAAAGCATGCCGCCCAAAGTCCCTTTTTTAAAGACATTTTCTTGTTTCAATTTACATATGACAACATCAAGACGGTGGAAGAGATGGACGTTTAATTTTCAAGTTAGGAGGACCATTCACGTTCGGGTTGTCTTGTAAAAGGCTATGGACAAGGCGAACAGTTGGGGAGACCTCTTTTCCTCGGTAATCAGTTCAGATAAGAAGGCGCTGTCAAAGGGTTTTGGTTTTTTGACCATGAGAACGGGCCCTCACGGCCCTCTTCGAAGTCTTTGGACCCCGGGAAAAGCTGAAGTCATTGTCCCCTTGTGTATACAAGGAGATAATATCACCATGTACCCAGTTAAACGAGGAATTCGACACAGGATATTACGATATTTGTCAAAATTAAATTTCAGTAAACTTGCATAAAACAAAACTATGTAGCGAATGAAAAGTTCGGATAATCGCAGGGCTTTGGGTAATGAGATTTTTTGTCTTCCTAACACATCCCGGAACCTACTGTTTTTTTCCGTTATCGTAAGTTTAACTGGCAACACTTCGTTTTCATAAAATTTTAAACGCTACTTGCTGACCAATGAAAAACGCTTTTTATTTTGAATACTCTTCAATAATTTTTAAAAAAAAAGGCCGAGGGATTGTGTCCGCAAGAAAAACCGTACGCTTAGACAAAAAGCGTGATCCCCCGGGGAAAAACCCCCACCGCTTCTTGGTTTTTTTAAATGTCCCTGCTTAAAAGGGAATCCCGTGATTTCTTGATTTGCTTTTTTATACGAATTCTGATTACAAATGTATATCTACATCTGTTCTAATTGTAAATTTTAACTTTTTGTTCTGCAAATCATATTTGCCTTTAAAAATGCGGAAAAATATAAATATAACACAATTTTGTTTTTCAAAAAATGATAAAAATGCCGAAGCGGTGAAAAAAAGTTACACTGTTAAGGGAAAGTATATGTCGAAGTATTGCTTTGAGTTTCATACGGGAAAATTTTTTATCATTTTGGGGTTCAGCATCAATCAACGCGAAAAGAAAAGGGGTAAACATACCTTGTTGATTGCTAAAATGTCTACCCCGCCCTAACGCTAATAGTGCACTCCATACCGCCACACAAAATTATTGCTAGGCAAAAAGTTCTACAGACAATGACAAAAAAAAAACAATTCCTCATAGTTAAATTGCATTTTTTTTTTACTCATATGTTGAAGTCTTGTCTGTTTGGTACAGCAGTAACAGCAACAAAAAAGCACTTTTTTTCACAACATTTTGTTAGATTCCAGATCTTAATCATCCCCCCCTTTTAATTTTTAAACCCCTTTTTCTGTAAGAAAAAACCCCTTATCCCTCTTCAAATATGCTTTCCCCCAATAATATGAAAAAGTTAACTGGAGTGGGGAAAAAAAAAAATTTTTGTAATTTTAGCAGTAGTTATTTCTTCATCTTTTTTTTTTAAATTGTCTCATTTCTTTAAATTATACTGATGCGGTTTCCTTGAAAAACTTAAACGAAAAGGAATTTTGGCGGGGATGATTGTCAGTTACCATCTTTAATTTTTTTTTTGTGGAAAATAAAAAATAAAATTCCTATTAAAAAACAAAATACATTAATTATTTTAAAAAAAAATCTTTTACCATAAAAGAACCTCCAAAAAGAAGGTTCCTTTTTGAAGTATGAAATATGAATTAATATTTTGCCCCTCCCCCCAAAAAACACAACAGTAAATTTGTTTTATTATCATTCTTTATATTTTTTTAAAAATTTTATCAAATATCGTCGTTTGGGGGTTTGTAATTATAAAACGGGGATCAACAGCTTTCTAAAGTAAAAATAACCCGACAAAAAATTTATTGGTTTTAAAAAAGGGGGCTAAGGGAAAAGTTATAACACGGGTTTTTAAACCTTTTAAGATGCCCATTTAAAACCCCAAAACAGTGTATTGCCTAAGCGGGGCAAAAATCCCTGTTGCGCCTCAGTGATTACCGACAAACCCCCACGGAATTATTATCTCTTTATGTGAAACTTTTTACGAAAAATTAAAAATTTATTTATGATAAAAAGATTTTTAGCACTTGTCTGCATTAAAAAGACTGCTAAATTTTAAAACCCCCAAAAAACTATTCAATTTTTAAAAAATACTTTTTTTGGGGGGGTCACCTTTTTGATTCAAAATAAAAAAGTTTTATTTTCGCAGAGGAATGTCGTAATATGCTTTTTGTCGAAAGTGACGGATATTCGCCGTAAAAACGTTATTGTAAAAAAATTAATTCATGCATTTTTTTTTGTTTTAAAAATTTTTTTCTCTTCATATTTTTCCACCATAAGTAAATTTTAAAAAAAAAAAAACCCCCTAACTTTTAATTTTTCATTTTTTTTTCTGAAAACATATAATTTTTTTTAATTAATTGCCCCCATCTATTTCAAAGAAAAATTTATAAGTTTTTTTCAATACTTTTGTATTGACCTTCCTAAAAAAAGAATAAAAATACCTAAAATAAAAATGTATAAAATGCGAGTATGTGGTCGGAACTTAAAAAAAAAAAAAAGCCCCGGGGAAAGGGTGTGTGACTTATACCGCCGATTTGACAAGGCAATGGAGAAAAAAAGGGAGCGGTTACCAGGCGTGCGTTAGTAGACAAACCCCATGCAACCGTACCTTTCAGTCAGTATGAAACTATTCGTGTCAAAAACCAGTATATTGTACAGCAAAAGGTGCACATACAGCATGTTAGGCCCCAAGAAACCCCATAGTGACTGAAAACGCCGGGGTTTCATACGGTTTGTCTTACTGAACGCACGCCTGTATCGGACATGATAAAACCCATAATCTTTGCGTTTACACTGCATTTATATAACCCCCGGTTTATTGAACCCTTGAGCGTGGCCCTAGGTGCGTTAAAACTTTTACCCAAAATTTTTTTTTGTTATTATTAAACCCTTTGCAAATGTAAAAAAGGTAACTTTCTCTTTTTACCTTAACAGCGACACTTTATTTTTAGTAAACAGGCAGTTATGTGTTTAAAGCATCCGAATAAACAAAAAAAAACGTAATTTGTATTATTAAAAACCCATCGAGGGGTCCACCCGCCCCATCCCCAAAAACGTCAAAAAAAGGGGACTGATAGCTCCCTGCTTGGCGCTCACATATAACAGGTATTTCCAGGATGGTTGGGCCCCGGGGTTGGGAAAAGGACTGGTGTGGTATCATGTACATGTCACGGCGTGATACTGCGTGGGCGCACTATCCGTATCTAGCTGTCAAGGAACGTTTTTTATTCAAAAAAACAAACCAACAAATTTAAAGTTTTTTTAGTTTTATGGGGAAAGAGGATGATTTCTGCGCAATTCTCTAAAGCCGCATAAAGAAGAAACATTGTGTAAACACTAAGAAAAAACTCCCAGTCCCAGATGTGTGTGACTTGACGGCTGAAAACGGGATGCCGTGGTTTGTGGACGGCCCAAAGCCAACCTTACTAAAAAGACTGGACACAGTGAGATTGTTTCCCAAGTTCCGGATTTCCCCAGTCAAAGATGCGGAATGTGCTCTTGGAAAGGTAACAATACATTTATTTCATTTTTTTGGGGCGTGTTACTTTACGGACAAGCAAAAATTCCCAAACAGCTCTAGCATTACTTATTTTTTTTTCAAATTAAAGGGTGCTAGGGCCCCCGTATAACATGTCCTTTTGGGGCGCAGATTACTGGTCAATCCCAGGAACCGTCGAAAAAAATGTAAGAAATTTTTTCCCAAAATCGACGCTAAATTAAAAAAGTTGAAAAAATTAAATTTTTAAATTAGGTAAAAAACATTTTCCTTTACTCCCTTTTTTTGAAATTTCCCCGTATAGACTAAAAAAATAAAAATTTTAAGTTAATTACTAATTGGTTAAAAAAAAAAAATATGGGGGAATCGTTTAGAGAAAAAAAAATAATAAATTCTTCCTTAAGCATTTAAATTTATACGATAAGTACTGTCAGGAACTCGACCAGAACTGGTTTTTTTTTTAGATACCCCGAAATCCCTCAATTTTTTGGCCCCCTAATTTTGGGGGACCCTTTGTTTTCTGAGGAAATAATATTTTTGTGCCTCAATTTTTTGGGACAGATTACGCAAATTTCGTATGGCTTTTTAGAACCGGTGCATGAAAAACATTGTTGGATATTTACTTAAGCAGGGAGTATTATTTGTTTATCAATTAATTAACCCCAGACAGTTCCCCATTTTTTTCTTAAATTTCCCCACCCCTCTTTGCTCTTCCCCCCCGTGAAAACTTGTCTCTCGCATGAAAAAACAACTCGCGCCCGCCTAAGGGAAAGGGGAATGCGGTTTGGTGGGAGGGGTGTGTACGTATTTCGTGTCAGGGGGTTTAATTGGCAATCAAGGAAATTTTAGAAGACGATAACAAATGACAACGGGGCCCCAATTAACGTAAAGGTAAGGGGTTCTGAGATTTTATGTGCTTGTTTTACAAGTTCAGTTAAGAGCTAGAAAGCAATTTTTGTTTGAGCCCCCGGGAAAATGAAAATTTTCCAACTCCGGGAAAAAAGCGAGATTAAAAAATTTTCTGTGTCAAACTTTTTAAACATTGTTAGAAAAAAAAATTTTTAAAATTTTTTAAACACAAATTTTTTTTTATTATCAAAAAAAGCGTATATATATATAAATTTTTTTTATCAAAAAGGTATATTATATTATATATATTATTATTATATATATATTTTATATATATAATATGATTTAAAGGGTTTTGTATGATGTTTTTTAAAAGCACATTAAAATTTATGTTTTCATTAACCTTATGTAAAAAAAAAATGACGTGTATTTTAAATTTTAGACTTTTTTTGAAAAAAAATTTTTTATTCGACTCTATTTTGGGGGAAAAAAAAAAAATTTTTTTTTTTCCCAAAATTTTGAGTGATTACGGTTTAACCTTACGAAAAACATTTGCCGAATACCCCGGGAATTTTAAATTTAAAGTTTGCCCAATACGCAAGTTTTAACATTAAACGTTTCCCAATCCGGTATTTTTTAACTTTTAACAGTAGAAATTAAATGAAAAAAAAAAATACTCTGGGGAAAAATGGGTTTTTTTTGTATAAGTTGAAAGTTGTAAATGTAATTGCTTGGGGTCCATTACGAAACGGAAGTTCGAAAAGAAAAGCAATGCCCTAAAGGGGAAAGTCCCGTAAGGTTTTCCCCAATGTTTAACCCCCTTAACCCCCCTACCAAGATAACAAGGTTCCTAATAAAAAATTAAAAAAACCCGGGTTTTCTCCGTAAAGGCCAAAAAGGTCCAAAAAGTAGCGCAAACATTAAGGCACTTTACACGAAAATTTTTTCCTTTAAAATATGCGATTTCCCCCCGGGTTTAAATTTTTCATTTTTTATGTTTTTCACGGGGGGCCTTTTAAACCAAAAAAAAAAGCAAAACTTGTCAAACGAGGGTGCCCCCAAGGGCGTGATCAAACCCCGGGGAAACCCCCGCTCCAGTATAATCGCAGGGGGTTTTGGGGTTTTGACGTGAACCTACAGGGTTTAAAACAAAAAAAAAGGCACCTTCGCCATTGTGGGGGGATTTTTTCTTATTTGATACAGTTTTATAATATTTGTTTTTTGAGTGGTTGGAATAAATTTCTTTAGAGGGGTCCTTCGGAATCCATTAATTTTTCCCCTTTTGGGGCTCGTTTTGACGCACTCTAGGTACCACATAAACCCCGATCTCGAAAACCAAGTTAAACCTTCCCCAAATTAATTAAAAAATCCTCTTTCCAACCACTAAGAGCAGCGAACGGGGATAAAACCTGATCACCTGCGGTTATGCAGGGATCGTTTTATGCTGTTCGCATAGGTCTTTTCATGGTGTTTTGAGGAAAGGGGTTTTTAAAGGGAAAAAAAGGGGCTAGCTGCTGACAAAAAATGAACTACTTTGTGTTTCAAACCTGTAAGCAGCGTAATCTAAGAAAACGTTCCCCATTAAAAAAAGTAAAGGGGGGAAAACAAAAAAAATACTGTAGTGATACATTCATAAATCCCTTAAAAAGAAAAAAAAATAGTTCCAGGGGCTATATCACTTTACTGTGGGTGATATGTATTCATATCACTGTAAAAAAACAGATTTCGGGGTTAGCATAAAGTACATAGCTTTATAAGTAAAAATGTATTTGGGGCAGGCCCTATCACTCCGCTGGGGTGATTTGAATTATATCTCACTGCAGAGGAAAGTTTTCATCGGTTAGCAAAAAATTTTAAAATGATAAATAGAGGTATATGTTGTATTACTTCGAGATGAGACTCAAGACAGCCACTTTTCTTTTTATTTTATGCTAACTGCTGCTTCACACCCTTTTACAAATAAAAAAAAATAAGTTCCGGCAGATCTAAATCACTCACACCCGTGGAAAATGGGTTTTATCTTACTTATGAAATTAGTTGTTTTTCACCAGTTAGCTTGAAATAAATCGCGATTTCAATGGAGAGGTTTGCAGGCATCGTGCCAGTACACAGTTCCTACGTAGTCACTGAAAAAAGCACTGTTTGGAGCCCTTTGTATGGCATAAGTTAGTACCGGTCGAGTGTTGATAAATACTTATTGTTTTAAAAATTACCACTGTGCTTATATTTTAGTATATCTTACTTTAAGTCTATATCTTATTGAACAGTTTTAATGAATCATTTGAAATATGAAAATAAATACTTTCATACATTTAAGAGTAAAATCTTAATGACCAAAAAGTTATTACTGGTTAATTTTGCTTAAGGATGAAACTTTTTTTCTTCCTGTGCGTGTTTTTTAATAGAAATATGCATTTCTAATGCTTTCTAATGATGCATACATTTTATTTTTTGAACTGAAATAACGAAATTAAAGAAAACGAAATCCCTGCGCTTCTATGTAATTCATACCAACATCAATGAGTTTACCTTACAAAATGCTCGATATTATCAACGGGGCACTGATATTTCACATGTGAATTCCTTGTGACAAGACCTTTCCATCAAAGTTATACTTTTTGACTTTAGAATTTTGTGTTGATTATCGAAATCTCAAGGGTTTAGTCATTGCACTTTTTTTTGTCTGCAAATTTTACATCTTTGTGTTGTACACATTATATTCCATGCATAGGTCAAGGTATCCTTCAAGGTCAGGGTCAGATTTAAAGGGTATGGTACTTCATCGTTGCATGTAAAGACGTACAGTTTTACTTGCGATCTTCAAGGTTCGTTTCTTAAATGTTTAACAAAAACATTTAACATCGCAAAAACAGACAAGCGTTGGCACCCGCATGCGGTGCTCTTGTTCTATTCTCCCAATTTTCCGAACATTCTATCCCCCGCTTACTCCTGGATTATTGGAGTTTTGTTATAATTTTATGTCAGAGCCTACCTGCTTGGTTTATACATCAATCCCCATGATATAAATATTCCTACTAACAGTGTTTTTTTTTTTTTGCTCACTGCTCCTAATGGATACTAGTTCGTAATGGAACCTCGTGTTTAAATATATGAAAATACTACTTAACGTGTCCGCTCCATATCTCCTATACCGCTTGAAGGATTTTCGTGAAACTTGCCTCAAATGTAAACCTAGTTGAGACGATGTGCAGAACACAAGTGGCAGCCATGTAGGCTCAAGGTCAGGTCACAACAGAAGGTTATGTTTTCGAACCTTCAATTTCCATTTCAATTTCGTATCCGCTCCATATCTCCTACACCCCTTTTAGTTTTTTTATGAATCTTGCCTCAAATATATATCTAATTGAGACGATGTGCAAATCATAGGTTGCAGTCATGTCAAGGGCAAGGTAACACTTGAGGGTCATGTGTTTGAACCTTCTATTTCCTTACAATTTCATGTCCTCTCCATATCTCCTATACCCCTTGAAGGATTTTAATGAAATTTGCCTCAAATATAAATATAACTGAGATGATGTGCAGAACACAGGTTGCAGCCATGTCGGCTCAAGGTCAGGTCACCACTAGAGGTTATGTGTTTGAACCTTCAATTTCCATTTCAATTTCGTGTCCGCTCCATATCTCCTATACCCTTTTTAGTTTTTTTCATGAATATTTGCCTCAATATATATCTAATTGAGATGATGTGCAGAACACAGGTTCAGCCATGTCGGCTCAAGGTCAAGGTTTACACTTGAAGCTCAAGTGTTTGAACTTCAATTCAATTTACAGTTTTGTGTCCGCTTCATAACTCCTATACCCTCGAAAGATTGTATGAAACTAGCCTCATTATAAACTAAATTCAGACAATGTGCAGAACACAGGTGACAGTCATGTTGGCTCAAGTTCAAGGTCCACTTGATGGTTCATGTTTCATTCCTGGATATTTTTGTTTCCATGCTATATTTTCTGAACAACGGAAAGTTTTTCATAATTCAACTACATCAAAATGTTGGCAGAAGCAGGGCAATTTCCATTGGAGGAAAAACATGTTTCCTCTGTCAGCGGCGGGGGATATAGCTGTCCTTTGGACTGCCTTGTTTTCAGGACAATACGACTAGTTGTGGTATCATGTCACATGTCTACCACTTTATACTGCAGTGTGGTCTCAAGTAGACATAGTCTCCAAATGACTGAAATACTGTCGGTGGAACGATAACCCAACAAAACAAACAAATAGAAACTGTTTTCTTTTATATTTTAGGGTTGACATTGGCGGGCAAAAAGACCTGCTTGCGCAACGCAACTTTGCTTCTTTCGGTGATTCAACAACGAGACAGTGGTTTACAGACATAAAGTCCCGATTTGCTTGCCACCAAGTGACGGAAAAATGGACAAATCCGAAATGGCATGCAGCATCAGCATGCGTAAATAATGAATTTGCATTCAGAGTCGAGTGGTTTCCCCCATAGTCATCCGTTATTTGCGGGAAATGACTTTCATGATAAAAACCGAAATACCATGTCAATATCAAGACATTTGGATAAAATTGACAGCAATTCTCGAGTGATTGTCTTGATACATATGTACATGCATGTAAATTGCCTTTCACCATCGAGTCCTTGAAACGAAATGAAGATTGTTCGTGACAGTGTCGAGAAAATGCAGCGGAGGAACAAGTTTGTGAAGGTATTAATAAAAGCTCCGCACACGTACAAAGACACTCCCGCCGGACCATAAGGCTCTTGGATTATGCAGGATATGTCTACCGCAATATCATGTTTCATGTATTTAAAGGACTGCACGATAGAATTGTGTATCTGGATCACAAGACATAACAGTAGCTCTTGATGTTGCTCCAAATCATCCCCAGATACAGTAGTGCAGGCAATGGTTGATCCCATGTTTTCCTATGTATGTGACTGATCAAAGGACTTTTCCAGTGTTTACAGATGTATAGAAGCAAAAAAAAAAAAAAAAAGAAAGAACAAAGAAAAAAGAAAAGAAAAACCGTATAGTTTAGTCAAAACTTATCGCTTTACATCGACTGTATATTTAAAAAATGTAAATTGATTAGACCTGCTCATAATGCAGTTTCACTGCAATAGAAACCTCAAATCATCATCTTCGTGTGGTTGCAGCGAGGCTGTACACTGTTTTATCGTATGTCTGTATGTTCGCCGATCTGTATTTCTCTATGTAACCTCTCTCTCTCTCCAACATCACACTCATCAACACACGTCATCCATTGTCAAGCAGAGAGGGACACGTGCATGTACTTATACTAACAGAACTAAATTTATTTTCCGTCGCGTGTAATAGGTTCTTTTCTTTTCCGTCATCCTTCGGATCCTTCCGGACATGGTATTAATTATGCCTAACATCAATCTACATCTAATTGTGTATGTTGGACACGTACACAAGCGTTGTGTTGTAATAACATCGACATACGACATGTGAGGAATACTGAATTTTTCAATTGAAGGATTGTAGCAGAATTGATATAAAAGGTGATTATTTCTCTCTCACTTTCTCTCTCTCTCCCCTCTCTCTCTCTCTCTCTCTGCCTTACTTTCTATCTGTCTGTTTTCTTCTGCCTCAGCATTCCTAATTACCCCATGTAGAGGGGTTTTCCATATACATGGGTACAAAATACAATGGGAAAAAAAAAGCTATTGTACCATCAGTTTCAATTCTCAGTGAGAACCCTGAGTGTCTCTCTGTAGGTCTTTCTCCGTCTCTCTCTTTCTAGATATGCCTTTCCCTCTTTCTCCCCCCCCCCCTTTCTATCTCTCTTCATCTCTCACTCTCTCTTACTCTCTCTCTCTTTCTCTCTCTCTCTGAAGAGACTTCACAATCTGATCCATGATATGTCTTAATTCTTATTGACAAGTAGCAGCCATTATAAAACTGGTCAGACCACGAGATACTTATGGGCTGATAGGGTTTCATATCATTCGATTAAACTATCACACCCTTCTTTTAAAATAATATTGAAAAAATAACTAAGGAATTAATGTTTGAATCATATTGCAAAAAAAGGGGGGAAAAAATCGATTGTGTAGTTTTGAATTCTTGATATTTCAAATAATGCGACCAAAAACTTGCATATCCAGTATGGCTGAAACTTTAGATAGTAAATTTTATCATTAAAGATAAAAACAAATGTGAGTCAAAAATAAACGTTTAATTTTCTCCGCTGTTGGATATGGGGTTAGGCATTTTACATTTTATTGATATGTTTGATATTTTAAGCATTGGTCTAGTAATGCAAAAGCGTATGATTTGTTTTGGAAGCCGGTGGTTAGAGCGTTTGTTCCGTAACCGGAAGATCGTAGGTTTTGATTCCCAGCCGCAATATTATATATAATATATATATATATATAATCAATATATCAAATACATCTCCATCGGGCCGCCGTGGCCGAGCGGTTACAGTCGTGGAATACAAATCTCTCAGCCCCTCACCGCTGTGGGTTCGAATCCCGGGAGGGACTTCGGATTTTTCATGTGAGGAAGCCTTCCAGCTGGCTTGCGGTAGGTCGTGGTTCTACCCGGGTACCTCTGTGTACTCGGGTCTTCCTCCCCCCTGTAATTAGCTGGACGTCGCTATATGATTGAAATACTATCGCAGTGACGGTAAACCCAAATACAACAACAACAACATCTCCATCGATTGCGTTCAGCATACAGACATGATAGTAGTTAAAGAACTTATTGGTCCGGTCCGGTGTCAGGATAAATTGTCAATACCACGGTAATATACCGCACTTGCTTCAAAGAGGTATCATACCACAAGTCAAGGTAACACTCTAATTGTTACATGCAGACAAAGTCAACCAATGGCGGAAGTTATTCGGGCCGTTACACTCAAACCAGTAAACGAACATAGTGTTTTGTTTAAACTTATACTCATGGCTCTCGACAGATACTAGTTCTGGGTTGCACCAGAACTTTGCGCCTGGGAAGGTCATGAATAATTCTGATCTCAACGGAATTCGAACTCATAACCTTCAGATTAAAGAGTCAATATCAACAAAATAGTTCAAACCATTAATGGAAACTCAAAGTATGCCCCTGTATTATATTATTGTGTCAATTGTAATACCAAAATTATTCCAGGGTCTCTTGTTACAAAGACACCAGTAAGTCGGTTTTTTTTTTTGTTGTTTTTTGTTGTTGTTTTTTATAATACTTAATAATACTATATATCTTCAAGCGCATATCTGATTTACTAATACTTCGTAAACTGACACCGTAAAACTAGTTATAACCAGTGACAGTTTTTAATTTGATTCACCAACAATATTTACCACTTTCTTAAACTAGGTAAAACCCATTCCAATCATTCCTGTCTTATTAAATATTCAAGTAACATAAAATAAATAATTACTTAACTCATTAATAATATTTGTTTGAGAAATTAAATATTTGGGTATATTTTATCAGGGGAAGAGGAATGTTCATATTTATTTATTTTTTATAAACTCTAACTTAATCTATGGCTGGCGGAATTCGCGCCTTGAATGATTATGTCAGTACTTATACAGCGAGGTTATGCTATCTAACTAAGTTTTTATCATTAGAAAAGGACTTCTAGATTATCCAACGTATGTTAGACACTACTGATCTAATTCTGTATTTGTTTAACCCTTTTAAATGTCATGGATTGCTCTATATTTGAATATTAATATACTCGTAGACTTGTGTATTTTTGTTGTACATAGGAAATTACGGATGTCAGCGGCGTCGACCACGGCGTCATTTCTTTCTTTGTTTACTGGGATTTTTCTATATTTATTGTTTTCTCGCATTTCTCTTTTTCCTGCATTATTTCTTTTCTTCATTTGTTTTCCTTCCTTCCATCTTGAACGAATAAACGAATGGTTGTATGGTTAGTTGGTTTGTTTGATAAATGGGGGAATGGATACATGATTGATTGTTTGTTTGATTGATTGATTGATTGATTGATTGATTGATTTATTGATTTATTGATTAATTGATTGATTGATAACGTCATAGATGCTCACCATGATGCATGTATCAAGGTTAAAGTTCAAAGTTAATTGGCATATCGTCATATATTTCCTTTAGCCATTTACAAAACAACCTATGGCAAAGACGGTACACATTCAATATAATATTATTATACCTTGTCACATTATATAGAATAATTATAGCGTAAGTGAAGTCAAACTTAGAAACAGTTAAATTTTTCAGGGTGGTTTTTCGGATAAACATTGTTCCTTTTATAAATTGACATATTCGTCCTAATTTTTTAGCTCATGACTTTGACAAAATCGACTTGAATATACAGGTATATAAATTTGGCCAATATATATTACCTAAATATCTAATTCTTATATTTCTATTCTTATTGTATATTATACATTATATATCATAATATAAAGTATTACAAATGGTATTCTGATCCGATTATATTCAAACTATAACATTTATACATCCTTTTTTTTTTAACACTCACTCAGCCCCTCACCTCACAGGCTCGAGTCCCGACAGGGTCATTCGGATTTTCATGCGGGTGGCTTACGGTTGGTCGGTGGTTCTGCTTGGATGCCTCAGTACATTCGGGGTCTTCCTCCACCTGTAATTAGTTATATGACTTTATTATATACCTATGCATGATAGTATGATTTTCAATCTGTTTTTCCCCGCAAAAAAAATACAGAAATTTGTATCAAGGTCCTAATGTTTTCCAAACCTGTATAACATTCTTACCTTGTGTATACCAGGTTCTCGTTAATGCTATGTATATATAGAGACCTTGTGTAAACCTATTTTTATGTGCATAGAATGTGAATTAAGATTTGTTTCAAAATAGATATAAAGTTGAGAATTTATATGTTTATATTATTTGAAAAGAAAAGTAGGTGTATAATAAAGGTCCGTCTCGAGAGCGGCAGGTCGTGGGTTCGACCACCGGACATACCTAAGTCGAAAAAAATGGTACTGTTTTTTAAGCTCCCTTGCTATGCGTTTAGCATATAAGGGTAGTTGCAGGACTGGTTGGCCCGGTGTCAGGATATGTGACTTGTGGTATCATGCCACATGTCTACGGCGTGATTTTGCAGGGTGGCAGCTCAATCACTTGCGCGGCCCCCCCTAAAATTCCCGGACCATACATAAACTCCTTAAAACTCACAATAATTCACTTTTTAACTGCTTTAAAATTTTAAAAAAATCGCAGGGGAGTTCCCCTGGACCCAAATCCCCAAACCCAAACTAAACGCTTCGGGCAAGCGGCAAGCCACTTGTATTTGTCACTGCCAAAATATTTAGTATTGCGCTCCGCCCCCCCCCACCCCCCTAACCTGAACTCCTGGATCCGGCTCTGACAACATCCGTCTCAAGTAGACATCGTCTCCATATAAATGAAATACTGTCGGTGGGACGTTAAATCCAACTAACACGAACGAACATATAATAAAAGGATCATTACTGTCATAGATTGATCCGAACAGTGTTATACACAGATTTACGGAATCATCTCTCGAGCTAAAGCTCTTGTGATTTTTCCTTAATCTGTATATCTCTCATGCTGATAACACTGTTCGGATCAACCTACGTTAGTAATAATCCGTTCGTTATACTGTCACAGCGACGATAAACTTAAAACAAAATCAGTCAATCAATCATAACTATTAACTCTTTCAATTAAAAAAAATAAAATACCATTCTCTGTTTCTAAACAATGGTATTATGCACTCTTTACCTCGCTGATACTACCAAACACAACAATGACATTCCTACCTCCAGGGATTCATTATGCTGATATTTGTTTACACATATATGTGTCAGCTCACCTTCACATCAATCATTCAGGGTTAAGATAGAGGTAGAACACGTTTTCCTTTTGTGTATACTGTGGTTGGTATTATATTAGGAATATTTATTTTTCATCGTATATATAAAAAACAAAATATCACACACACACACACACACACACACACACACAGGTCACACTAAGTGGGGATATCCTCGTAATGTGTAAAGTGTGTTACTCGCAAAGCAAGTGAGGACAACATTTATCACACTTACTTGTCTGGCAAGTACACACACACACACCCCACACACAAAACAAATTAACTTTCAACATTTTTGTTTGCCTGCTCAGTGTTTCTGAAGTTAATAACGATGCTGACTTTGCGTTCCATCAACATGTTTCAATCTTAAACAGAAATATGATGGTGACATTTTTACTTTTACATCTGTTCATTTAGTTTGCATGGACTAATAAATACTTTGGGACCCAAAAAATCGAAATGTATGTGGTAAAACACGGGTAAATTGATTAAAAAGGGGAAGGTGCTGCTGACGAAGATGATGATGACATAAATTCAGCGAATGATAAGACTGACTACTACTCTACTACTACTACTACCGCTACTTCATATTTTACTTCATTTACTGTTCAGAAAAATGTAGATAGGATTATCCACGTATTCAAACTGATTTTTCCATGACAAGACTACGTATATAAACTTTTATCTGTGATTTTCCTTCACGCTAGAAAAAAAATAAATAAAAAAAAAATTAAAAAAAATAAAAAAAACATTCATATCAATACATCACGTGCATATTAAATCGGTCGCCGTTATTTCATACGACAATGCATGCTTCAATTTTGACGCGTCATTTTGTTTATTGACATGCCTGCTTTGTTTGTTTTATACTGAAACAAGATAATGAACGAGTGTTTAAGATGAGTAAAATGTTGGAAAACAAACAAATTTAGCGCACAATCATGATGTAATTATAGCATGCTTATTTTCGCTCACCAAACTAATAATAATAATAATAATAATAATCAAAATTTATACTTGTCTTAAGCGGTCAGACAAAAGATTTGGCCGCTTAGTATAATCGTCTTCTAAATAGAGGTTAGTTGTATCATAAATATATTTAAAAAGTGTCTCCGACTTGCGGTAGGTCGGTGGTTCTACCGGGTACCTCTGTGTCTGGGGGTCTTCCCCACCTGTAATTAGCTGGACGTCGCTATGATTGAAATACTATCGCACAGCGACGGTAAACTCCAATACAACAACAAAAAACAACAACAACAACAACAACAACAACAACAACAAAGTGTCTCCTAGTTATTACGTCGAAATGTTTCGCTTTGTTTATTGCATGGTTGTTGCTATATCAAAAGGAAAAACAATCCATCATTTGATGATGATCATGGTCCTCAAGTGATTGTGTATTAATTTTATAGTAGATGTAAAGCCTCTATAGATATTGAGCAAAAATAAATCTTTAAACCAAAGGAGATCTAGATAGATATTAGAACTTGAAAATGAACAAGAAAGCCCACGAATTCGTTCTCGGAGACGTCCGTGATTTAACTGCATAGCATGTTTCATAACACGCTATGCCTACTTTTTTTTCACTTAATTAGCATAAGTGTTCTGTCTAAGGATTCCAGGGATTTCCCGTATTCTTTATTGATTTTATTATATGGACTTCAGCGGTTTGTTAAAAACCCCATTAATTTTTATGTTTTGCCCTATGTTTATGTTTTTTTTCTTCTTCTTTTCTATTTTAAGTTAAAACATAACCTAATAAGACAAGTTGTTCACCTGCACTTTAAGGTAATACATCCATCACTAAATCATATTTTTTTCTTCTTCATGTCCTTTATAAGACTGTACAGATGATAGCAGCCCATAACTTTAAGTTTTAGGCTCCTTTGCACATGGTCTATAGAGGTTTTTTATTTACTATACAATTTCCAAGATCTCTTGATGGACCAAGATCACAACTTGATGAAAATGATGAATAGACTTACCTTAAGTTGATATCGTATGCAGGGATAGTACCAGTGACGATTGGTGGTCCAGTGGCTAATGGTCCTACTGTGTCTTAAACCTTACAGTGGAAAGGATTTTATGACAGTTGCACGTGCAAAGAATCACTCAAGAACCAGCGTCTAAAATATAAACGTTTAATTATATGTACACGTATATCGCACCAAAACCTCTTTTCACTATCCATCCTTTTTACTATAAAACCACTTCAATTTTAAGACCATCGAAAAATTCAGACCACTACAGCAACTTTAAGACCGCCCTAATGTTAACACCTTTAATGGTTCCGCTACATTTTGGACCCCATGGCCTTTCACGAAGATAACCAAGGTTTCCTAGAGTTTTATTAAGGTACCTTGGTTGTCTTGGTAGAGGTTAAATGGTCCAAGACTTAGCGTAACCATTATTAAAGGGACTTTTCCTTAAGACCAGAGCAGTAAATTCTCATTTAAACCTGTAAATTGATAATTTGGAAATCATACCACTGTGTTAGAGACCATTTCACCATTGTGACCTCTACAGCCTAATCTCATTTAGTGACCACCTCAATATACACCCACCTAACTATTTTGACCACTACAGTAAAACCTCATATAAAGACGACCTCAATATAAGGACCACCTCGATATAAAGACCACCTCAATATTAGGACCACCTCACTATTGTGACCACTACAGTAAAACCTCATATAAAGACCACCTCAATATAAGGACCACCTCACTATTGTGACCACTACAGTAAAACCTCATATAAAGACCACCTCAATATAAGGACCACCTCGATATAAAGACCACCTCAATATTAGGACCACCTCACTATTGTGACCACTACAGTAAAACCTCATATAAAGACCACCTCAATATAAGGACCTTCTAACCATTGCGACCACTACAGTTAAACCTCATATAAAGACCACCTCAATATAGGTACCACCTCGATATAAAGACCACCTAAATATAAGGCCCAACTCAATATTGTCACCACTACAGTAAAACCTCATATAAAGGCCATCTAAGTATAAGGACCACCTCAATATTGTGACCACTACAGAAGAACCGTATAAAAAGAGAGAACACCTCAACAACAGGACACATGATAATCAGACCACCTTGATATTAAGATCATTTCCCATAAGTCAAAAAAGTTTAAACTTTATTATTTTTACATCGATTACGAAACAAGTTCTTACAACTTATATTAATCACTCTCGATGGCTCTGATGGCGGCCTGTGCGGTCATTATTGTGGGAGGAAACAGGAGAGCTCGGAGGAAACCCATAGTTTTAAAAGGATGTCGAATTATAGAAGTTTCACCGTATTCTAATTTGATTGACCTTGACTTAGTTAATCTCCAGAACATAAACCCATGTACTGTGCACTTTTATTTAAAAAAAATCACTACCACATTTCGTGAAGAGTTTTTTTTTATATAGGCAAACGAAAGAAACGTTGTTTTTTATGCTGACCTAGATTCAAAATGAACTATGTGGCTTCGGAAAGCTTTAATTACCTTCATATTAGAAGACATTTTCAGTTATACATGAAATTATATACATTCACGGTTAAATGTCATGCCCGCGTTCCGCAGTTGTCTTGTTTGAAAAATTTAGTCCGACGATTTTGATAAACCTTGAAGTGATCACGTGACCAGAGGCGGGTCACGTGACCAGAGACGGGTCACGTGATAAGCACAGTTTATATAATCGGATGAAGTGCCGCGTGCAACCGTTCTGAACTGGGTAAATACGTGGAGAGTATATGCTAATACGGAACTGCGAAGAAAAATGTAAGATTTATAAGATATTTATTTTACTTTTTTTAAGTTAGAAAAATGAAAACATCAGTGTGTGGTATGTTTTAGTTTTCATAGAAATTATGTACATATTGATTTACTCGATACAGATTAACTTTTACAGATTACATGTAACAATAAGTAAGATGTAAATGGCTACGCAGATGGCAACTCTTGTAGTTATAGTGGGGTAATTGGAGGTGGGGTATGATCAATTAAACCAAGGGGAAACTCTACCTGGCTTTGATATAAATTTTCACTTTTGAAAAAATATCTATTGATGCAATCTGTAAATGAATGTATGAATGGATGAAAGTTGTTATTTATTAATTAATTAATTAATTAATTAATTAATTAATTAATTATGTCAAAAGGGGTGGCATTGGCAATACTGCAACAACCACTGTGACAACTATTATGACTACTACTACTAATAAAAATTATAATCTAATTTTCAAATCTATTATCCTTATGATTATTAATAAAAATATTTATTATAATGATAATAGAATTAAGAATTAGAGTTTAAAGAATATGGGCAAGACACAAAGTAAACCAGTTACTTTTTTATTTAAAAAAACAAAAAAAAAAACAAAAAAAAACAAAAAAAAACAAACAAACTCAAACCTACCTGAACATTAGTACATTATTGCACTGTTTAACCTTTGTTTGTATTCACTGTATTTGATCCTTGATAGATAGTTTCGTGTTTATGAATGAAGCCGGTGAGTACCTACATGATAGTTGATAAACTCATATCACGACGCCCATGTAAATTTCAAGTGCTAAATATAGAACTTGAACAAACATTGTATAAAAATAACTCTTTCATTTTCTTTCTTTTCATTCTAGAATGATTCCACACAGTGAATTTGGCCATTCTTGATTTGATTCTAATTTTATTAACTGAAGTAACCGATGCGATAGTAATAAATTGTAGTAAAATTGACCTGATTGTGACTATCGGCACTCCTCGGCGCTGAGACGGAAATATCCGAATTGTTCCGAATGCTTGTTATACAACTATACGTAGACTTTATCGGCAACTTTCGTTAAGCAGTATGTTTACCTGCTTTTTCAGGTTTTACGTCCCACAAACGTATTTTTCTGTCTTTACGGTATTCACGCTGCAGACATGTGGCATGATACCAAATCCGGGGCCTCCGTGGCCGAGAGGGTATAGGCATTGGCTTTTATTGTTTATCTTTTTATTAATTAATTATTTTTTTAATGAAAATGTGTATCAATTCCACCAAACTGCTGGCTTATCTGGGTTTTTTCTTCTTCGTCAACGTCGTGGTAATAGTTGGGTTCGCGTCGCCGTTAGGGGCCTCCGTGGCCGAGTGGGTAAAGTCGCTGACTTTAACACTCACTCAGCCCCTCACCGCGTAGGTTCGAATCCCGGCAGGGTCATTCGGATTTTCATGTGAGAAAGCCTTCCAGCTGGCTTGCGGTAGGTCGGTGGTTCTACCCGGATGCTTCCGTGCATTCGGGGTCTTCCTCCACCTGTAAATAGCTGGACGTCGCTATATGACTGAAATACTGTCGAAGCGACTGTAAACTCAAATAGTCAAGTCAAGTCGTGTCGCCCTTATATAAGGAAAGGAAGGAAAGAATCAACTACCTACCGCGAACCTGCCGGTCCTGAGCTTCCTTAAATATCATAAAAATAATATAAAAAAGAGAAAAACCTACACTGTAGTTATGAAGTTGAAATACAATAACAGCAGGACCCGAACCCACGACTCTTACAAAACAGTATTGTGATCATAGTGAGATCATGCGAGAATCATCTACTTCAGCAGTGTATCTTTGTTTAAACACGTGACGGGAGGTACAGTCACTCACGATAACCTTAAACTGCACAGTTAAAATGTATGGTGGCCCATTCGCGATATTTTTATTCATTTTTTTTTATTTATTTATTTATTTATTTATTTATTTATTTATTTATTTATTTTTTGGCTTTGTATGAACGTGACATCGACAATATTTTAGTTATTTGTAGAACATGACACGTGGTATGATATCACACCCAGTCACATTATCACGACACTGGCTAACCATTGCTCGGTAGACCGCCCCGATGGCCGAGTGGTAAGAGTGACTGCAGAGGGAGTGGGAGGTCGTGGGTTCGATCCCCGGTTACAACATACCAAAGTCGATAAAAATGTTACTAGTAGCTCTAGTAGTATAAAAGGCAGTTCCAGAACTGGTTGACCCGTTATCATGATAATATGACCCGTCTGGTATCATGCCACACATCTAGACATGATACTAGAGTGTGGCAGCACTATACTTTTCTCAAGTAAACACGGTCTCTAAATGACTGACAAACTGCCAATGGGACGTTAAACCTAACAAGAAAATCATACAATATTACGTTTCTGGACGCCAAGCAATGGAATATATAAGAACCGTGGTGGGTTGGGGACTATATATCTCTACTTTAAATAAAAAAACTAACTCCGAGTGGATCACTATATACAGGTATCATTAATGCTACCCTTCGGCGGTATAACAACGTACAAGTTTCATGGTACCTTTGACGATGTTACCGCCGTACGCGTGCCATGGTATCACTGACGATGTTACCGCCGTACACGTGCCATGGTACCACTGACGATGTTACCGCTTAGCGCGTGACATGGTACCACAAACATTTTTGCCACTGTACGTGTGAAATGGTACCACTGACGATGTTACCGCCGTACGCGTGCCATGGTACCACTGACGATGTTACCGCCGTACGCGTGCCATGTACTAACGATGTTACCGCCGTATATATGGTATGATATCACTGACGGTGTTAGCCAAGGTGTTTGATGTCTTATCTATTTTAGAACTTGCAAACTAAACAGTCGGTCAGTCGGTTTGTCATTGATAAACAGATATATTAATGATAAATAAACAGAAAGGGGCGGAAATGAGGCAAAACTCGTGACCATGCACGCAACAATGTTTATCTTGGTTTTAACTTGATAACCGACGCATCACTTAAGTACAAACTTGTATATGTAGAAGTGAGATGAGAACATTTTATGTGATTTTCCTTTGTATGGTGGGGAGGTTTCGAGGATTGAATGAAATACGCAATATCTCCCTCGCCATCACTATTTCCAAAAAGATTGCTACTCAATTTTACATGAAATGCGCTTGACACAGACACGAATATCAGTCTGGCCCAGCTCTGTATAGACAATATGCCGTTTGAATATACCCCGTTGGAGGCAAGCACTATTAATTACCTTCCCAGGCGCAAAGTACTGGTCCAATCCAAGAAACCGTTGATAGGGATTAGAAAATTGGTTGCCCAATTGACATAAAATAAACTACATTGTAGTTCGAACGCGGGCTAGACTGAACAGACATTTAAATAAATTAAGATAGCCCCCGTGTAAACATCTACCATCATTAAGTTTGAAGACAGGACATTTTCACCGAAGATCTAACGATACATACAGGACAACGGGTCGTATTTTATACCCTATCTGTCACGTTTATAACAAGCCATTCGGGATGACTGCGTGCAAGATGGAGATTGTCTGACTTATATAAACAACTCTGTATATATCCAGCACATGTCCATTGTATAGGACCCCACGTGTTGTTGAAAGATAAAGTGGAATTTCAATCATGCGGCTATACTGTCCAGTGCAGCTATTTATAACGTTCGGACTGAAATAGATTCCCATGTGCATCCTAGAGAAATATTGCGTCATCATCCGTAAATAGGTCAAAAGCCAGGTTAGATAACTCCGTCGAAAAAGGGACGAATTGGTGTGTCGTTCATCATGTTATACAAGTTTTAGCCTACCAAAATTTTCTTCCAGTGCATTTCTAAACTATAAAGTATGAAGTGGAATATGTTTTTCAGCATTTGTATATGGAAGGTATGACCTTCGAGTACGAAGAGGACAAACTGTATTGTACTGTAAAGTGCATTCTTTTTTTTTTTTTTTTTTTTTTTTTTTTAATTCAAGGTCTTTTTTTTTTTTTTTTAGAACTTAGGACTTTTTTTAGTGCTAAGTTCAATTTAGGATGGCATCGTGATTTCTTTATCAGGACAACACGAAGCCGTTATCTAAACCTACGCTCACTTAATAGAAGAAACCCAATATTCGCCACTGATTCACTATAGACTTAACAAAAAACCAGCACTTCATAAAAAAAAGCTAAAATGGCCGATAAATTACGGACATTGATATCACGTGACTTCAGATTAGGATCCCGTCTCATCGTAAGAATCATGAAGAACACATAATACTGAGCGGGCAAACATCTCATCAGGTGCTAATCTTATAACCGGCAAGTAGCGAGGAACGACTATAGATGTTCCCTCCCGTGGAAAGGATCAACCAGATTAGTCTTTTTCAATTTTACACACAAAGACAAAAATTAAGAGATAGAGCCATCCAAACTGTTTACTGGGTATTTCAGACAACATGAGATTATGTCTCAGACCGGGCCAAACAGTCCTAGAACGTCTTTGTATAAATGCTGAGCGCTTAACAAAGGTGACTTGTACCAATTTATTGACTTCCGTATGTCTTAGTCAAGGATGGAACCCACGACCCGCATCACTATACATTAATTGTTATATTAAAAAAGATAACACACTTATGCTAATTTGTTTACAACTGTAATTTCAGATACAAACTCGCTCAAAAAAAAACAAAAAAAAAAAACAAAATGGGTAGTGGAAATGTCACCAATGGTTTTAGCGACATAGGCCAGGAGAAAAATGGAATCTTCAATGATAGAGGTGAATATGGAGCTACCAGCAATGGAATTGACGTCAGCAAAAATTCCAAGGGAAGTGATGTCAGCCGAAATAATCAGGTAGTTCATTTCTTCTTCTTCTTCTTCTTCTTCTTCTTCTAAGTACCCAGTATAACTATGGGATAATTCCAGGACTTCTTAAGGTAAAGTCCCTTTAATGTTTGCGCTATATTTCGGACCTCGTGGCCTTTCACGGAGATAACCAAGGTTTCCTAATGTTTCATTAGGGTACATTGGTTATCTTGGTAGGGGTTAAGTGGTCCAAGACATAGCGGAACCATTACTTTACCTTAATACCATTCTGCACATCTTCTTTACGTCTATTTGCATATTAATATTGTTTATAATGGCAATCAATATCTTCTTAATATCTTCTTTTTATCTTCTTGTCTTCGGTAAGCCTATATGGGTACATGTACTGAAACCTCTCTCTTTGATAATTCTAATACTGATGATACTAAGTCATTTAACAGGAACTAGTGGCTAAGCACTCAGTATAACTATGGGATAATTCCTGGACTGTTTAAATTAAACTCGTATTTTCTTTAGTGAGAAAAACAAACAAACAAACAAAAAATGTAGGACATAAAACCTGCACCAATCTGCAGCTGAAATATGCCTCATTACAGGTCTGTATGATCTAAAGTCCTTTAAAAAAAACACACAAAGTAATACATTTGTATTCGATTTTTCCCAATGTGATCTAGGCGCTTATGAGGTCCTTGAGAATGTTAATGTAATGTGTTTGGTTGCTAGGATTTTATTTCCCAACGCACCGTCCTAGTATTTCGGTATTTTTGGGACATGATGAGAAACATAATTACGGCTTTCCGCAACCTGCGGAAAACGTATAGGGTTTGTTATGTTTATTCTTATTATTATTATTATTATTATTATTATTCCTTTTTTTCCAACCAAATCTAAGAGTTAATTTCGATAAGTTGTCAGTGTCTAAGCAACATGAAAATTAAATTACCTCGACAAAAACTTATAAATTTTTAAATTCAATAATCTTTAATTTTCAATGACGTCAATTGACGTCAGACTTGACGTCAGCTTCAAAAGTTTGTTCGCGCTCTGGAGCCTTTATTTTTTGATATTTTATCTTGATATTTTCACAGAAGATGTATATTATGATGTAGATGGGCACCTTATCTTTCAAATTTTTAAATTCGAAAAAATTAAGAATTTATGGCAAAACCGAGTTTCGAACTTTGGTCCTAAAACTATTATTTAATGTTACAAAGGCTACTGATGAGATAGAAGCATGAAAATTGGACAGCTTATTGGCCCAGAGGTCTACTTTCTTTTCTCTGAAAGATTTCCTTTTAAGTCACGTGGTTATGACGTCATTTAATGGACAAAATCCTATTTTTTTAAACCCTCTGGCATCATACATTTTGAGTCAATTTTAATGAAATTGAAATTGCAGCGATAAAAAAGTATCTTTTTATACATTCAATCATTTTCAATTTTCATTGGCGTCATATGACGTCAGATTTGACGTCAGCTTCAAAAGTTTGTTCGCGCTCTAGAGCCTTCAATATAGGTCCGATTATCTTGATATTTTTACAAAAGATGTATTTTAGGATGTAGATGTCCAGCTTGGCATTCAAATTGCCAAATTCGAAAAGATAAGATTTTATGGCAATACCGAGTTTCGAACTTTGGTCAAAAATTAAATTTAAATGTTACAAAGCCCCTGATGCGTTACAAGCATGAAATTGGACAGCACATCGGCATAGAAGTTTACGTTCTATTTTCTGAATGAATTTCTCTTTAGTTATGTGGTTATGACGTCATCAAAAAGACAAAAAAACATGTCTCTTTAAAGATTTCTTTCGCTCCGATATCATGTATTTAAAGTCAATCTTAATTATATCTTCAGAATTGATAGAGTTAAAATTGAAGTGATGCATACTGCAAGAAATGTTTGTTTTGTCACGTGATTATGACGTCATGCATACTTAAACTATAATTATTTGAAAAATCATATAAAATGTAGAAACTTAGTACGTTCATAAGGTCTTGAAAATTTCAAGTGATTACGTCATCAAACATGGCAGTTATTCATGTTTGATGGAATGCCTACTTGAAAATGTGAAAACAAACCTGTTCGCATTCTCGAAGATACTTTTTTTCTGGATTAATAGAACGTTAGCTGAACATGTCCTTGCAAAAAAGATATTTTTCTTTAGTCACTTGATTTTGACGTCGTCAAAATATAAAAAATATTCATTTCAATACGTATTCGCGCTCCAGCGTCATGAGCATTGATGCCAATCTTAAGCATACCTTATAGAATTTATGTTGTGTAACTTGTTTATGACAACATTGATTTGTAAGCAAAATATATTAAAAAGATCAAAAGATTGTATATATTAACTTTAAATAAGTAATAATGCCGTACCTTAACATGCGCGAAAAGTCCAGAAAATTTCAAGTGATTACGTTTTCAAACATGACTTATTCATGTTTTTCGTAAAAGGGCTTATTCATGGAAATCTATTAATTTGCAGAAAGACATGTAAGTGGTCATTGGGTTGGTTGAGCAAGATCCGATTGTTCTTTTGCAGGAATGAATGCCTGCGTTGAATAGTGAATTGTGATACGTTTTTGAGTAAATGAGTCGCATTTACGATGAATTAGTATAATTATACTAGAGCCAGAAAACCTTTACGGATATCTTATTGCATTTGCTATCACTGCTTTCTGAAAACCTGAAGAAAATGACAAATACATGTATATCTTCCTATCGATTGTTTATGTTTTCTAAATGTTTAACGGTTTCTTTTCCTAAATCTGTAAAAATAAGCAAATATACAAAGCAAAAGAATAGTTGAAAGTTTCTAGACTTTTATAACGTTAATTACATAGAAATAAGAACTTATTTCATTATTTTGCTTACACCTCTGTCTTTGTTTCCCTCTAATTTTGCAAATGTAAAACTCAATCAATTTAAAGGTACAAAGTAATCGATTTTAAAGTATTTTTCTTTTTTACAATTTCATTTGTGGATCAAATTGCAATAAATACATGTTAAGCCATATGCTTAAAGAAAAAGATATTAAATAAAGAATAAAAAAAAATCGATTGAATAACGTAAGAAAAACAATTCTTGAGGATATTATTATCTTAAAATTTTCCTGTTTTTTTTTTTTTTTTTTTTTTTTTTTTTTTTTCAGAATGATAGAAAACGTGTGCATAATCAAATAAGATCCATATTTATGCTTTCTCAATATCTTCTTAAGAAGAAGAAAATGAAAAAAAAAAAGATTTAAAGCTTATTTTTGAACATAATCGTAAGTATATATTTAAGATAAAGATGATTTACGTATTAAATCATACATTATTATGCATCATTATTCCATTTTTTTTTTGTATTAACTTATATATTTAATACCTTTGAAATAAGCAAACGGAAAGCCGCTTCGTTTGTATCTTAAACAAACGACTTCTAGTTATTATAGTGTTGCTTGATGGTGCCGTAGATATGTGTCATGAAATCAAACCCAGTCACATTATCATGACACTGGGTCAAAAAAATTGGGCCAACCCTTATACGATGAACGCCAATACAAGTACCATTTTAACTGAAAATGTATGTTACTTATTTAAATACTTGGCTTATCGATATGGTCTTATTTCAAGCCAATACTTTTGACTTTTGAAGGTCACGAACAATATGCCCTAATTGAGTTTTAAGTGATTTTATTTCTTCAATAATTCTCAACAAATTCGGATCCAAACATGTATGGCGTTCCAGTTAGTGTACATGTATTCGAATCTAGAACTGCATTTGACCGTTTTAATGACAGATGAAATTTACCGTGTGAATCTTTTAAGCCATTTATCTTTGATTTATTCTGAATAAACATCGAATAGGGATGTCACTCGATCCAAACGAGACAACCGTTCTGTGTATGAAAATAGATTAAACAAAGTGCGTGATTCGCTGAGATGAAGTGTAAGGCAAATACACGTTGTTTTCTTGTTTAAGGCGATAAAATCATAAGTGAGTCTCCTGTATGACATCAATGCCATAGCTCTTGAGCCCATAAGAATTTTGTTAAAGAATAACATGATTTGCGTAGACCAACAAAACTTGTGTAAACTCCAAATTGTTTGATGTAGAAAATAGATCTCCATTGGACTTGTTCTGTACAATTTTTAATTTTCCGTAGAATATGTACTTACGGGACTTTCGTGGGTACTGATATCCTTAGTTCACGGAGATGAATATTGTGGTAAACGCGAGGTCTTTGACATAAGCAGTTTTCTTTGGGGGTCATTATTATTCGTGGATAAAACCCTCCGCGAAATCGACGAAAATAAGTGTCCCTCGAAAATTAATGATTGAAAAATACATGGTTTAAGTCGCTAGTTTTTTTGTTTTTGTTTTTTTCTTCTTTCCCCCCCCCCTACTTTGGTAGTTTAAGCATCTTTATTCCCGTCATATAATACAATCATTACAGCATAGTTTTAACATTCAAGCAAATGGGGAAAAAAGGGGAAACTAAAGCATTGTTTACAATGTTCTTCACTTAAAACACTTAATTCTTTTTATTAAAAATCGCTTGGTAAAGCTTCTTTCGCATGTTGACATAAAATATTGACAGTAGGACGTATATAGATGGCGTATAGATCTTGTAGACCTACACGAATGATATTGTAAATGCATGAAGACTTAGTGTAAGAGCGTTATCTCTCCTCGACGTATAGACAATAACGTTATATATACTTGTATTGTTTTCCATGGTGACTACACGATCAGACACTAATTGTTCATGTTTTACATACAATTCTGCTATTCCTTTTTTTTTTCTCAATTGACATGAAAATTATGTATCTTGTTTTCTACGGTGAATGATATGAGGATCATTTATTGATATTTATCATTTCTTTCTACCGTATGCATGGAATTAAATAATGCAATGCATATCTTAAGGTGGAAGAATTAATATTTTTATTAAAAAATCATATCATTTTTTAGTATATTTCGGTATGTTCACCAAAAGCGTGTAATTTAGTTCGATAATATAGTAAAATCAATAACACCTTTCGTCTTTCATTGAAACTTTCACGCCCATGTTATTATACATGTTTCCTTTTTCCTTTGATCTATCTTAATTATATCATAAAATAGTAATGCTTGACGTCATGTCTTTTTAATTAACCAACCCAACGAACAAAATAAAAATGCTTGACTCCAAATTGTTTACTTTTTATTTATTTATTTTTTTTTATATTCCAGCGCGTGACGGCCAGGCTGTGTTTAGCGGTTTTCTCCGCCGTCATGGGATCCGCAGTCTTCGGTTACAATACTGGCGTCATTAATGCACCGGAAGAGGTAAATATGAAATCGCAGAAAAAGTGCACACTTTCTTTTGGTACAGAGTGAAACCGTACACCAGCAACAAAACCGCTGGAAAAAATATCTAGCTAACGTTATTTTTAAGTCGAGAGTACTTTGGTCCAGTGACACTGCGGATCCGAAGGTTGTGGGTTCAAGAATTTCATGACCTTCCCGGGCCCAACCCAGGAACCGTCGAGAAGACTTAGTATAAGAAGTAGAAAACGTTTCCCATAGGTCGTTAAATATATAAATAGAAACCAGAAGATCGAAAATGCTTAACATTATTAATTGATTATAACATTTTCCAGGATATTAAAAGCTTTATCAACATAACACATTTAAATCGAACCGGAAGTGCCATGAATGACGTCACTGTGACGACACTGTTTGCCTTGATCGTCGCCATATTTGCCGTCGGCGGCATGATCGGGGGACTCGCAGCGGGGTGGTGGTCTGACTTCTTCGGCAGGTAAGAAATGAACTTATCATACCCTGACGTAGCGATTGCACGATTTTTTTTGATTTTTTTTTTGTGAGAAAGCCATGCAGTAGGATATAGCGCAAATTGATTGAATTCGCGAATTAAACGAAAATTTCTCGCCAAATTTGACTTTACTTAAGTCCATTTGTGATTGTGTCTTGCAGAAAGTTTGGGATGATCATAAACAATATCATCGGGATCTCTGCCTGCGTCCTGATGTACATGAGTCGGACAGCTGTTTCCTACGAGATGTTGATCGTCGGGCGTTTCCTCGTCGGGATAAGTAGTGGTAAAATTTGTATATTTTTACATTTTTTTCACGTGGGGCTTATTTTCGCGGATTTCATCCATGGTTTTATCCAATCTCCTTATTAATTCACGTCAATTTGGAAACGAGTCCTTAAATCAATCCCTATCTACGATTTCTAGGTTAGATCATTACTTGCGCCTTTGAAGGTATATGGAAGATGCTTGTACAGATTTCAGGAAATATCAAAGTGATGAAAACAGGATCGAACATAACAGTCGAGGACATTCTAAAACGCCAATTAAAAATCGATCACATACTATAAAATTGTTGTCCAGTAGGGTCAAGTCCTCGTCTTTACATTCGCTGACATTAAATATCGTTGATTATTAAGTTAAGGTATTTCGTTGTTACATTTATTCATATTTTCGTCGGGATTTATTTTCGTGGATAAACTCTCCACTGATTCGATGCAAATTTATGATTTCAGAGTAGCATTTATCATATGCCCACGATGTGATAGAAAATGCGATCTTCCAGGCTAATCTTTCACCACTTTTCTGTTTTTGCCATTTTTCTATCATTCGATCTGGTGACATAATTATTGATTAGACGTCATTTTAATTTTTTAAACCCAGTTTAATTGACGCGACGTCAATTTAAAATTTTGTTGTTTTCTTCTTTTTTTCATGAAAATCTTTACGTTGTATGAGTATGAGTCTTTAATACAAGAAAAAAATAAGAAAGTTATATTTGGAATGATTTTAGAACAATATTTCCATTAACAGCTTTTTTTAACATAAAGTTAGTCTCATTATTATTGTAAATCTATGTTATCATTTATTTCATTTCATTAAAAGAAATATTTATTGTTATCATATAAAAGAATAATATGTAGCTTTCATTTCTTACTCAAAGCCATCTGTTATTTTATTTCAGGACTGTTTACCGGATTAACGCCTCTCTACTTGTCCGAGATATCGGCAGTGAACATTCGGGGAGCCTTGGGTACATTGCATCAACTTGGTGTGGTAACCGGCTTATTGCTGTCACAGATACTGGGGTTTCCTGAGATACTTGGGAACAAACAATACTGGAATCTCTTATTGGGTAAAACTTTGATATACACGAAAGCGCTATTAACATTGATGGCTATATTTCTATTACGGTATTTTTGCATTGGCGCAGCAAAGAGTAAAAAAGATAAAATAAAATAGACAAACCAATATTTTGATAAGTTGGGCAAACCTCGAAAATTCTTTTTTTCCACTTTTCAGATGCTACTCCGCCTAGTGAGAAACGACAAAATCAATATTTTTCTCGTCGAGTCGAAATCTTGTCTTAATGATGTTATTGGCGAAATATGAAAAACTGTGTATCGTATGTTAAAGGTACCAAACAATTATTCGAAATTTCTTTTTGAAAGTTTGCTCCGCTAAGTGCTCATTCTGTTTGTTCCCAATAAAAATCTGTTATGGATTACTAAAATCATAAACGATAATATATAACACGACATTCACTATGCGCATTCCAGGGCTTGGACTGGTCCCCTGCGCGGTACAGCTGTTAACCATGCCTTTCTGTCCAGACAGTCCTAGATATCTGATACTGAAGAAGAACAGAGAACCACAAGCAAGAAAAGGTATGTTTATGTCATCTTCCATTTTGTCTTGGGTACATGTATATAGTACAATAAACGACTGAATAACATTCCGAACTTGAAGTTACTGGGTTAAATTTTTTGATATGATGTAAATGCATGTTTGATGAACCGAGAGTTTTTCGTCTATTTTTGACGGAGTTATGACCCCTGAGCTGATGAAAACCTGCCACATTCCTTGCAAGCGTGAAATATTCGTGCCTGTGTAGTTTTACATATGTGCTCAAGTTCGTTTAACACTAAATCTTAGCAGCCGATGCTTAATGTCTTGTAATGTTAAACACACATTAATCATATGACTCGCATTTCGTGTCAGAACAAAAATTAAAACTCAGTTTTAAGAATATACTTTATAATCATTAATTCTCTTGGGAGACTAATCTTCATCAATTTCGTTAAATAGTTTTATCGTTTTATCCAAGAATATCTATCACCACGAAAACTTTATATTTAAGAAATCCCATGTTACCTAGGACCTGAGCCCACGAATATATGTACCAACGAAAATTTCATAAATATTTTGTTTTTACTCCGGAATTATCAAGGTGCCAGTTGACGAAATTTGCCTAAAATCTTGTTAGAGTTGTTAGAGCGTAAGCCCTGGAAAAGGGTGTTCGTGGGTTTGAACCCCTGCCGGGACATACCAAAGTCGTAAAAATGGTACAGGTATAGATCCTTTGCTTGGCGCTCATATGTATGGGTAGTCCTAGGACCGGTAGAACCAGGTGTCTAGATAGTGTGACTGGGTGTGATCTCATGCCACATATCTACGGCGTGATACTACAGTGTGGCAGCATTTTATCTGTCTCAAGTAGACATAGTGTCAAACTGACGGAAATGCTGTCGGCGGGACATTTAACATTATAAACAACCAATAAAATATGGTGAAGAAAAAGATGTAAACCAGTCATGGATCATTGCTACCGAACCGAAGATTGCGAGTTTAACCCATGATAATTGTTAAAGACCTTCACAGGCACAAACAACTGGCACAACAAAATAAGTTTAAATTTTATATGAATAGATTAGCAAAATCCAGCTGTGGCTGATGATGATGATGATGATGATGATGAAAATGATGATTGTGATATTTATGGTACTTTTACCATGGTATGTTATACAGCTCTGGAGGTGTTGCGAGGTACAAGCAACGTGCAGGATGACATTGAAGAGATGAAGTCTGAAGGAAAGACGCTCAACTCTGAACAAGAGGTAAGGGGAGATCACTCTTAAAAATCGTCGTTCTCGATTCATAGCAATCGTGTCATTCCGCCTACCTCGGGAATCCTTGTTGTTTACAGATTTGGCGATCGTTATTGAATATATGTTTGTTTGTTGGGTTTAATGGTCTAAGTAACCCCCGAGTCTCAAACTTGGTATGGTGGTTGTCTATAACTAGCAGAAGAACTTTACCGATATTGGGTCAGTACCTTAAAGGTCAAGGTCGCAAGGCCACATCTTAAACTCACACACACACACTGTTATGTGATATGAACTACTGCCAATGTTACTTTTGTTTAAATCTCATTTACGTCATCCAATTTAATTATTATGAATTTTTTTATTTTTTTTTCATAGTTGATGAATATGACTAGTAACCCAATATTTGGTGTACCAAAAAATGTTATATAGTTATTGATTGACTGATTGATTGATTGATTGATTGATTGATTGATTGCAGGTTGGGATCATCGGATTGTTCAGGGACACGTCACTACGGAAGGCTGTGCTTATCAGTATAGTAATGCAGCTCTCTCAGCAGCTCTCCGGCATAAATGCTGTACGGTTTGTCCAGTTTACGTTAATACTTACATATATTCATTTATATTCATAACTAGGCGTTCTTTCTGTTATAGCAATGTCCTGAAATATATACCATTAAATAATAAATAAATATAAATTAAGAAATTGTATATAAAAGAAGAAATTATGAAGGAAATAATGACAAGATAAAATAAAAAAAAAAAATTAATTAATTTATTCAGATTTAAGTTCGAGTGTAACAAGACTAACATATATGTCCATTGAAAGTAGACATTGATTTTTTATACATTGATCAATTTTAGGGGTGCTTTTCTAAAAACGATGTTATATCTTATTTACAGAGGCTACCTTTTATATCATAAATCACATATATAATCACACGTACACACATATATTATTGACACTTTACACATATGTTTGATTATCGTCAATCAATCCGAATAAACAAACACATGATCAAGTTTGATACTCCACACGTGTTTTTTATTTGTTGTTTGTTAATCTCCCCCTCCCCCCTTTACCTCCCCAGATTTTTTACTACTCCTTCAACCTGTTTAAAACCACCGGGATGGACAAGAATACGGCTGCACACGCAACTTCCGGTGTTGGAGCGACCATGATCCTCATGACGGTCATCACCATACCGCTGATGGACAGGGTCGGGCGTCGAACCCTGCACCTGGTCGGACTAGGCGGCATGTTTATCTTCAGTGTTCTTATTACGCTCTCTCTCACACTGACGGTACGCCATATTGTTTTTTATTGTCTCTCTCTTTAAGCCATTATATATGACCCTGTCTATTAAAATAATAACAATATATATAGATAGATAAATATATAATATATATATTAAACCAGATTCTGTTCATAAAACATGTTCACCCATTCTAACGTTCTAGTATTTTGTGTTACGTTTGAAGTTTTTCCACTATTTTGACGTTACAGTAATAAAATTGACGTCATTTCCGTTGTTTATTTTTTATCCTGGTGAAGGCGTTGGCCGAAACATTGAAAAAAAAAAACAATGTAGAAATTATTTTTTCATTACTTATAGAAGTTTTCCCAAAATCAACTTTGTCCATATTTGTACATATATGTTTGTAAAATATGTTGCCTTTTTATGTTGTGTCACATCAGTTAATTTTCACGAGGAACTTATGTTTGCTGATTTCTTGAATGATATCTTCTATAAAGATCAATCCAACAAAATATTAGAAACATTAATATACAAAAATATGCATCAACGAAATTGTAAGTATTACAGATTCAACATTAATTAATGTCCGGAAAAATGAGTTTGCAGTACATTCATTGCTTTAAAACATTAATATTTTTTTCTAATATTTCATTGCAGTATCTCGCGGACTGGCTAAAAATAGGCAATATTGTGGTATCCCTATTGTACGTGGTTTTCTTTGCAGTGGGACCCGGTAAATAAACTTTTTTTAGGTTTGAAAATAAATTTGATTCATGAACTTTTTTTTTAATTGCATGAAAGCTTCTATCATTTAAGGTGTATATAAAATACATATTATCACCAGTTGTGAAAAAGTGTGGTAATGATAATTTAAAATCTTTAAGATACAGCTTCTTCACACAAGTTTTTTTTTTTTTTGAGGGGGGGGGGGGGGGGGGGGGGGGGAAGGAGGGGGGGGGCGCCGTGCCGAGCGGTTCAGTCGTGGACTACAAATCTTCAGCCCTCACCGCTGAGGGTTCGAATCCCGGTAGGGACTTCGGATTTTTCATGTGAGGAAGCCTTCCAGCTGGCTTGCGGTAGGTCGGTGGTTCTACCCGGGTACATCTGTGTACTCGGGGTCTTCCTCCGCCTGTAATTAGCTGGACGTCGCTATATGATTGAAATACTATCGCAGCGACGGTAAACCCCAATACAACAACAACAAGTTTTTTTTTTCTTCGTATGCTATTAAAGCACTAATTAATTTTAAGGGAGTACAAGAGCAAACTTTAACACCTATAAATGACCGAATGCGAGGATATTAAATACAGTTATAGAAAGGTCACTAATGAACTGAAGTAATGTTGTCTTTGATAGTAAATTCAACTTTTAGTACATTTCAAATTCGATAGTCAAAAAATAGTCAAGTCATGCGAGTCCCAGAATTTAATGTATGGCTGATTTTTGCTCATTATTTAAACATTTAGACATATTTCGAGCTTTTGCGCCGTGCACCGTTAACGGTTATTTATAGTCTGTCACATACAAATGATAATTAAGAATTATATGTAATATTTTGGTAAACTTCCTGTCCAGTTGCAGTTGTAGACCTTTTGAACCACTGTGTTTTAGGTTCGATACCCTGGATGATCGTGTCCGAACTGTTCACCCAGGGCCCACGTGCGGCCGCCATGAGTATCTCTGTTCTAACCAACTGGCTAGCCAACTTTGCAGTGGGTTACTCGTTCCCCTATCTGCAGGTACAGTACACCGGGAGTGACGCAGTAACAGTATCAATCCTGTGCATACTGGGTAGAAATATCTGCCAACAGGCTAAACATGCTAATTCCCATGGTTTGGTTATAAGTTTTTTAATTGGTTTGTGACCCAAAAAGCTTGTACCCGAGGGATGGTCTATAAGTATCATAATGATTTTGCGACCCCCAAAAAACTTGAACCTGGGGGATATTTATCATGGATTTGCGTCCCAAAACGTTTGTACCCAAGGGATGGATTATGAATATCTATCAATGGTTTACGATATTAGAGGCTTGTACCCGCTGGAAGGATATAACAAGCACTATCCAACACTGTATACTCATCACTGGTATCTACCTTACATGTTTGCCATCCTAGTATATTATAACCGAAATTTCATTCAGAAATATCATTTAGCGTCATAATATATATGCATACTCGTACATGACGTCATATGCAATATACGAGTAGATACGTACATGACGTCATTTAGAAATGATTTATTCGTCGCGGGATTAGTCTTAATTAGTGATTGACTAATTTAGAGAAATAAAACGGACTTGCGATTTTCCGAGAATTTCAATTTCCCCCATCAGTCCTCGGATTTTTTCAATTTTACTGTTGAATTGTAGATCGACTAAACTATCAATTGTATGGTAAAACAGTTGGAATTGTTTGATTTGCATATATACTGTATTACTTTTCAACTGTAAATGGTATTTGTATTGCAGAGAGGAATTGGCGATTTCTCTTTTTTGCCATTTTCTGTCCTTTTGGGGCTTTTCTGGCTCTTCACATTGAAGTACGTACCGGAAACGAAGAACAAAACGATAGAAGAAATTACAAGGGAGTTAAACAGAACTGAACCTGCGACTGGAGCAACTGGTGAGGTGTACGAACGGCCTGTCTCCACACTGGATGAGGTCACGAAAATATAGAAATCATTTGTGTAAAGAATAGCGTAAATATGCTTCGGTAAATTTTAAATTTAACCTTTCATTTAATTTTGTTCGCTAGGGGACATGACCTTATGTATTTTGATAGGATATCCCAGCACATTATCGAATTACACAATTAAAGACAATAGCCTAAAGACAACAAATATAATGTTGCATATTTTGATGGGATGGGGGTTCCGTGGCCGAGTGGCTTTCACTTAGCCCTTCACAGCTATGGGTTCGATTCTCGGTCAGGTCACGTTCCAGGCGAAGAAGCCTTGGCTTGCAGTTGGTCGATGGATCTACCTATGTGCCTGTTTTCACCAAGAGCTTTCTTCTATCTGTAGTTAGCTGGACGTCGCTATATCTGTGTACAGTGCAGCGACGGTCCACACAAAACAATAACGATTTTTTGCATAGAAGTTATACTGTTTTGAAATTAGTTTTTTCATACACTTAAATGTATTATCTATTTATTTAGATATATTTATTTATTTTTTTTTGGAGTGACATTTCTTTTATTTCAAATTTTAAAAACAATTTACTTAACAACATATGTTACATATCATTATTTTCAACATTTCATATACCTAAAATTTGAATCCATGTTTAAAATAAGAGTTTTAATAAATTGATTCTACATCTATGGATTTTATATATTACATGCAAATTTTTTCTTAGTTTTTGTTGTTGTTGTACTTTTTCCCAAAACAAAAATACATTAAATTGAATGTATTTATAGGTTATATTTTTAAAGAATGATATAACCCTCAGAAAACTACAATTGTTCAACTAACAAAAAGGGGTTTAAGATAAAAAATAATAATAAATAAATAATTGTCAGATTTAATACACTCAAAATTATTTTCTCGCCATTTCCTTGATTTCATCGAAGTGTCATACAAATAAAAACAATGGATATTTTCAGTGTTTACAGATTCATTCATATTGACATACACGCTATCCCTAAACTACACTTGGAGTAGTCAATGGTTGATCTGGTTTACACAAAATAACACATTTCATATTTTTAGGGGATACTGTTTGTTAGCATGACCTAGTCATGAAGGGAAATCTGTTATCTACTGCTAAAACCTGGAAAGGTGCATTAAGTTAAAAGTCACACATTTTCTACATTGCCTTTTTAAAAAAAAAATAAAATGACCAAGTAGAAATTGTGTTGAATGTAATCCATCCACTATCCAGCTTCTTTAATCTGTAAAAGAAAATCGTCTTATAATATATTTATCAGTACAACATAGAAACAATTATGGTACCCTGATTAACACATTAGCTCAACAAACGTGTTTCGACGCCGTGGCAAACAGCGCATGCGCAGATCAGACCACACATTCCAGGGCCCGTCTTAACAGCGTGTCTTCCTGTTTTCGTACAATATTGTAGCTCATTTTACACGGTCTGTGTAGCAGCGAAAAATGTCATTGTTTCAAAAACATTTAAAGTTTAGTAAATTAATATACATGACGTCATATATGAATGGGGTGAAAGGTTTTAAAAGTACCAGTGCTCGCAGTGTCATTTTAGAGATGATAAAAAAAAAGGTATCATTCAGATCACAAGAGTATACAGTTGAACTTGTATAAGCGATCACCTGCATTAAGCGGTCAACCTGCATTTAGCCGTCAATTTTAATATACCAAACTTAAGCACTTTGTTATATACTTAACCTTCATTTAGCGATCAACTCTGTTAAGCGGTCACTTTTTATTGCTCCCTTGACTGGCTTCTTAAGACAGGTTTGACTGTAGTATTCAATTAAAATTTTACATGTATTAACGTTGTCACAATATCACGTAAAAAGCACATTTCTCATTTTATTTTATTCATAAACCACTATCAATTTAGTGGTATTAATTATTTCATGAAGTAGTTCCTTATTTTGGCATCTTACCCTAAAAATGATAGGGCTCCTTGATTCAATGTTAATGTACATGCATGTAATGGCGGAACCGGAAGTTTTGAGATCGACTACCACTGTCCGTTCAATAATATTTCACGACCAACCTTTGTGCAAAAGGCCGTTCAAAAGCAAAAATAGTCGAAATTCAGAAGTATTTTGAAACAAAAGCCAATCCCTAACCATGTCTTATTCAGATAAAACTAAATTTTATCAAAATTATACCCCTAAAATGTCTTATTCGGATTCAGTCTTTTGGCGAAGCAAGTTGCCGATAAGAATGATATTATACAAGGCCTTGGCGAAAATTAGCAGCGCAAAGAACGTGCGGTCCCAGATGATGACGGCTTCCTGATAATTGACGCCACTGTCGGGGAAAGCCCTCTCGTTTTCCGATGACAACTCTTTATCTTTCATAAACTTTCCTTCTTTTTCGTGCACCTTGGTTTTATACTTCATCATACCTATTCTTAAAGATGGATGGAAAGCAGGTAAATTGGCCTCCTTTATTTTCACGTGCTCCGTGAATCCGTCAACTTCCGGTGAAACCGTGTTGGGTTTGAGAGAACTGTTGGACCTTTCGATTTTCCTCAGATCGTCTGTTGGAATACTCAACAGATCGTCATGCGTCAAACGTGGCGGGATTTTGTAGCACGTGATTTTCTCAAGCATTCGGATGACCTTGGTGTGAAAGGAACCGAGTACTTCCGTTTTCGGTTTATAATAAGTGCGCGTGAGAATGACTGATATAATAACGCAGCAGCTGTCGATGGCAAACGTTCCGCAGACGTAGATACCTTTAAAAGTAAAAATAAAAAATGGACTAATATACTGCATAAACGACTATATTTCGTGGAGCTTAAATTTCGTCGTGTCAGCTTTAAATCCTTCAATGCAAATCTTATGGGAGATATGTCCATTTCTGTATTAATATGGCGAAATCATATTTTTCGTGAGCAGAAGTTTTATCGTTGATTTTGTGTAAGGTTTTATCAATGAATATCAACATCTACGAAGTAGACATTTAATATACCTCGCGTTTTCTAGAACACTGAAATGTAATGCTAACGAAACAACAAATATTCAACAGTTTACATAAGGTCTAATATATAAACAATATATAAACACTGTTTTATCTATCAATATTCATGGATAAGATATGCATAATTCAGCGAAAATTAACAACTTGACAAGTTGCATGCTGATATTGTACTATATACATATTGATAAATCAAAGGACTGAGGGTCCTAATGTTGCGTTAAGCATAAAATGGAACAAAAAAGGAAAAAGTGTAGCTTGTAATTTGGAACCCTTTTATTGATTTCCCACACGAAATGGATCTTGTAGCTGTGAGGGCCGAACGACATATACATTTTTTTGGGCAATATTAGTGTTAGATTAACCAAGGACACATTACATTCCAAATGTGCATGAACTGCTGCACTCCACTGACTAACGTCACACAATTTCATTCATGGTATTTTCATTGATAACTTTTTTCACCTACGCAAACAGGTGCACGTATATCTTGCTGGTTAGAGGGCATTGAATTTTGATATCCGGTATTGTCATTTTCGCTATCGGTTACAATATAATTCGTTGTAAATAATGTAACATAATAAACTGGTGGTTTATGAACCCGCCCCGAAAAAACATTATCCCGGAAGTCAAATGAGCACAACTGCGCATGCGAATTTGCAACTGCCAATAAGTTTCAGAACACAACAGACTAATATGGTAGAAGAACATCTAGATACAGAAACAAATAGGGAAAACATATTTTTGGTAGATCTAATATAAAAATATAAAATTTTAAATAATATAAAGAAAAGAGAAAGAATAATACCTAGAACGGAAGTCGTTGTTGCCATATCAGGGATTTGCTGTATGAAAATTGTCAGAAGGACGCCATTGATCACCAAAACGAGGTAACCGGAAGTAACTCTCTCCCCACCGGAAATGGGAATTAAGATGGTGACTGCCATTGAAAATGACGATACAATTATAGGGATAATGGTGGTAATGATGTAGTTTCCTGCCTTCCGTTGGATTTTTATTTTGATGATCAATTGGGGGAAAAATTCTGTGGTCCCATTTAGATTTTCTGCAATGGAGTCTTTTTCAATGCTAGAATCAACGACGTCCCAAGACCCACTCTCCCTGAAGTTGAAAAAAATGAGAAAACACCAAGCATTAAACATTATAGGGTGTATTTATTATTGTATCATTCATTTATCATACAGATGAAATTTGTAAATGTACCAACTAAATTAACTGAAATATTCATATCCAAAACAGTAAGAAACCGGAATGTATGATAAAATTCAAAAGGAAATTAAACAAATCAGCATCTTCCTATCCTTCAAATGAATTTCCTTAGGTTTTATTTTTTCTTAAAAAAGTTATGTAAGAAATCCGAGTTTAAATTTCAAAGGATAAGAACTGAGACAGTTTTGCGCATGCGCGGTATTACGTACTGATAGGCGTCAAAGTTTACGTTGTCCCAGAGTTTCTCCAGCTTGAGCTCTGACAATGGGAGGCCCCATGACGTCAAATCAAGTTGACATTCTTGAACGTCAAAAGGGAAATATGTGACGTCAGTAGAACAGTGAACCTTCAATGACATCAAAAATATAATCTTTAAGATATACCCAGTGTTAACACTTATGATCACAGTTTACTATTGAAGGCGGGTCTCTAAAGTCTTTAAAATGCTGGCCATTTTGTGAATAAATAAATAAATAAATAAATAGATAAATTAATTAATTAATTGATTAATTAATTAATTAATTAATTAATTAATTTTGGGAAAAAAACGGAGGGCATGTCTATGTTAATGATTTTAACCTATGTTGGAGTTGTCACCAGTCCTGCTTATAATGTAAACACATGTAAATAAATAAATTGAGAGAGGGGAGGGAGAGAGAGAGAGAAAGAGAGAGAGAGAAGTGAGAAGCATTAAGGGCTGGGGCTATTTGATTTATTTTAATTTTACAACGAAAGATGGTATTTGTCGTCTGCTACCTACAATGAAGGACATTAGGGGTTCCCATTCCACGTTCCCGGTATGCTGCACGCGGTAGATCAGGTGATCGTCACTGACCAATCCTACGTCCTCTTGTCTGGAGCGGAATCAAACAAAACAAAGTGTATGTATGCTTGGAAGTCAACCAATTTCTCTATTAAAATATATATTTAAAACTAATTATTAAAAAACAGTTTAAATGATTAAATATAAATGTTTCAATAAAACAATTAGTAAACAGGTGACTGAATTAAGAAAGAAAGAAGTAATAAGGAACATACGCATTCAGGATGAGTACTTCCGGTTTCCAGAGTTCATCTTCCAGGGCGTGAATAGAATATGTGTCATCGTACACTTCCGGTACCCACATCAATCGGTCATCGTTCCATAGCTGGAGTGGAGTGTGTAAACGTTGCAAAACAATATGTGTATGTCTGTGTTTATTTTTTCCTTCGAAATATTTTTCAAAAATGCATATACTATAGGATTTACTATAAACGAATCATATTTTCTTTTTTTATGTTTATTTATTTCATTCTTCATTTCTGACACCGGTTCAACCAAGCATTCAATTCCACATATGCTGAACGCAAAGCAAGGGAGCTAAACCAGTTTCATTTTAATGACGTATTTTATAAAATGACGCCAAGCAAGGGAGATGAAAAAACGGGTGCATTTCAATGACGTATCTTACAAAATGACGCTAAGCAAGGGAGCTAAACCAGTCTCATTTTAATGGCGTATCTTATAAAATGACGCCAATCAAGGGAGATAATATCATTATATAATGGTGCCAAAAAAGGGGAGATAAACCAGTGGACTTATCTTAACAATAGCGTAAAGCAGAGAGCTTTCCCAGTGCCATCTTGACGACGTTTATTTTTTTTTTTCAGTCAGCATGTCTCAGCAAGAGATTCCAACCCTTGATCTCCCTAATTCCCATGCCGTATGATACAGTTTACAATCGCAATGTTTCGGATACTCAAAATGTTTGGCATACTTCGCCAGTAAATGACGGTTCTTTGTATTTATAACATTTTCTTTACAAATAGTTTATCAATTTAAAATGATTTATGTATGCTTAAAGAATTTTAAACTAAGATGACAGGTGAACGAAAATAAGATATAACAAGAAAAATACACATATATAACTATCTCCTGTGTATATTTGTCAATTGTTTCATCAAAAGAACATGGTACAATTCATAGCAAAGCTGATGCAAATGTGTATGTATTAATGCGTTTATTTTGTCCTACTCAAGCAGTTGCTAAAAGAATACGCAAAGAAATATCTAATTCGAACGCATTTGCAAAGGAAAATCCTGTATTCTGATTGGCTGACGTCTTAATTTCCTGTATACTGATTGACTGACTACGAATATCGTCACTGGCGCCTTCGTAATGTTTAGTTCAATCATATTTATATAAAATAATGATAATATATATATACACGTTATATCGACATACGTTCAATCAAGAATAATTAAAAATCTCCTAGTTTTCTCCTCAATATCAAAATACATGTTCATATGTATTGTAAATAATATTGTAAAATGACATTGGAGCCACATTAGATTTAAATCTACAAAAACAATACAAAAACCATATAAATACAAAAAAAAAAAAAAACAATACAAAAACCCATAGAATACAAAAAATATATACAAAAAATACAATACAAAAAACAATACAATTTACAATGAAAAAAAAAAACATGAAAAAAATAAAAATGAGTAACATAAAAATGACAGTTATCTCGAAATAACGATATATTATCTCGTAATGATGAAATAACTCGTAATTGCCTCGTAAAACGAGAATTTTATCTCGTAAAAACGATAGAATTGTATTGTAAAACGAAATGTTTTCTCGTTCTAGATATTTCTTTTTATATTTTTCTTCAAAATGCCACTTTATTCAGCTTTTAAAACATAATTATTCACGAAGTAGGTAAAGTCACTTACCACAGTAAAGAACCCAGTGCAAACAAACCGCTGTTGCTCAATATCCTGCAAAGAGATAGTGTGGTATAAGTAATAATGATAAGTTATCATCATCATCATCCACAACAAACAACAACAACAAAAACAACAAACATCATCAGCAACATCATATTCATCACACACACATCATCACTACCACCACCACCAACAACAACATCATCATCATCATCATCACCACCACCACCAACCAACAACAACAACAACAACAACAAAAACATCATAATCATCATCAACAACAACAACAACATCATCATCTCCACCACCACCACCACCAACAACAAAAACATCATAATCATCATCAGCAACAACAACAACAACAACATCATCATCATCATCATCATCATCATCAACAACATAATAATCGCCAACATCATCAGCGTCACCAATACCATAATCAAAAACACACAACAACACTTTTGATGATGACATTGATGGCAATTGCTGTTGTTTTTATTACATTTATTATCTAATAACCATTTTCTTCTTCTTCTTCTTCTTCTTCTTCTTCTTCTTCTTCTTTTTCATCATCATCATCACCATCACCATCGCAATAACAATAAATAAATAAATAAATAAATAAATAAAATAAATAAATTCTGTAATCAACATAAATATTAGAAGTTAATTACCGAAACAGTGGGGTAGTTTTGATACTTACAATATCGTTTATGATGAGAAGATTGAAGCCTACATATGCTGTCGTGGTCGCGTTAGGACGGGCCATGCGATCGTACGCGAACGAGTTCAGCACAGACGACCGGATGGATCTTTCCCCAGTGTAACTGTAACCGGTCACGTGACTCAAGCATGCGGACACCACTGAAACGGGCAAGTAAAAAAATATGTTTACTTCACTTTCGTTTTGATTTAAAATTCGACATTTGGGAATTTTTTTGTCTTTCAAAAAAAAGTTGTTTGTCAAATGGAAGCGAATGTGCAGTGGTAGGCACGCGTTTCTGGATCAAGAGGCCTCGGGGTTTGAGTCCACTTCTTTGAACAAGAAATTAAAAACCACATTTTTTCACTTAACCCAGATGTAATTGATTACCCGAGAGGGCGGTATGATTCCGTGGTGCAATAATGTGGGCTGCAATAATCTCCACCGCAATATAAGTACCCGATGACTAAATTGGGGGAAAAGTGGTCACGGCATGAAATTAGACTACAAAATACCTTTAATCTGAGAAAAAACTCCGTAGGGCGTTTTTTTGGGGGGATACCACGCCAGGTCTTATTATCATGGCATCGGATACCGGTCTTTGCTGAGCCAAGCAGGGGGGCTGCCATGTACCAGTACCATTTAAAAGGCGTTTGGTATTTCCCTAGCCGGAAATCGAGCCCAGCATCTCGAAATTCTGTTTTATAGTCAATTCGTTACATAACAATTTCGTAACATCTTAACGAATATCGGGCCTTTTTTATTTTATCTTAGGGAAGGGGAAAATAATGTGAAAAGTTATAAAGTCTATTTCCTCTTATTTGCGGTGACGGTAATGCTGTTTTTTTCAAGAAGCTTAACATGTTCAATCCAAACATGCACGGATCCAGAGGGGGGTACCGGGGTCCCCTTGGGTTTGGCTGTACTGCTTAAAATACATGTATGTATAAAAGAGGGGGGCGGGGGCATGATCTCCGCTCCCTGGTATTTCGCTTTTATCTTTAAAATCTAGTAATCTGGTGTCCCAAGTCACGCCCCCCTCCACCCACCCACACGTACTGTGATTTTCAGATAATCAGATAATGGGCATGGTAATTTTTCATAGTTGGCCAGATCCCTGTCGACCCCCCCCCCCCCCCGACAAATTGTTGGATCCGCGCATGCCAAGTATAATTCCTTCTAATACCTGCGAATAACTGAATAGGGGAGTAAACGATTTGTTTCTAATAATAGTTTTATGCTGCTGTAAATATATATATTTTCTTTTCACTTTTCTGACAAATTGTTCTCATTAGGAAAGTGTATTGCAAGGAAAATGAAGGGACCCTATTGTAATAATGCGGTTTATCATAAATAAACATTGCAATAAAACAAAACTATGAACTATGGGTAAAATATATAATAGCACGATAAAGTCTGCTTTAGTTTATGGGTTATTGTGATAAATATCTAATATATTAAATAAATTCATGGAATTTTTACACTGAATGCAAAACACTTTCTAAACTATTAATTGTCGACGATGAATTCCCGTTCGTCTACGATTTTTTTTGTTTTTTTTTTTATGATTTTAGACAGAGTAGCTTATTTCTGATTGTTTTGTTCGACACCGTCTGTCGATCCCCCCCCCCCCCCCCCCCACCCCCCCCAAAATGTATTTTTATTCTTATGGTCTACATTGCAACTTGTAAACTGTGAACATGACCAAATAGTTCAAATAATAACAAAGGTATTCAATTTTCTTATTATGTTTTGATATTTATCATTCAAGTTTTTAAATTCGTAGTACAGTCTGTTTGTACAAGTTTTGTCTTAAAGTCACGATTAATCTTTAAATCATCGGAAAGACAGGCTGATTAATCGACGATTTTTACCCGGGACTGATTCCCAAATACCCATACATCAAGGGAAGTGTTAGTTTTTAAAAAAGAAAAAAAAGAAGTAAACAGATAGATTGTTCGAAGACTTCCCAAATGAATCCCGGGGAAGAGATTTTTTTTCAAATTTGATGTCTCCATTTTTTTTTTTTTTTTTTGTCAATGTCGTAAAGATTATAACACAAACCCAAACCGTTTAAATACAAAAAAATTAAAACCAAGGAAAAACTCTCAGCCGAGATTTTTTTTTTCAAAATATGTTGAAATTTTCGTATCTCCAACACACCTAGATTTAAACATTTACCGATGCGAGTGTATTAATCTGTTTAAAAAACGGAAAACAAGTGTCTCATTAATTTAGTAAAAACCGGGGTCTTTGTGTACAAATTTTCTGATCAAAAAAAACATTAAATTCGAAAAAGACAATAGTTGATCCATTGCATTGTCTCAAATAATAGAACGTGACACGTTTTATTAAATTCCATTCTTGAAAGTTTTTGATATGGAACGGGGGTATCAATTATACTTTATTGGTACACTTCTTGAGGTTTTTAAAGTAACCAATTTTTGTTTTAAAATGTTTTGTTGTTTTATTTTTGGGGCGTGTGTGTGGGCGCCGCGGTTTTTTTTGTGACTGATTTTCGTCTCCCTTTCGTAAATTTTTCGTTTTTTAATAATAAAAATATAATTTAATCTCTTTTTTTTCCTTCCTTTACTACTCCTCCCCCCTTTTTTTTCCTTTTCTTTTCACAAGCCCATCGCTGATGTGGGTTCGAGTCCCGGGACAGTGTTCCGAACAAATGCTGTCGTATAAAAATTTTCCCCCTACCTTTACAACTTTGATAAGAACTAGATAGGAATTTCATCAAACTTCATTCAAAACTTCGGGGGGAGTACAACTGGTGTTTCATTTTTTGTCTCGGGATAATCGAGAACGAAATTTTACTTTGCCAAAGCTAAATTCTTAAATGCACTCTTTGACCAAACTTCGTTGGCTTTAGTAAATATTATTTTTTTTTTATTTTTTTTAGAACTCGGGGGCCTTTCAGGTTCTTTTACTTCTCCCGGCTTCGGGGCGGTTTCCTACCCCGGGCTATGTTCTGCTTTGGTGTTCCTTCTTTTGTCCTTAAACATGATCGTGTAAAAAATATCGTAAAAGGGGGCCCCCGTGGCCGAGAAGAAAAGTCCTACTTTAACATCACTCTGCCCTTCCCGCGTGGGCGAATCCCGGGGGGTCTTCGGATTTTTTGCGAGGGGGCCTTCCGCTGGCTTGCGGTACTCGGTGTTCTTTCCGGGTGCCCCCGTGCATTCGGGTCTTCCTCCACCGTAATTACTGGGCGTGCATATGATGAAATACTGTCGAAGGGGTAAATCAAATTTAAACAAGTCATTTATCGTAAAACGGGAATGGGGAATCAGCTTTTACCTAATTGAGAATTTATGTTTTTCCAGGTAGTTAGTTAAAGCAAGTAATATTAGTGGAATCCCTTTAAATCCAATCTTATTATCTCAAAGTACAACGATAAAGTTTTGTAAAGATTTAGTACCTTTTTTTTGTAACTGTTCTGATTGCTTAAACAAAGAAAAGGAATGTAATAAGATACCATATCGGTTTTAGATTTAAATTTCGCCTTTCTCAAAAAACAAGCCTCGTTGGGGGGGGGGGGGGGGGGGGGGGATGTAGGTCCGTTTTTCCCTTTTGACTCTTTTATTCCATCATACTTTTCATACATGAAAAAATGACTGAAATAGTGGATGGACGTTAAATCCTTTTCCTGTATATTTTGTAGTTGCCACTAAGGTTTATGTCCAATCGACAGTATTTCAGTCATTTTGGGGGCTTTTTCACCTTTTCAATAATGTGCCCCCCTGTAGTATAAAAGCCGTAACATGGCATGAT
>CM037791.1:20253292-20303292 GCA_021229015.1 Solen grandis
ATATCACTTATACTGTGGGTGATATGTATATCATATCACTGATACAAAACAGTATTTCATCGGTTAGCATAAAGTACATACGCTTTATAAGTAAAAATGTAGTTCTGGCAGGCCCTATCACTCACGCTGTGGGTGATTTGAATTATATCTCACTGACAGAGGACAGTATTTCATCGGTTAGCATAAAATTAATGACTAAATAGAGGATATATGTTGTATTACTTCGAGATGAGACTCAAGACAGACACATTTTCTTTTTATTTTATGCTAACTGCTGCTTCACATCCTTTACAAGTAAAAAAAAAATAAGTTCCGGCAGATCTAAATCACTCACACCGTGGAAAATGGGTTTTATCTTACTTATGAAAGTTAGTTAGTTTTTCACCAGTTAGCTTGAAATAAATCGCGATATTCAATGGAGAGGTTTGCAGAGCATCGTGCCTAGTACACGGTTCCTACGTGATGTCATAGGCACTGATAAGACACTGTTTGGAGCCACTTTGTATGGCATAAGTTAGTACCGGTCGAGTGTTGATAATACTTATTGTTTTAAAATTACCACTGTGCTTATATTTTAGTATATCTTACTTAAGTCTATATCTTATTGAACAGTTTTAATGAATCATTTGAAATATGAAAATAATACTTTCATACATTTAAGAGTAAAATCTTAATGACCAAAAAGTTATACTGGTTAATTTTGCTTAAGGATGAAACTTTTTTCTTCACTGTGCGTGTTTTTTAATAGAAATATGCATTTCTAATGCTTTCTAATGATGCATACATTTTTATTTTTTGAACTGAAATAACGAAATTATAAGAAAACGAAATCCCTGCGCTTCTATGTAATTCATACCAACATCAATTGAGTTTACCTTACAAAATGCTCGATATTATCAACAGGGCACTGATATTTCACATGTGAATTCCTTGTGACAAGACCTTTCCATCAAAGTTATACTTTTTGACTTTAGAATTTTGTGTTGATTATCGAAATCTCAATGGTTTAGTCATTGCACTTTTTTTTGTCTGCAAATTTTACATCTTTGTGTTGTACACATTATATTCCATGCATAGGTCAAGGTCATCCTTCAAGGTCAGAGGTCAGATTTAAAGGGTATGGTACTTCATCGTTGCATGTAAAGACGTACAGTTTTACTTGCGATCTTCAAAGTCGTTTCTTAAATGTTTAACAAAAACATTTAACATCGGCAAAAACAGACAAGCGTTGGCACCCGCATGCGGTGCTCTTGTTCTATTCTCCCGATTTTCCGAACATTCTATCCCCCGCTTTACTCCTAGGATTATTGGAGTTTTGTTATAATTTTATGTCAGAGCCTACCTGCTTGGTTTATACATCAATCCCCATGATATAAATATTCCTACTAACAGTGTTTTTTTTTTTGCTCACTGCTCCTAATGGATACTAGTTCGTAATGGAACCTCGTGTTTAAATATATGAAAATACTACTTAACGTGTCCGCTCCATATCTCCTATACCGCTTGAAGGATTTTCGTGAAACTTGCCTCAAATGTAAACCTAGTTGAGACGATGTGCAGAACACAAGTGGCAGCCATGTAGGCTCAAGGTCAAGGTCACAACAGAAGGTTATGTTTTCGAACCTTCAATTTCCATTTCAATTTCGTATCCGCTCCATATCTCCTACACCCCTTTTAGTTTTTTTATGAATCTTGCCTCAAATATATATCTAATTGAGACGATGTGCAAATCATAGGTTGCAGTCATGTCAAGGTCAAGGTAACACTTGAGGGTCATGTGTTTGAACCTTCTATTTCCTTACAATTTCATGTCCTCTCCATATCTCCTATACCCCTTGAAGGATTTTAATGAAATTTGCCTCAAATATAAATATAACTGAGATGATGTGCAGAACACAGGTTGCAGCCATGTCGGCTCAAGGTCAAGGTCACACTAGAAGGTTATGTGTTTGAACCTTCAATTTCCATTTCAATTTCGTGTCCGCTCCATATCTCCTATACCCCTTTTAGTTTTTTTCATGAATATTGCCTCAAATATATATCTAATTGAGATGATGTGCAGAACACAGGTTGCAGCCATGTCGGCTCAAGGTCAAGGTCACACTTGAAGCTCAAGTGTTTGAACCTTCAATTTCAATTTACAGTTTTGTGTCCGCTTCATAACTCCTATACTCCTCGAAAGATTGTAATGAAACTAGCCTCAATTATAAACTAAATTCAGACAATGTGCAGAACACAGGTGACAGTCATGTTGGCTCAAGTTCAAGGTCACACTTGATGGTTCAGTGTTCATTCCTGGATATTTTTGTTTCCATGCTATATTTTCTGAACAACGGAAAGTTTTTCATAATTCAACTACATCAAAATGTTGGCAGAAGCAGGGCAATTTCCATTGGAGGAAAAACATGTTTCCTCTGTCAGCGGCGGGGGATATAGCTGTCCTTTGGACTGCCTTGTTTTCAGGACAATACGACTAGTTGTGGTATCATGTCACATGTCTACTACTTTATACTGCAGTGTGGTCTCAAGTAGACATAGTCTCCAAATGACTGAAATACTGTCGGTGGAACGATAACCCAACAAAACAAACAAATAGAACACTGTTTTCTTTTATATTTTAGGGTTGACAATGGCGGGCAAAAAGACCTGCTTGCGCAACGCAACTTTGCTTCTTTTCGGTGATTCAACAACGAGACAGTGGTTTACAGACATAAAGTCCCGATTTGCTTGCCACCAAGTGACGGAAAAATGGACAAATCCGAAATGGCATGCAGCATCAGCATGCGTAAATAATGAATTTGCATTCAGAGTCGAGTGGTTGCCCCATAGTCATCCGTTATTTGCGGGAAATGACTTTCATGATAAAAACCGAAATACCATGTCAATATCAAGACATTTGGTTAAAATTGACAGCAGTTCTAGAGTGATTGTCTTGATACATATGTACATGCATGTAATTGCCTTTCACCATCGAGTCCTTGAAACGAAAATGAAGATTGTTCGTGACAGTGTCGAGAAAATGCTAGCGAGGAACAAGTTTGTGAAGGTATTAATAAAAGCTCCGCACACGTACAAAGACACTCCCGCCGGACCAGTAAGGCTCTTGGATTATGCAGGATATGTCTACCGCAATATCATGTTTCATGTATTTAAAGGACTGCACGATAGAATTGTGTATCTGGATCACAAGGACATAACAGTAGCTCTTGATGTTGCTCCAAATCATCCCCCAGATACAGTAGTGCAGGCAATGGTTGATGCCATGTTTTCCTATGTATGTGACTGATCAAAGGACTTTTCCAGTGTTTACAGATGTATAGAAGCAAAAAAAAAAAAGAAAAAAAGAAAGAACAAAGAAAAAAGAAAAGAAAAACCGTATAGTTTAGTCAAAACTTATCGCTTTACATCGACTGTATATTTAATAATGTAAATTGATTAGACCTGCTCATAATGCAGTTTCACTGCAATAGAACCTCAAATCATCATCTTCGTGTGGTTGCAGCGAGGCTGTACACTGTTTTATCGTATGTCTGTATGTTCGCCGATCTGTATTTCTCTATGTAACCTCTCTCTCTCTCCCAACATCACACTCATCAACACACGTCATCCATTGTCAAGCAGAGAGGGACACGTGCATGTACTTATACTAGACAGAACGTAATTTATTTTCCGTCGCGTGTAATAGGTTCGTTCTTTTCCGTCATCCTTCGGATCCTTCCGGACATGGTATTAATTATGCCTAACATCAATCTACATCTAATTGTGTATGTTGGGACACGTACACAAGCGTTGTGTTGTAATAACATCGACATACGACATGTGAGGAATACTGATATTTTCAATTGAAGGATTGTAGCAGAATTGATATAAAAGGTGATTATTTCTCTCTCACTTTCTCTCTCTCTCTCTCTCTCTCTCTCTCTCTCCTGCCTTACTTTCTATCTGTCTGTTTTCTTCTGCCTCAGCATTCCTAATTACCCCATTTAGAGGGGTTTTCCATATACATGGGTACAAAATACAATGGGAAAAAAAAAGCTATTGTACCATCAGTTTCAATTCTCAGTGAGAACCCTGAGTGTCTCTCTGTAGGTCTTTCTCCGTCTCTCTCTTTCTAGATATGCCTTTCCCTCTTTCTCCCCCCCCCCTTTCTATCTCTCTTCATCTCTCACTCTCTCTTACTCTCTCTCTCTTCATCTCTCTCTCTCTGACGAGATTTCACAATCTGATCCATGATATGCCCTAGTTCTTATTGACAAGTAGCAGCCATTACAAAACTGGTCAGTCCACGAGATACGTATGGGCTGATAGGGTTTCATATCATTCGATTAAACTATCACACCCTTCTTTTAAAATAATATTGAAAAAATAACTAAGGAATTAATGCATGAATCATATTGAAAAAAAAAAATCGATTGTGTAGTTTTGAATTCTCGATATTTCAAATAATGCGACCAAAAACTTGCATATCCAGTATGGCTGAAACTTTAGATAGTAAATTTTATCATTAAAGATAAAAACAAATGTGAGTCAAAAATAAACGTTTAATTTTCTCCGCTGTTGGATATGGGGTTAGGCATTTTACATTTTATTGATATGTTTGATATTTTAAGCATTGGTCTAGTAATGTCAAAAGCGTATGATTTGTTTTGGAAGCCGGTGGTTAGAGCGTTTGTTCCGTAACCGGAAGATCGTAGGTTCGATTCCCAGCCGCAATATATATATATATATATATATATAATATATATATATCAATATATCAAATACATCTCCATCGGGCCGCCGTGGCCGAGCGGTTACAGTCGTGGACTACAAATCTCTCAGCCCCTCACCGCTGTGGGTTCGAATCCCGGTAGGGACTTCGGATTTTTCATGTGAGGAAGCCTTCCAGCTGGCTTGCGGTAGGTCGGTGGTTCTACCCGGGTACCTCTGTGTACTCGGGGTCTTCCTCCACCTGTAATTAGCTGGACGTCGCTATATGATTGAAATACTATCGCAGTGACGGTAAACCCAAATACAACAACAACAACATCTCCATCGATTGCGTTCAGCATACAGACATGATAGTAGTTAAAGAACTTATTGGTCCGGTCCGGTGTCAGGATAAATTGTCAATACCACGGTAATATACCGCACTTGCTTCAAAGAGGTATCATACCACAAGTCAAGGTAACACTCTAATTGTTACATGCAGACAAAGTCAACCAATGGCGGAAGTTATTCGGGCCGTTACACTCAAACCAGTAAACGAACATAGTGTTTTGTTTAAACTTATACTCATGGCTCTCGACAGATACTAGTTTCTGGGTTGCACCAGAACTTTGCGCCTGGGAAGGCCATGAATAATTCTGATCCCAACGGGATTCGAACTCATAACATTCGGATTTAAGAGTCTATATCAACAAAATGGTTCAAACCATTAATGGAAACTCAAAGTATGTCCCTGTATTGTATTATTGTGTTAACTGTAATACCAAAATTATTCCAGGGTCTCTTAATACAAAGACACCAGTAAGTCGGTTTTTTTTGTTGTTGTTTTTTGTTGTTGTTTTTTTATAATACTTAATAATACTATATATCTTCAAGCGCATATCTGATTTACTAATACTTCGTAAACTGACACCGTGAACTGGTTATAACCAGTGACAGCTTTAATTTGATTCACCAACAATATTTACCACTTTCTTAAATTAGTTAGAAACCCATTCCATCATTCCTGTCTTATTAAATATTCAAGTAACATAAAATAAATAATTACTTAACTCATTAATAATATTTGTTTGAGAAATTAAATATTTGGGTATTTTTATCAGGGGAAGAGGAATGTTCATATGTTTGCCCCTATGTAGGCCTATTTATTTTTTATAAACTCTAACTTAATCTATGGCTGGCGGAATTCGCGCCTTGAATGATTATGTCAGTACTTATACAGCGAGGTTATGCTATCTAACTAAGTTTTTATCATTAGAAAAGGACTTCTAGATTATCCAACGTATGTTAGACACTACTGATCTAATTCTGTATTTGTTTAACCCTTTTAAATGTCATGGATTGCTCTATATTTGAATATTAATATACTCGTAGACTTGTGTATTTTTGTTGTACATAGGAAATTACGGATGTCAGCTTTTCTCGCATTTCTCTTTTTCCTGCATTATTTCTTTTCTTCATTTGTTTTCCTTCCTTCCATCTTGAACGAATAAACGAATGGTTGTATGGTTAGTTGGTTTGTTTGATAAATGGGGGAATGGATACATGATTGATTGTTTGTTTGATTGATTGATTGATTGATTGATTGATTGATTGATTGATTGATTTATTGATTAATTGATTGATTGATAACGTCATAGATGCTCACCATGATGCATGTATCAAGGTTAAAGTTCAAAGTTAATTGGCATATCGTCATATATTTCCTTTAGCCATTTACAAAACAACCTATGGCAAAGACGGTACACATTCAATATAATATTATTATACCTTGTCACATTATATAGAATAATTATAGCGTAAGTGAAGTCAAACTTAGAAACAGTTAAATTTTTCAGGGTGGTTTTTCGGATAAACATTGTTCCTTTTATAAATTGACATATTCGTCCTAATTTTTTAGCTCATGACTTTGACAAAAAAATTTGGCCAATATATTACCAAATATCTAATTTTTTTCTATTCTTATTGTATATTATACATTATATATCATAATATAAAGCATTACAAATGGTGTTCTGATCCGATTATATTCAAACTATAACATTTACTCAGCCCCTCACCTCACAGGCTCGAGTCCCGACAGGGTCATTCGGATTTTCATGCGGGTGGCTTACGGTTGGTCGGTGGTTCTGCTTGGATGCCTCAGTACATTCGGGGTCTTCCTCCACCTGTAATTAGTTATATGACTTTATTATATACCTATGCATGATAGTATGATTTTTCAATCTGTTTCCAGCAGAAAAAAATACAGAAATTTGTATCAAGGTCCTAATGTTTTCCAAACCTGTATAACATTCTTACCTTGTGTATACCAGGTTCTCGTTAATGCTATGTATATATAGAGACCTTGTGTAAACCTATTTTTATGTGCATAGAATGTGAACTAAGATTTGTTTCAAAATAGATATAAAGTTGAGAATTTATATGTTTATATTATTTGAAAAGAAAAGTAGGTGTATAATAAAAGGTCCGTCTCGAGAGCGGCAGGTCGTGGGTTCGACCACCGGACATACCTAAGTCGAAAAAATGGTACTGTTTTTAGCTCCCTTGCTATGCGTTTAGCATATAAGGGTAGTTGCAGGACTGGTTGGCCCGGTGTCAGGATAATGTGACTTGTGGTATCATGCCACATGTCTACGGCGTGATTTTGCAGGGTGGCAGCTCAATCACTTGCGCGCGCCCCCTCTAAAATTCCCGGACCATACATAAACTCCTTAAAACTCACAATAATTCACTTTTTAACTGCTTTAAATTTTAAAAAAATCGCAGGGGAGTTCCCCTGGACCCAAATCCAACCGAAACTAAACGCTTCGGGCAAAGCGGCAAGCCACTTGTATTTGTCACTGCCAAAATATTTAGTATTGCGCTCCGCCCACCCCCACCCCCCTAACCTGAACTCCTGGATCCGGCTCTGACAACATCCGTCTCAAGTAGACATCGTCTCCATATAAATGAAATACTGTCGGTGGGACGTTAAATCCAACTAACACGAACGAACATATAATAAAAGGATCATTACTGTCATAGATTGATCCGAACAGTGTTATACACAGATTTACGGAATCATCTCTCGAGCTAAAGCTCTTGTGATTTTTCCTTAATCTGTATATCTCTCATGCTGATAACACTGTTCGGATCAACCTACGTTAGTAATAATCCGTTCGTTATACTGTCGCAGCGACGATAAACTTAAAACAAAATCAGTCAATCAATCATAACTATTAACTCTTTCAATTAAAAAAAATAAAATACCATTCTCTGTTTCTAAACAATGGTATTATGCACTCTTTACCTCGCTGATACTACCAAACACAACAATGACATTCCTACCTCCAGGGATTCATTATGCTGATATTTGTTTACATATATATGTGTCAGCTCACCTTCACATCAATCATTCAGGGTTAAGATAGAGGTAGAACACGTTTTCCTTTTGTGTATACTGTGGTTGGTATTATATTAGGAATATTTATTTTTCATCGATATATAAAAACAAAATATCACACACACACACACACACACACACACACACAGGTCACACTAAGTGGGGATATCCTCAGTAATGTGTAAAGTGTGATACTCGCAAAGCAAGTGAGGACAACATTTATCACACTTACTTGTCTGTGCAAGTACACACACACACACACACACACACAAAACGAAATTAACTTTCAACATTTTTGTTTGCCATGCTCAGTGTTTCTGAAGTTAATAACGATGCTGACTTTGCGTTCCATCAACATGTTTCAATCTTAAACAGAAATATGATGGTGACATTTTACTTTTACATCTGTTCATTTAGTTTGCATGGACTAATAAATACTTTGGGATCCAAAAAATCGAAATGTATGTGGTAAAACACAGGTAAATTGATTAAAAAGTGAAGGTGCTGCTGACGAAGATGATGATGACATGAAATTCAGCGAATGATAAGACTGACTACTACCTCTACTACTACTACTACCGCTACTTCATATTTTACTTCATTTACTGTTCAGAAAAATGTAGATATGGATTATCCACGTATTCAAACTGATTTTTCCATGACAAGACTACGTATATAAACTTTTATCTGTGATTTTCCTTCACGCTAGAAAAAAAATAAATAAAAAAAAAATTAAAAAAATTAAAAAAAACATTCATATCAACACATCACGTGCATATTAAATCGGTCGCCGTTATTTCATACGACAATGCATGCTTCAATTTTGACGCGTCATTTTGTTTATTGACATGCCTGCTTTGTTTGTTTTATACTGAAACAAGATAATGAACGAGTGTTTAAGATGAGTAAAATGTTTGGAAAACAAACAAATTTAGCGCACAATCATGATGTAATTATAGCATGCTTACTTCGCTCACCAAACTAATAATAATAATAATAATAATAAATCTAAATTTATACTTGTCTTAAGCGGTCAGACAAAAGATTTTGGCCGCTTAGTATAATCGTCTTCTAAATAGAGGTTAGTTGTATCATAAATATATTTACAAAGTGTCTCCGACTTGCGGTAGGTCGGTGGTTCTACCCGGGTACCTCTGTGTACTCGGGGTCTTCCCCCACCTGTAATTAGCTGGACGTCGCTATATGATTGAAATACTATCGCACAGCGACGGTAAACTCCAATACAACAACAACAACAACAACAACAACAACAACAACAACAACAACAACAAAGTGTCTCCTAGTTTATTACGTCGAAATGTTTCGCTTTGTTTATTGCATGGTTGTTGCTATATCAAAAGGTAAACAATCCATCATTTGATGATGATCATGGTCCATCAAGTGATTGTGTATTAATTTTATAGTAGATGTAAAGCCTCTATAGATATTGAGCAAAAAAAAATCTTTAAACCAAAGGAGATCTAGATAGATATTTAGAACTTGAAAATGAACAAGAAAGCCCACGAATTCGTTCTCGGAGACGTCCGTGATTTAACTGCATAGCATGTTTCATAACACGCTATGCCTACATTTTTTTCACTTAATTAGCATATAGTGTTCTGTCTAAGGATTCCAGGGGATTTCCCGTATTCTTTTATTAGATATTTTATTATATGGACTTCAGCGGTTAGTTAAACCTCATTAATTTTTATGTTTTGCCCTATGTTTATGTTTTTTTTCTTCTTCTTTTCTATTTTAAGTTAAAACATAACCTAATAAGACAAGTTGTTCACCTGCACTTTAAGGTAATACATCCATCACTAAATCATATTTTTTTCTTCTTCATGTCCTTTATAAGACTGTACAGATGATAGCAGCCCATAACTTTAAGTTTTAGGCTCCTTTGCACATGGTCTATAGAGGTTTGTATTTACTATACAATTTCCAAGATCTCTTGATGGACCAAGATCACAACTTGATGAAAATGATGAATAGACTTACCTTAAGTTGATATCGTATGCAGGGATAGTACCAGTGACGATTGGTGGTCCAGTGGCTAATGGTCCTACTGTGTCTTAAACCTTACAGTGGAAAGGATTTTATGACAGTTGCACGTGCAAAGAATCACTCAAGAACCAGCGTCTAAAATATAAACGTTTAATTATATGTACACGTATATCGCACCAAAACCTCTTTTCACTATCCATCCTTTTTACTATAAAACCACTTCAATTTTAAGACCATCGAAAAATTCAGACCACTACAGCAACTTTAAGACCGCCCTAATGTTAACACCTTTAATGGTTCCGCTACATTTTGGACCCCATGGCCTTTCACGAAGATAACCAAGGTTTCCTAGAGTTTTATTAAGGTACCTTGGTTGTCTTGGTAGAGGTTAAATGGTCCAAGACTTAGCGTAACCATTATTAAAGGGACTTTTCCTTAAGACCAGAGCAGTAAATTCTCATTTAAACCTGTAAATTGTAATATTGGATCAACCAATTTTAGGACCATATTCACCATTTGACCACTACAGTAACTCATTAGAACCACCTCAATATACACCACTCTATGACCCTATAGACCCTAAAGACCCTACATAAGACCTCGATATAAAGACCACCTCAATATTAGGACCACCTCACTATTGTGACCACTACAGTAAAACCTCATATAAAGACCACCTCAATATAAGGACCACCTCGATATAAAGACCACCTCAATATTAGGACCACCTCACTATTGTGACCACTACAGTAAAACCTCATATAAAGACCACCTCAATATAAGGACCTTCTAACCATTGCGACCACTACAGTTAAACCTCATATAAAGACCACCTCAATATAGGTACCACCTCGATATAAAGACCACCTAAATATAAGGACCAACTCAATATTGTCACCACTACAGTAAAACCTCATATAAAGGCCATCTAAGTATAAGGACTCACCTCAATATTGTGACCACTACAGAAGAACCGTATAAAAAGAGAGAACACCTCAACAACAGGACACATGATAATCAGACCACCTTGATATTAAGATCAGTTTCCCATAGTCAAAAAAAGTTTAAACTTTAATTATTTTACATCGATTACGAAACAAGTTCTTACAACTTATATTAATCACTCTCGATGGCTCTGATGGCGGCCTGTGCGGTCATTATTGTGGGAGGAAACAGGAGAGCTCGGAGGAAACCCATAGTTTTAAAAGGATGTCGAATTATAGAAGTTTCACCGTATTCTAATTTGATTGACCTTGACTTAGTTAATCTCCAGAACATAAAACCCATGTACTGTGCACTTTTATTTAAAAAAAATCACTACCACATTTCGTGAAGAGTTTTTTTTTATATAGGCAAACGAAAGAAACGTTGTTTTTTATGCTGACCTAGATTCAAAATGAACTATGTGGCTTCGGAAAGCTTTAATTACCTTCATATTAGAAGACATTTTCAGTTATACATGAAATTATATACATTCACGGTTAAATGTCATGCCCGCGTTCCGCAGTTGTCTTGTTTGAAAAATTTAGTCCGACGATTTTGATAAACCTTGAAGTGATCACGTGACCAGAGGCGGGTCACGTGACCAGAGACGGGTCACGTGATAAGCACAGTTTATATAATCGGATGAAGTGCCGCGTGCAACCGTTCTGAACTGGGTAAATACGTGGAGAGTATATGCTAATACGGAACTGCGAAGAAAAATGTAAGATTTATAAGATATTTATTTTACTTTTTTTAAGTTAGAAAAATGAAAACATCAGTGTGTGGTATGTTTATAGTTTCATAGAAATTATGTACATATTGATTTACCTCGATACAGATTAACTTTTACAGATTACATGTAACAATAAGTAAGATGTAAATGGCTACGCAGATGGCAACTCTTGTAGTTATAGTGGGGTAATTGGAGGTGGGGTATGATCAATTAAACCAAGGGGAAACTCTACCTGGCTTTGATATAAATTTTCACTTTTGAAAAAATATCTATTGATGCAATCTGTAAATGAATGTATGAATGGATGAAAGTTGTTATTAATTAATTAATTAATTAATTAATTAATTATGTCAAAAGGGGTGACATTGGCAATACTGCAACAACCACTGTGACAACTATTATAACTACTACTACTAATAAAAATTATAATCTAATTTTTAAATCTATTATCCTTATGATTATTAATTTTTAAAAATATGGGCAAGAAACAAAGTAAACCAGTTACCTTTTTATTTAAAAAAAAAAAAAAAAAAAAAAAAAAATCCGTTCACAAACCTACCTGAACATCAGTACATTATTGCACTTTTTAACCTTTGTTTGTATTCACTGTATTTGATCCTTGATAGATAGTTTCGTGTTTATGAATGAAGCCGGTGATTACCTACATGATAGTTGATAAACTCATATCACGACGCCCATGTAAATTTCAAGTGCTAAATATAGAACTTGAACAAACATTGTATAAAAATAACTCTTTCATTTTCTTTCTTTTCATTCTAGAATGATTCCACACAGTGAATTTGGCCATTCTTGATTTGATTCTAATTTTATTAACTGAAGTAACCGGTGCGATAGTAATACTGTAGTAAAATTGACCTGATTGTGACTATCGGCACTCCTCGGCGCTGAGACGGAAATATCCGAATTGTTCCGAATGCTTGTTATACAACTATACGTAGACTTGTTCGGCAACTTTCGTTAAGCAGTATATACAGTGGTATTGTTTACCTGCTTGTTCAGGTTTTACGTCCCACAAACGTATTTTTCTGTCTTTACGGTATTCACGCTGCAGACATGTGGCATGATACCAAATCCGGGGCCTCCGTGGCCGAGAGGGTATAGGCATGGACTTTTATTGTTTATCTTTTTATTAATTTTTTTTTTTAAATGAAAATGTGTATCAATTCCACCAAACTGCTGGCTTATCTGTTTTTTTTCTTCGTCAACGTCGTGGTAATAGTTGGGTTCGCGTCGCCGTTAGGGGCCTCCGTGGCCGAGTGGGTAAAGTCGCTGACTTTAACACTCACTCAGCCCCTCACCGCGTAGGTTCGAATCCCGGCAGGGTCATTCGGATTTTCATGTGAGAAAGCCTTCCAGCTGGCTTGCGGTAGGTCGGTGGTTCTACCCGGATGCTTCCGTGCATTCGGGGTCTTCCTCCACCTGTAAATAGCTGGACGTCGCTATATGACTGAAATACTGTCGAAGCGACGGTAAACTCAAATAGTCAAGTCAAGTCGTGTCGCCCTTATATAAGGAAAGGAAGGAAAGAATCAACTACCTACCGCGAACCTGCCGGTCCAGCAGCTTCCTTAAATATCATAAAAATAAATTAAAAAAGAGAAAATTCTACACTGTAGTTATGAAGTTGAAATACAATAACAGCAGGACCCGAACCCACGACTCTTACAAAACAGTATTGTGATCATAGTGAGATCATGCGAGAATCATCTACTTCAGCATGTATCTTTGTTTAAACACGTGACGGGAGGTACAGTCACTCACGATAATGGTCTCAGCGTGACCTTAAACTGCACAGTTAAAATGTATGGTGGCCCATTCGCGATATTTTTATTCATTTTTTTATTTATTTATTTATTTATTTATTTATTTATTTATTTATTTATTTTTTGGCTTTGTATGAACGTCACATCAACAATATTTTAATTATTTGTAGAATATGTCACGTGGTATGATATCACACCCAGTCACATTATCACGACACTGGCTTACCATTGCTCGATAGACCGCCCCGATGACCGAGTGGTAAGCGTGTCCGCAGAGTGAGCGAGAGGTCGTGGGTTCGATACCCGGTTACAACATACCAAAGTCGATAAAAATGTTACTAGTAGCTCTAGTAGTATAAAAGGCAGTTCCAGAACTGGTTGACCCGTTATCATGATAACATGACCCGTCTGGTGTCATGCCACACGTCTAGACATGATACTAGAGTGTGGCAGCACTATATTTTTCTCAAGTAAATACGGTCTCTAAATGACTGACAAACTGCTGACGGAACGTTAAACCTAACAAGAAAAACAAACAATATTACGTTTCTGGACACCAAGCAATGGAATATATAAGGACTGTGGTGTGTTGGGGACTATATATCTCTACTTTAAATCAAAAAAATAACTCCGAGTGGATCACTATATACAGGTATCATTAATGCTACCCTTCGGCGGTATAACAACGTACAAGTTTCATGGTAGCATTGACGGTGTTACCGCACACGTGCCATGGTACCACTGACGATGTTACCGCTGTGCACGTGACATGGTACCACTGACGATGTTACCGCTTAGCGCGTGACATGGTACCACAAACATTTTTGCCACTGTACGTGTGAAATGGTACCACTGACGATGTTACCGCCGTACGCGTGCCATGGTACCACTGACGATGTTACCGCCGTACGCGTGCCATGGTACCGCTGACGATGTTACCGCCATACGTGTGCCATAGTACCACTGACGATGTTACCGCCGTACGCGTGCCATAGTATTACTAACGATGTTACCGCCGTATATATGGTATGATATCACTGACGGTGTTAGCCAAGGTGTTTGATGTCTTATCTATTTTAGAACTTGCAAACTAAACAGTCGGTCAGTCGGTTTGTCATTGATAAAACAGATATATTAAGATAAATAACAGAAAGGGGCGAAATGAGGCAAAACTCGTGACCATGCACGCAACAATGTTTATCTTGGTTTTAACTTGATAACCGACGCATCACTTAAGTACAAACTTGTATATGTAGAAGTGAGATGAGAACATTTTATGTGATTTTCCTGTGTATGGTGGGAGGTTCGAGATTGAATGGAATACGCAATATCTCACTCGCCATCACTATTTCCAAAAAGATTGCTACTCAATTTTACATGAAATGCGCTTGACACAGACACGAATATCAGTCTGGCCCAGCTCTGTATAGACAATATGCCGTTTGAATATACCCCGTTGGAGGCAAGCACTATTAATTACCTTCCCAGGCGCAAAGTACTGGTCCAATCCAAGAAACCGTTGATAGGGATTAGAAAATTGGTTGCCCAATTGACATAAAATAAACTACATTGTAGTTCGAACGCGGGCTAGACTGAACAGACATTTAAATAAATTAAGATAGCCCCCGTGTAAACATCTACCATCATTAAGTTTGAAGACAGGACATTTTCACCGAAGATCTAACGATACATACAGGACAACGGGTCGTATTTTATACCCTATCTGTCACGTTTATAACAAGCCATTCGGGATGACTGCGTGCAAGATGGAGATTGTCTGACTTATATAAACAACTCTGTATATATCCAGCACATGTCCATTGTATAGGACCCCACGTGTTGTTGAAAGATAAAGTGGAATTTCAATCATGCGGCTATACTGTCCAGTGCAGCTATTTATAACGTTCGGACTGAAATAGATTCCCATGTGCATCCTAGAGAAATATTGCGTCATCATCCGTAAATAGGTCAAAAGCCAGGTTAGATAACTCCGTCGAAAAAGGGACGAATTGGTGTGTCGTTCATCATGTTATACACGTTTTAGCCTACCAAAATTTTCTTCCAGTGCATTTCTAAACTATAAAGTATGAAGTGGAATATGTTTTTCAGCATTTGTATATGGAAGGTATGACCTTCGAGTACGAAGAGGACAAACTGTATTGTACTGTAAAGTGCATTCTTTTTTTCTTTTTTTCTTTTTTTAATTCAAGGTCTTTTGTTTTTTAGAACTTAGGACTTTTTTTAGTGCTAAGTTCAATTTAGGATGGCATCGTGATTTCTTTATCAGGACAACACGAAGCCGTTATCTAAACCTACGCTCACTTAATAGAAGAAACCCAATATTCGCCACTGATTCACTATAGACTTAACAAAAAACCAGCACTTCATAAAAAAAAGCTAAAATGGCCGATAAATTACGGACATTGATATCACGTGACTTCAGATTAGGATCCCGTCTCATCGTAAGAATCATGAAGAACACATAATACTGAGCGGGCAAACATCTCATCAGGTGCTAATCTTATAACCGGCAAGTAGCGAGGAACGACTATAGATGTTCCTTCCCGTGGAAAGGATCAACCAGATTAGTCTTTTTCAATTTTACACACAAAGACAAAAATTAAGAGATAGAGCCATCCAAACTGTTTACTGGGTATTTCAGACAACATGAGATTATGTCTCAGACCGGGCCAAACAGTCCTAGAACGTCTTTGTATAAATGCTGAGCGCTTAACAAAGGTGACTTGTACCAATTTATTGACTTCCGTATGTCTTAGTCAAGGATGGAACCCACGACCCGCATCACTATACATTAATTGTTATATTAAAAAAGATAACACACTTATGCTAATTTGTTTACAACTGTAATTTCAGATACAAACTCGCTCAAAAAAAAACAAAACAAAAAAAACAAAATGGGTAGTGGAAATGTCACCAATGGTTTTAGCGACATAGGCCAGGAGAAAAATGGAATCTTCAATGATAGAGGTGAATATGGAGCTACCAGCAATGGAATTGACGTCAGCAAAAATTCCAAGGGAAGTGATGTCAGCCGAAATAATCAGGTAGTTCATTTCTTCTTCTTCTTCTTCTTCTTCTAAGTACCCAGTATAACTATGGGATAATTCCAGGACTTCTTAAGGTAAAGTCCCTTTAATGTTTGCGCTATATTTCGGACCTCGTGGCCTTTCACGGAGATAACCAAGGTTTCCTAATGTTTCATTAGGGTACATTGGTTATCTTGGTAGGGGTTAAGTGGTCCAAGACATAGCGGAACCATTACTTTACCTTAATACCATTCTGCACATCTTCTTTACGTCTATTTGCATATTAATATTGTTTATAATGGCAATCAATATCTTCTAATATTTCTTTTTTAATCTTTTTATACTCTTTGATAATTCTAATACTGATGATACTAATTCATTTAACAGGAACTAGTGGCTAAGCACTCAGTATAACTATGGGATAATTCCTGGACTGTTTAAATTAAACTCGTATTTTCTTTAGTGAGAAAAACAAACAAACAAAAAACGTAGGACATAAAACAATGCGCCAATCTGCAGCTGAAATATGCCTCATTACAGGTCTGTATGATCTAAGGTCCTTTAAAAAAACACACAAAGTAATACATTTGATTTTTTTTTATATTCGATTTTTCCCAAGGTGATCTAGGGGCTTATGGGGTCCTTGAGAATGTTAATGTAATGTGTTTGGTTCGGTATTTTTTGGGACATGATGAGAAACATAAATATTATAGTGTTGTTTGATGGTGCCGTAGATATGTGTCATGAAACCAAAACCCAGTCACATTATCATGACACTGGGTCAAAAAAATTGGGCCAACCCTTATACGATGAACGCCAATACAAGTACCATTTTAACTGAAAATGTATGTTACTGATTTGAATACTCGGCTTATCGATATGGTCTTATTTCAAGCCAATACTTTTGACTTTAGAAGGTCACGAACAATATGCCCTAATTGAGTTTTAAGTGATTTTATTTCTTCAATAATTCTCAACAAATTCGGATCCAAACATGTATGGCGTTCCAGTTAGTGTACATGTATTCGAATCTAGAACTGCATTTGACCGTTTTAAGGACAGATGAAATTTACCGTGTGAATCTTTTAAGCCATTTATCTTTGATTTATTCTGAATAAACATCGAATAGGGATGTCACTCGATCCAAACGAGACAACCGTTCTGTGTATGAAAATAGATTAAACAAAGTGCGTGATTCGCTGAGATGAAGTGTAAGGCAAATACACGTTGTTTTCTTGTTTAAGGCGATAAAATCATAAGTGAGTCTCCTGTATGACATCAATGTCATAGCTCTTGAGCCCATAAGAATTTTGTTAAAGAATAACATGATTTGCGTAGACCAACAAAACTTGTGTAAACTCCAAATTGTTTGATGTAGAAAATAGAGCCCATAAGAATTTTTAATTTTCGTAGAATATGTACTTACGGGACTTTCGTGGGTACTGATATCCTTAGTTCACGGAGATGAATATTGTGGTAAACGCGAGGTCTTTGACATAAGCAGTTTTCTTTGGGGTCATTATTATTCGTGGATAAAACCCTCCGCGAAATCGACGAAAATAAGTGTCCCTCAAAAATTAATGATTGAAAAATACATGGTTTAAGTCGCTAGTTTTTTTGTTTTTGTTTTTTTCTTCTTTCCCCCCCCCCCCCCCTACTTTGGTAGTTTAAGCATCTTTATTCCCGTCATATAATACAATCATTACAGCATAGTTTTAACATTCAAGCAAATGGGGAAAAAAGGGAAACTAAAGCATTGTTACAATGTTCTTCACTTAAAACACTTAATTCTTTTTATTAAAAAATCGCTTGGTAAAGCTTCTTTCGCATGTTGACATAAAATATTGACAGTAGGACGTATATAGATGGCGTATAGATCTTGTAGACCTACACGAATGATATTGTAAATGCATGAAGACTTAGTGTAAGAGCGTTATCTCTCCTCGACGTATAGACAATAACGTATATATACTTGTATTGTTTTCCATGGTGACTACACGATCAGACACTAATTGTTCATGTTTTACATACAATTCTGCTATTCCTTTTTTTTTTCTCAATTGACATGAAAATTATGTATCTTGTTTTCTACGGTGAATGATATGAGGATCATTTATTTGATATTTATCATTTCTTTCTACCGTATGCATGGAATTAAATAATGCAATGCATATCTTAAGGTGGAAGAATTAATATTTTTATTAAAAAATCATATCATTTTTTAGTATATTTCGGTATGTTCACCAAAAGCGTGTAATTTAGTTCGATAATATAGTAAAATCAATAACACCTTTCGTCTTTCATTGAAACTTTCACGCCCATGTTATTATACATGTTTCCTTTTTCCTTTGATCTATCTTAATTATATCATAAAATAGTAATGCTTGACGTCATGTCTTTTTAATTAACCAACCCAACGAACAAAATAAAAATGCTTGACTCCAAATTGTTTACTTTTTTTTATATATATATTCCAGCGCGTGACGGCCAGGCTGTGTTTAGCGGTTTTCTCCGCCGTCATGGGATCCGCAGTCTTCGGTTACAATACTGGCGTCATTAATGCACCGGAAGAGGTAAATATGAAATCGCAGAAAAAGTGCACACTTTCTTTTGGTACAGAGTGAAACCGTACACCAGCAACAAAACCGCTGGAAAAAATATCTAGCTAACGTTATTTTTATGTCGAGAGTACTTTGGTCCAGTGACACTGCGGATCCGAAGGTTGTGGGTTCAAGAATTTCATGACCTTCCCGGGCCCAACCCAGGAACCGTCGAGAAGACTTAGTATAAGAAGTAGAAAACGTTTCCCATAGGTCGTTAAATATATAAATAGAAACCAGAAGATCGAAAATGCTTAACATTATTAATTGATTATAATATAACATTTTCCAGGATATTAAAAGCTTTATCAACATAACACATTTAAATCGAACCGGAAGTGCCATGAATGACGTCACTGTGACGACACTGTTTGCCTTGATCGTCGCCATATTTGCCGTCGGCGGCATGATCGGGGGACTCGCAGCGGGGTGGTGGTCTGACTTCTTCGGCAGGTAAGAAATGAACTTATCATACTCTGTCTTAGCGATTGCACGTTGTTTTTTTTTGTTGTTGTTTTTTTTTTATGAGAAAGCCATACAGTAGGATAAAGCGCAAATTGATCGAATTCGCAAATTAAACGAACATTTCTCGCCAAATTTGACTTTACATAAGTCCATTTGTAATTGTGTCTTGCAGAAAGTTTGGGATGATCATCAACAATATCATCGGGATCTCGGCCTGCGTCCTGATGTACATGAGTCGGACAGCTGTTTCCTACGAGATGTTAATCGTCGGGCGTTTCCTCGTCGGGATAAGTAGTGGTAAAATTTGTAAATTTTTACATTTTTTTCACGTGGGGCTTATTTTCTTGGATTTCATCCATGGTTTTATCCAATCTCTTTATTAATTCACGTCAATTTGGAAACGAGTCCTTAAATCAATCCCTATCTACGATTTCTAGGTTAGATCATTACTTGCGCCTTTGAAGGTATATGGAAGATGCTTGTACAGATTTCAGGAAATATCAAAGTGATGAAAACAGGATCGAACATAACAGTCGAGGACATTCTAAAACGCCAATTAAAAATCGATCACATACTATAAAATTGTTGTCCAGTAGGGTCAAGTCCTCGTCTTTACATTCGCTGACATTAAATATCGTTGATTATTAAGTTAAGGTATTTCGTTGTTACATTTATTCATATTTTCTTCGGGATTTATTTTCGTGGATAAACTCTCCACTGATTCGATGCAAATTTATGATTTCAGAGTAGCATTTATCATATGTCCACGATGTGATAGAAAATGCGATCTTCTTTTCTGTTTTTGCCATTTTTCTATCATTCGATCTGGTGACATAATTATTTATTAGACGTCATTTTAATTTTTTAAACCCAGTTTAAATTGACGCGACGTCAATTTAAAATTTTGTTGTTTTCTTCTCTTTTTTTTCATGAAAATCTTTACGTTGTATGAGTATGAGTCTTTAATACAAGAAAAAAAATAAGAAAGTTATATTTGGAATGATTTTAGAACAATATTTCCATAAACAACTTTTTTTAACATAAGGTTAGTCTCATTATTATTGTAAATCTATGTTATCATTTATTTCATTTCATTAACAGAAATATTTATTGTTATCATATAAAATAATAATATATAGCTCTCATTTCTTACTCAAAGCCATCTGTTATTTTATTTCAGGACTGTTTACCGGATTAACGCCTCTCTACTTGTCCGAGATATCGGCTGTGAACATTCGGGGAGCCTTGGGTACATTGCATCAACTTGGTGTGGTAACCGGCCTATTGCTGTCACAGATACTGGGGTTTCCTGAGATACTTGGGAACAATCAATACTGGAATCTCTTATTGGGTAAAACTTTGATATTTACACGAAAGCGCTATTAACATTGATGGCTATATTTCTATTACGGTATTTTTGCATTGGCGCAGCAAAAAGTAAAAAAGATAAAACAAAATAGACAAACCAGTATTTCGATAAGTTGGGCAAACCTCGAAAATTCATATGCTACTCCGCCTAGTGAGAAACGACAAAATCAATATTTTTCTCGTCGAGTCGAAATCTTGTCTTAATGATGTTATTGGCGAAATATGAAAAAACTGTGTATCGTATGTTAAAGGTACCAGACAATTATTCGAAATTTCTTTTTGAAAGTTTGCTCCGCTAAGTGCTCAGTCTGTTTGTTCCCAATAAAAATCTGTTATGGATTACTAAAGTCATAAACGATAATATATAACACGACATTCACTATGCGTATTCCAGGGCTGGGACTGGTCCCCTGCGCGGTACAGCTGTTAACCATGCCTTTCTGTCCAGACAGTCCTAGATATCTGATACTGAAGAAGAACCGAGAACCACAGGCGAGAAAAGGTATGTTTATGTCATCTTCCATTTTATATCTTGGGTACATGTATATAGTACAAAATACGACTGAATAAAATTCCGAACTTGAAGTTACTATTTTTTATATGACGTAAATTCGTATTTGATGTATATAAGACCGAACGTTTTTCGTCTAGTTTTGACGGAGTTATGACCCTTGCGTTGATGAAAAACCTGCCATATTCCTTGCAAGCGTGAATATTCGTGCCTATGTAGTTTTACATGTGTGCTCAAGTTAGTTTAACACTAAACCTTAACAGCTGATTTTTAATGTCTTGTAATTTTAAACAAACATTAATCATATGACTCGCATTTCGTGTCAAAACAAAAATTAAAACTCAGTTTTAAGAATATACTTTATAATCATTAATTCTCTTGGGAGACTAATCTTCACCAATTTCGTTAAATTGTTTTATCCAAGAATATCTATCACCACGAAAACCGTTCATTTAAGAAATCCCATGTTACCTAGGACCTGAGCCCACGAATATATGTACCAACGAAAATTTCATAAATATTTTGTTTTTACTCCGGAATTATCAAGGTGCGATTTTGACAGAATTTGCCTAATATATGTCCGAGTTGTTAGAGCGCCCGCCCTGGAAACGGGTGTTCCTGGGTTTGATCCCCTGCCGAGAAAGTCGTAAAAATGGTAAGGTATAGCTCCTTTGCTTGGCGCTCATCATGTATGGGTAGTCCTAGGAACGGTTGACCAGGTGTCTAGATAGTGTGACTGGGTGTGATCTCATGCCACATATCTACGGCGTGATACTGCAGTGTGGCAGCATTATATCGATCTCATGCAGACATAGTGTCAAACTGACGGAAATGCTGTCGGCGGGAAATTTAACCTAATAAACAATAAACAACCAATAAAATATGCTGAATAAAAAAAAGATGTAAACCAGTCATTCATCATTGCTACCGATCCGAAGATTGCGAGTTTAATCCATGGGGCGATAATTGTTAAAGACCTTCACAGGCACAAACAACTGGCACAACAAAATAAGTTTAAATTTTATATGAGTAGATTAGCAAACCGATCCGAAGATTGCGAGTTTACAATGTGATATTTTATAAGCTCTGAGGTGCTGCGAGGTACAATGCAACGTGCAGACGACTTGGGAGAGATATTCTGAGGAAAGACGCTCAACCTGAACAAGAGGTAAGGGAGATCACTCTTAAAAATCGTCGTTCTCGATTCATAGCAGTGTTTCTTCCGCTACCTCGGAATCCTTGTTGTTTACAGATTTGGCGATCGTTATTGCATATATGTTTGTTTGTTGGGTTTAACGTTCTAAGTATCCCCAAATCTCAAACTTGGGGATGGTGGGGTTGGTTTTATAAATACAGAAGAACTTTACCGATATTGGGTCAGTACCTTAAGGTCAAGGTCGCAAGGCCAATCTTTAATCAACACACACACGTTATGTGATATGAACTTACTGCCAATGTTATTTTGTTTAAATCTATTTACGTATCCAATTTAAATATTATGAAGTTTTTTTTGTTTTTTTCATTGTTGATGAATATGACTAGTAACCCAATATTTGGTGTACCAAAAAATGTTATATAGTTATTGATTGACTGATTGATTGATTGATTGATTGATTGATTGATTGATTGATTGATTGATTGATTGATTGCAGGTTGGGATCATCGGATTGTTCAGGGACACGTCACTACGGAAGGCTGTGCTTATCAGTATAGTAATGCAGCTCTCTCAGCAGCTCTCCGGCATAAATGCTGTACGGTTTGTCAGTTTACGTTAATACTTACATATATTCATTTATATTCATAACTAGGCATTCTTTCTGTTATAGCAATGTCCTGAAATATATAACATTAAATAATAAATAAATATGATTAAGAAATTGTAAAAAAAAAAAAAAAAAATAAATAAAAAAATAAAATTAATTAATTAATTTATTCAGATTTAAGTTCGAGTGTAACAAGATTATACATATATGTCCATTGAAAGTAGACATTGATTTTTTATACATTGATCAATTTTAGGGGTGCTTTTCTAAAAACGATGTTATATCTTATTTATAGAGGCTACCTTTTATATCATAAATCACATATATAATCAAACGTACACACATATATTATTGACACTTTACACATATGTTTGATTATCGTTAATCAATCCGAATAAACAAACACATGATCAAGTTTGATACTCCACACATGTTTTTTATTTGTTGTTTGTTAATCTCCCCCCCCCCTTTACCTCCCCAGATTTTTTACTACTCCTTCAACCTGTTTAAAACCACCGGGATGGACAAGAAAAACGGCTGCCACCGCAACTTCCGGTTTTTGGAGCGACCATGATCCTCATGACGGTCATCACCATACCGCTGATGGACAGGGTCGGGCGTCGAACCCTGCACCTGGTCGGACTAGGCGGCATGTTTATCTTCAGTGTTCTTATTACGCTCTCTCTCACACTGACGGTACGCCATATTGTTTTTTATTGTCTCTCTCTTTAAGCCATTATATATGACCCTGTCTATTAAAATAATAACAATATATATAGATAGATAGATAGATAGATATATAGATAGATAGATAGATAGATAGATAGATAGATAGATAGATAGATAGATAGATAGATAATATATATATTAAACCAGATTTTGTTCATAAAACATGTTCACCCATTCTAACGTTCTAGTATTTTGTGTTACGTTTGAATTTTTTCCACTATTTTGACGTTACAGTAATAAAATTGACGTCATTTCCGTTGTTTATTTTTTATCCTGGTGAAGGCGTTGGCCGAAACATTGAAAAAAAAATAACAATGTAGAAATTATTTTTCATTACTTATAGAAGTTTTCCCAAAATCAACTTTGTCCATATTTGTACATATATGTTTGTAAAATATGTTGCCTTTTTTATTTTTGTGTCACATCAGTTAATTTTCACGAGGAACTTATGTTTGCTGATTTCTTGAATGATATCTTCTATAAAGATCAATCCAACAAAATATTAGAAACATTAATATACAAAAATATGCATTAACGAAATTGTAAGTATTGCAGATTCAACATTAATTAATGTCCGGAAAAAATGAGTTTGCAGTACATTCATTGCTTTAAAACATTAATATTTTTTCTAATATTTCATTTCAGTATCTCGCAGACTGGCTGAAAATTGGCAATATTGTGGTATCCTTACTGTACGTGGTTTTCTTCGCAGTGGGACCCGGTAAATAAACTTTTTTTAGGTTTGAAAATAAATTTGATTCATGAACTTTTTTTTGAATTGCATGAAAGCTTCTATCATTTAAGGTGTATATAAAATACATATTATCACCAGTTCTGAAAAAGTGTGGTAATTATAATTTAATATCTTTGAGATTTTAAAGCTGATAATAATACAAATGTACTATACAGCTTCTTCACACATTTTTTTTTCTTTGTATGCTATTAAAGCACTAATTAATTTTAAGGGAGTACAAGAGCAAACTCTAACACCTATAAATGACCAAATGCGAGGATATTAAATAAAGTTATAGAAAGGTTACTAATGAACTGAAGCAATTTTGTCTTTGATAGTAAATTGAACTTTTAGTACATTTCAAATTCGATAGTCAAAAAATAGTCAAGTCATGCGAGTCCCAGAATTTAATGTATGGCTGATTTTTGCTCACAACAAATGATAATTGAGAATTATATGAAATATTTTGGTAAACTTCCTGTCCAGTTGCAGTTGTAGACCTTTTGTACAACTGTGTTTTAGGTTCGATACCCTGGATGATCGTGTCCGAACTGTTCACCCAGGGCCCACGTGCGGCCGCCATGAGTATCTCTGTGCTAACCAACTGGCTAGCCAACTTTGCAGTGGGTTACTCGTTCCCCTATCTGCAGGTATTGTACACCGGAAGTGACGCAGTAACAGTATCAATCCTGTGCATACTGGGTAGAAATATCTGCCAACAGGCTAAAAATGCTAATTCCCGATGGTTGTGTTATAGGTTTTTATCATGGGTTTGTGTCCCAAAAAGCTTATACCCGAGGGATGGTCTATAAGTATCATAATGATTTTGCGACCCAAAAAAACGTGTACCTGGGGGATATTTATCATGGGTTTGCGTCCCAAAACGTTTGTACCCAAGGGATGGATTATGAATGTCTATCATTGGTTTACAACGTAAGAGGCTTGTACCCGCTGGAAGGATATAAAAAACACTATCCAACACTGTATACTCATCACTGGTATCTACCTTACATGTTTGCCATCCTAGTATATTATAACCGAAATTTCATTCATAAATATCATTTAGCGTCATAATATATATGCATACTCATACATGACGTCATATGCAATATACGAGTAGATACGTACAATGACGTCATTTAGAAATGATTTATTTTGTCGCGGGATTATCTTAATTAGTGATTGACTAATTTAGAGAAATAAAACGGACTTGCGATTTTCCGAGAATTTCAATTTCCCCCCTCAGTCCTCGGATTTTTTCAATTTTACTGTTGAAAATTTTAGATCGACTAAACTATCAATTGTATGGTAAAACAGTTGGAATTGTTTGATTTGCAATATAACTGTATTATTTTCAACTGTTAAATGGTATTTGTATTGCAGAGAGGAATTGGCGATTTCTCTTTTTTGCCATTTTCTGTCCTTTTGGGCTTTTCTGGCTCTTCACATTGAAGTACGTACCGGAAACGAAGAACAAAACGATAGAAGAAATTACAAGGGAGTTAAACAGAACTGAACCTGCGATGGAGCCACTGGTGAAGTGTACGAACGGCCTGTCTCCACACTGGATGAGGTCACGAAAATATAGAAATCATTTTGTAAAGAATAGCGTAAATATGCTTCGGTAAATTTTCAAATGCTGGTGAAATTTAGCTGTTGGTTGACTCATCAGATCGTCGGTGAATCACGACGAAAGCGGAAATGACGATGATGAGTGACGTCATTTTTTCACGAACATTCAAACTGCTTTAAATGACAAAAAAAACAGATATAACCATTTCAATTTATATTTTTGTTCGCTAGGGGACATGACCTTATGTATTTTGATAGGATATCCCAGCACATTATCGAATTACACAATTAAAGACAATAGACTCAAGACAACAAATATAATGTTGCATATTTTGATGGGATGGGGGTTCCGTGGCCGAGTGGCTTTCACTTAGCCCTTCACAGCTATGGGTTCGATTCTCGGTCAGGTCACGTTCCAGGCGAAGAAACCTTGGCCTGCCGTTGGTCGATGGATCTACCTATGTGCCTGTTTTCACCAAGAGCTTTCTTCTATCTGTAGTTAGCTGGACGTCGCTATATATGTGTACAGTGTAGCGAAGGTCCACACAAAACAATAACGACTTTTTTGCATTAAAGTTATACTGTTTTGAAATTAGAGTTTTCATACACTTAAATGTATTATCTATGGATTTTATATATTATATGCAAATTTTTTCTTTTTTTTGTTGTTGTTGTACTTTTTCCCAAAACAAAAATACATTAAATTTGAATGTGTTTATAGGTTATATTTTTTAAAGAATGATATAACCCTCAGAAAACTACAATTGTTCAACTAACAAAAAGGGGTTTAAGATAAAAAATAATAATAAATAAATAATTGTCAGATTTAATTTCACCCCAAAATTATTTTCTCGCCATTTCCTTGATTTCATCGAAGTGTCATACAAATAAAAACAATGGATATTTTCAGTGTTTACAGATTCATTCATTTTTGACATACACGCTATCCCTAAACTTACACTTGAGTAGTCAATGGTTGATCTGGTTTACACAAAATAACACATTTCATATTTTTAGGGATACTGTTTGTTAGCATGACCTAGTCATGAAGGGAAATCTGTTATCTACTGCTAAAACTGGAAAGGTTTCATTAAGTTAAAAGTCACACATTTTCTACATTGCCTTTTTAAAAAAAAAAATAAAATGACCAAGTAGAAAATGTGTTGAAATATAATCCATCAACTACCAGCTTCTTTAATCTGTAAAAGAAAATCGTCTTATAATAAATTTATCAGTACAACATAAAACAATTATGGTACCCTGATTAACACATTAGCTCAACAAACGTGTTTCGACGCCGTGGCAAACAGCGCATGCGCAGATCAGACCACACATTCCAGGACCCGTCTTAACAGCGTGTCTTCCTGTTTTTCGTACAATATTGTAGCTCATTTTACACGGTCTGTGTAGCAGCGAAAAAATGTCATTGTTTCAAAAACATTTAAAGTTTAGTAAATTAATATACATGACGTCATATATGAATGGGGTGAAAGGTTTTAAAAGTACCAGTGCTCGCAGTGTCATTTTAGAGATGATAAAAAAAAAGGTATCATTCAGATCACAAGAGTATACAGTTGAACTTGTATAAGCGATCACCTGCATTAAGCGGTCAACCTGCATTTAGCCCTCAATTTTAATATACCAAACTTAAGCACTTTGTTTATTGCTCCCTTGACTGGCTTCTTAAGACAGGTTTGACTGTAGATTCCAATTAAAAAATTTTTCATGTATTACGTTGTCACAATATCACGCAAAAAGCACAGTTCTCATTTTATTTTATTCATAAACCACTATCAATTTAGTGGTATTAATTATTTCATGAAGTAGTTCCTTATTTTGGCATCTTACCCTAAAAATGATAAGGCTTCTTGATTCAATGTTAATGTACATGCATGTAATGGCGGAAACGGAAGTTTTGAGATCCACTACCACTGTCCGTTCAATAATATTTCACGACCAACCTTTGTGCAAAAGGCCGTTCAAAAGCAAAAATAGTCGAAATTCAGAAGTATTTTGAAACAAAAGCCAAACCCTAACCATGTCTTATTCAGATAAAACTAAATTTTAATCAAAATTAACCCCTAAAATGTCTTATTCGGATTCAGTCTTTTGGCGAAGCAAGTTGCCGATAAGAATGATATTATACAAGGCCTTGACGAAAATTAGCAGCGCAAAGAACGTGCGGTCCCAGATGATAACGGCTTCCTGATAATTGACGCCACTGTCGGGGAAAGCCCTCTCGTTTTCCGATGACAACTCTTTATCTTTCATAAACTTTCCTTCTTTTTCGTGCACCTTGGTTTTATACTTCATCATAAAAAAAAAAAACTATTCTTTAAAGATGGATGGAAAGCAGGTAAATTGGCCTCCTATTTTTTTCACGTCTCCGTGAATCCGTCAACATTCCGGTGAAACCGTGTTGGGTTTGAGAGAACTGTTGGACCTTTCGATTTTCCTCAGATCGTCTGTTGGAATACTCAACAGATCGTCATGCGTCAAACGTGTGCGGGATTTTGTAGCACGTGATTTTCTCAAGCATTCGGATGACCTTGGTGTGAAAGGAACCGAGTACTTCGGTTTTCGGTTTATAATAAGTGCGCGTGAGAATGATTGATATAATAACGCAGCAGCTGTCGATGGCAAACGTTCCACAGACGTAGATACCTTAAAAAGTAAAAATAAAAAATGGACTAATATACTGCATAAACGACTATATTTCGTGGAGCTTAAATTTCGTCGTGTCTGCTTTAAATCCTTCAATGCAAATCTTATGGGAGATATGTCCATTTCTGTATTAATATGGCGAAATCATATTTTTCGTGAGCAGAAGTTTTATCGTTGATTTTGTGTAAGGTTATATCAATGAATATCAACATCCACCACGAAATAGACATTTAATATACCTCGCGTTTTCTAGAACACTGAAATGTATGCCAACGAAACAACAAATATTCAACAGTATGCATAAGGTCCAAACTGAATAAACACTGTCTATCAATATTCATGGATAAGATATGCATAAATCAGCGAAATTAACAACTTGACAAGTTGCATGCTGATATTTCAAGATATTCATATTGATAAATCAAAGGACTGAGTGTCCTAATGTTGCGTTAAGCATAAAATGGAACAAAAAAGGAAAAAGTGTAGCTTGTAATTTGGAACCCTTTTATTGATTTCCCACACGAAATGGATCTTGTAGCTGTGAGGGCCGAACGACATATACATTTTTTGGGGCAAATTGTGTTAATTTAACCAAGGACACATTACATGCCAAAGTAGCAGGAACTGCTGCACTCCACTGACTAACGTCACACAATTTCATTCATGGTATTTTCATCTGACAACTTTTTTCCCTACGCAAAACAAAGTGCACGTATATCTTGCTGGTTAGAGGGCATTGAATTTTGATATCCGTTTGTCATTTTCGCTATCGGTTACAAAAATAATTCGTTTGTAAATAATGAAACATAATAAATTGGTGTTTATGAACCCCACCGAAAAAACATTATTCCGGAAGTCAAATGAGCACGACTGCGCATTGCGAATTTGCAACTGTCAATAAGTTTCAGAACCAACGACTAATATGATAGAAGAACATCTAGATACAGAAACAAAAGGGAAAACATATTTTTGGTAGATCTAATATAAAAATTTAAAATTTTTAAATAATATAAAGAAAAGAGAAAGAATAATACCTAGAACGGAAGTCGTTGTTGCCATATCAGGATTTGCTGGTATGAAAATTGTCAGAAGGAACGCCATTGATCACCAAAACGAGGTAACCGGAAGTTAACTCTCTCCCCACCGGAAATGGAATTAAATGGTGCTGCCATTTTAAAAAAGACGAAACAATTATAGGAAAAAGGTGGTAAAAAGATTATTTCCTCCTTCCCCTTGGTTTTTATTTTAAGATCAATTGGGGGAAAAATTCTGTGGTCCCATTTAGATTTTCTGAATGGAGCTTTTTTTAATGCTAGAATCAACGACGTCCCAAGACCCACTCTCCCTGAAGTTAAAAAAAAAAAAACACCAAGCATTAAACTTTAAGGGGTATTTATAGTTAAACATTCAATTTATCATACAATTTTAAAATTTTTAAATTTTCCAACTAAATTTAACTGAAATATTCATTCCTAAACATAAGAAACCGGAAATGTATGAAAAATTCAAAAGGAAATTAAAAAAAATTTTACATCTTCCTTCCTCAAATGAATTCCCTTTTTTTTTTTCTTAAAAAAAGTTATGTAAAAATCCGATTTAATTTCAAAGGAAAAACCCAGACAGTTTTCGCATGCGCGTATTAAAGAAATGTAGGCGTCAAAGTTTCCCTGTCCCAGAGTTTCCTCCAGCTGAGGGTCTGACAATGGGAGGCCCCATGACGTCAAAATCAAGTTGACAATCTTGAACGTCAAAAAGGGAATATTTTGCGTCCCGGGAAACATGAAAACCCTTTCCCCCCAATGACATCAAAAATATAACTTTAAGATAAAACCCTATTTATCCCATTTAATAATTGAAGGCGGGTCTCTAAAGTTTTTAAAAATGCTGGCCCATTTTGTGAATAAATAAATAAATGAATGAATGAATTAATTAATTAATCAATTAATTAATTTGGGGGGGGGGGGGGGGGGAGGACGTTCATGTCTATGTTAATGATTTTAACCTAAGTTGGAGTTGTCGTCTACAACCAAGTCACCAGTCCTACTTATAATGTAAATAAATAAATAAATTTGAAGAGGGAGGGGGGGAGAGAGAGAAGTGAGAAGCTATTAAGGCTGGGCTATTTATTTACTTTAATTTTACAACAAAGATGGAATTTGTCTCTCTAACCACAATAAGAATTAGGGGTTCCCATTCCCCACGTTCCCCCCTATGCTCACGGGGGTAATCAATGATCGTCACTGCCCAAAATCCTACGACCCTTGTCTGGACGGAAATAAACAAAACAAAGTGACTACTTGGAAACAATCAATTTCTCTATTAAAATATATATTTATGTATATATAAATAATATAAATAAGTGTTTCAAGAAAAAAATAAGTAAACAGGTGACTAAATTAAGAAAGAAAGAAATAATAAGGAACAAACCATTCAGATGATACTTCCGGTTTCAAGTTCTCTTCCAGGGCGGAAAAAATATGTGTTCATACACTTCCGGTACCCAAAACAATCGGTCATCGTTTCCAGCTGGAAGGAGTGTGTAAACGTTGCAAAACAAAAATTGTATGTCGTGTTTTTTTTTTCTTCGAAATATTTTTTTAAAAATGCAACTATGGGAAAATTTCTATTAACAATTTTTTTATATTTTTTTTTGTTATTTCATTCCCTTCATTTCTGACACCCGTTCCAACCAAAAATTTTAACTACACATATGCTGAACGCAAAGCAAGGGGCTAAACAATTCCTTTTAATGCGATCAAAAAAAAACGCCGCAAGGGAGAAAAAAAAAACGGGGAAAAACAATGACGTACTTAAAAATACGCTAAGCAAGGGAAAAACCCAAATTAAACATTTTAATGGCGTATCCTAAAATGACCCAATCAAGGAATAAACAAAATAATGTGCCAAAAAAGGGATAAAAAATCCAGTACTTAACTTAACAATAGCGTAAAGCAGAAAGCTTTCCCAGTGCCATCTTGACGACATTTATATTTTTTTCAATCGGCATGTCTCAGCCCTTGATCTCCCTAATCCCCATGCCGTATTTTACAGTTTACCATCGCAATGTTTCGGATTCTCAAAAAGTTTGGCATACTTCGCCAGTAAAACGGCTCTTTGTATTTATAACAGTTCCTTTACAAATAATTTATCAATTTAAAAGGGATTATTTTCGAAAAAAATTTTTAAACTAAGATGACAGGTAAAGAAAAAAAAATAACAAGAAAAATACACATTATAATTTATCTCCTGTAATATTTGGTCAATTGTTTCATCAAAAGGAAAATGGCAATTCAAGCAAAGCTGATGCAAAGTACATTTATTATTATGAATGCGTTTGTGTTTCCAAACTCAAGGGAGTTGATAAAAGAAACGCAAAGAATTCTAATTCAAACGCCATTTGCAAAGGTAAATCCGTTTCTGAATTGTTGACGTCTTAATTTCCCTGTATACGATTGACTTGCCGAACCCAATTTTCCCTCATTTGGGGCCTTCGTAATTAAAAAGTTTATTTTAATCCCTTTTTTAAATAAAATAATGATAATAATACAACTTATATCGACAAACTTCAATCAAGAATAATTAAAAATCTCATAGTTTCCTCCTCCATATCAAATTACATTTTTCAAATGAAAAGTAAAAAAATAATTGTAAAATTTACCATGGAGCCACATTAGATTTAAATCTCTGGCATGACGTACTGAATTAAACTACAAGTACAATTTATACAAAATAAAAAGAAATTACAAAAAAACAAAAAATAAACAAAAAAAAACAATGCAAACAACAATACATTCAAAAACACAACAATAATACAATACAAAAAAAATACAAAAACCAATAGAATACAAAAAATACATGCAAAAAATACAATAAAAAACAACAACAACAATACAATAAAAATTTTTAAAAAAAACAAAAAAAAAAGGGAAAAACGATAACCAAAGAAAAATGGACAGTTATCTCGAAATAACGAAATATTAAACTCGAAAAGATGAAATACCCGTAATTGCCATGATAAAATGTGAACATTTGCCTTTTTTTCTGTCAAAGTGATGATTGAACAACACGTCCCCTTTTCTCAAATTATGGCCAAACTTTGGGTCACACATCCCCGGAAAAAAGTTTGGCTTGAATCTTCTTGTATTCTTCTATTACCACAAGGTTATTTGGACTAATGCCCACACTGTCCAACAAAATTTTCTTGGCTTCTTGGCTTGCAGATTGTCTCACCCAAAACCATCGCTTTTTTCCAGGCTGCATCGTCCGGTTTTTAATTGATTTAAATATCCCCCACCACAATTGAAACGTTCAAGCACATACAGTCGTGACATTGTCTATCTTCAAACCCTACTTTTGTTTTGACTTTGGTCAGTTCTCAAACTTAAATTGCCATCCAAAAGTCTTTTTGTTCTCCCACTCTCACGGGCATAAAAGACTGTATCATTTCTAACTGGAGATGCCCCCATGAATCTCAAACTTGTGGTTTTTTTTTGATACTTCCCTATTTTTTTAAAAAAGCGAATCTCTAAAAGGTTCTCGTTACCAAAAGGAATGTGGATACCAAATCCCCAGATCGGGGTGATTCATAAAATTTCGAATTTTATCGTTTAATTAAAACCCTGGTTTCAATTTTAAAAATTTGGGGAAAAACCAAAAACCCCTTGAAAAGTTGATTTTAAAATTTTAAAATTTTTTTTTTCCCTTAAAAAGGGGAAAAACGAAAAAACGGGGGCCCTTCATTTAAATTTTTTTTAAGTTCTCCTTTTACCTTTGGGTTTTTTGGGATAATAACCCCCAAAATTTTTTTCCCTTTGGGCCTTTTTTACGGGTTTTTTCATCATCGCTCCCCTTTTGTCACTACTCACGGGGTTTGATCATAAGAAATGAGAAAAGGGGTTTTAATTTTTATACATAAAAAACTCCGCCCACCTGATCTCAACCTATAAAAAAAAGGTGTACCCTCCATTTTATCACTCTAAAAAACCCAAAATTTAGACTCCCTTTTTAAAAAAAGGGCCTGCACACATTTGATGGGGGGAAAGGGGCAACTACAACAAACATGACAACTAAAACAAATTTTAAAAAAAAAAAAAAAGTGAAAAGCAAAACCCATGTCAGAAAGGGGGGCATTATCATCGGCTTTTTCAAAAAAACTTCAACACCTCAAACGGGGGAAAAAAAAAAATTTTAATTTTAAAAAACCCCCAAAAAAAAAAAAAAAGAAAAAAAAAAAAAAAAAAAAAAAAAACCAAAAAAAAATAAAAAAAAAAAAAAAAAAAAAAAAAAAAAAAAAAAAAAAAAAATTAAAATAAAAAAAAATAAAAAAAAAAAAAATAAAAAAAAATTTAAAAAAAAGTTAAAAACAAAAAAAATCCCCCCCCCCGAAAAAAATTAAATAAAGTTTAAAAAAGGGGTTTTCCGGGTTTGGGGCCAAAAAAAACCCCGGGGAAAAATTTTGGGTTTCTCACCCCCAAAAAAGCCCCCATTTCTAAAAAAATTTTAAAAAAAAGGGCCCAAAATTTTTTATCCGTTTAAAAAAAGGGAAAAAGGAAAAAAAAAAAGAAAAAATAAAAACCCGGAAACGATAAAAAATTTAAAAAAAAAAAGGCCCAAATGGGCCCCTCCAAAAACCCGAAAAAAGGAAAAAAAAGATTAAAAAAAGGGTTTTTTCCCTTGGGGAGGAAAAAAAACCCAAGGTTTTGGGAACCCCCCAAAAAAACCCGGGGAAAAAGGGAAAACCAACCTTTTTTCCCCCAAAAAGGGTAAAAAAACAAAAACAAAAAAAAAATTAAAAACAAAACCCGCAAAAAAAAACCTAAAATTTTTAATAAAAAACCAGTTTTAAAAAAAAATTGGGGGGTTTTAACTTTTTTTTGGGGGGGAATTGGAACATTTTTTTTTTGTTTTTTAAAAAATTTAAAAAAAGGAAAAAAATAAAAAGTATTGGGTTTCTTTTTTTTAATTTTAGTGTCCTGAAAAACCGAATTTTTGAAATTTTCCCAAAAATTTTTAAAATTTTAAAAAACCCCCCCGGGTTTTTTTTCCCTTTGGGGTTTAACCCCCGGGAAAAACCCCCCAAATGGGTACATAAAAAAGGGGGAAAAAATTTTAAAGTTAATTTCTGAAACCCTTTTTTTTTTAAAAATTTTTCCCCCTTTTTTGGGAAACCCCCAAAAAAGAAAACCCCAAAAAACCCCCTTCAAAAGGGGCTTCGGGTTTTTAAAATAAAAAAAAAGTAAAATTTTAAAAAATTAAGGGGCCAAAGGGGAAAAAGGTTTTAAAATTTTCCCCTTTAAGTAAAGGGAAAGATCTTTTTTTAAAATTATGAAAAAAAAAATAGGGTCCCAAACCACCCTTTAAAAAAATATTAACGGTAAAAAAAAAGGAAAAATCTTAAATTTATTCTTTTAACCCAAACCACAAGAATAAAATACCCTTTAAAATTTGGTATGCTGATGAAAAAACTAATTTGTCTTATTGAGATATTCAATTCAGAATATGCTTGTATGCTCTCTGACATAAAAGGTCCGGTAACCTAACCTTCTCACCACCTAAGGCTAATCAATGGCTGCTAGCAATAGCAAGAATAAACACACATCATGAAATCTGCATTTATTCAAACTTTGGTAATAGACCTATAGAACGTGTTGAGTGATTATAATATATTCATGAGTTGATATTCAAAAATAAAAATTGGTGAGTACACCTTTTTTTGGGATAATGTATTTGGTTAACTATTTGTATTGTGTTAAGTGAATGGCTTGTAAAAATATTTTAATTAAAAAAGTTGTTTTAATAAAAATCAAAAATCCATTGCAGGACTTCTATAATATGCTTTCATTTGGAGAAAAATAAGCTCATGAAACACTGACAGTTCTTGAAAGTATCTCCAACTTTTATACGGATACTTCGAAATCAACAGCTCAGGTTTTTTTTATCCAAACATTGGGTGAAGCCATTGTACCCTTTACCGTATGAATATTCATAAACAAATTTATGATTTGATGAATAATTAATTTACTAAACTTAATATGGTACATGAAACAATGTTTTTTTATCTTTTCCCTACAGATTGTAGAATCTGAGCTACAATATTTTATAAGCAAACAGAAGAGACCCTGAGCTGTCTGATGTGGTTCTCCTCTGTTTGCCTATTCATCTAAACGAATATGTATGAAGTAAAGAATTAAGCTTCCATTTTAGGAAATGTTTGCACAAATGTCTGAAACGAATCTAGAGCTTAAACTGATTTGCAAGAATATTTACTTAATAATTCATGTCAAAAATAAAATTTAAATAAGTTTTATACTATCTTTGGTAGAAAATGATATGTATTTTTTCAATTTGACTTGACTATTTGAGTTTACCGTCGCATCGACAGTATTTCAGTCATATAGCGATGTCCAGTTAATTAAAGGTGGAGAAAAATCCCGAACGCACGGAGGCTTTTTAGCTCACCTAAGCACAAAGTGCTTTGTCCGGCGTCCGTCATGCGTCGTGCTCGTCAACGTTTGCTTTCAACGACATCTCCCCCTAAACCGCTGAGCAGATTTGATGAAATTATACAGGAATGATCCTTAGATGGTACTGAGCAAAAATAGCTTAAATCGTTCCGATCCGCCAACCAAGATGGCCACCACAGCTAAAAATAGAAAAAAATCTTAAAACGACATCGCCTCCTAAACCGCTAAGCAGATTTTAATGATATTCAATAGAAATGATCATTGGGTGATACTGCACAAAAATAGCTAAAATCTTTTCGGAATGATTATTGGATGATGCTAAATAGCTAAAATCTTCCTGGTGCACCGACCAAGATGGCCGCTAGAGGTAAAAATAAAATAATCTTTAAACGACATCTCCTTTTTAACCGCTGAGCAGAATTTGATGAAATTTTACAGGAATGGTCCTTAGCTAATACTAAGCAAAATTACATAAAATCATTACGATCCCCCAACCAAGATGGCCGCCAAACCTAAAATTTAAAAAAAAAATCTTGAAACGACATCTCCTTTACCGCTGAGAAGATTTTAATGAAGTTTTATAGGAATAATTCTTAGGTGGTACTGAGCAAATATAGCTAAAATTATTCCGATCCCCCAACCAAGATGGCTGCCAGAGCTAAAAATAGGAAAAACCTTTAAACGACATCTCCTCCTAAACCGCTAAGCAGATTTTAAATTTTAAATTCAATGACTAGTTAGAAAAAATAGCTAAGATCGTTTAGGTCTGCCAACCAAGATGGCCACCAGAACTAAAAATTAATAAATTTTAAATACTATATAATTCATTATGCATATTTTTTTCCTTACTTAAGCTTTTTCTCTCTAGAAGTTGAATTTACCTGAGTAATTTAGGGCCATCATGGCCCCCTTGTTTAAATTGGGGGGGGGGGGGGGGGGGTATTTGGCAAATTGGATGTAGCCTTATATCTATATCTAAGATATATAAGCAGAAAAAATCCTGCCACTAGATGAAACTGGCATCGGTCCATCAATCCCAGAACCAGCGGTCCAGTGAAATTCCAGTCATGCTTGGTGGAATTTACAATAATATTTCATTTGTCAACTAAAAGGTAACTTAGTCGTGTGAAATTTGCAGGTTGACAAAAATACAAATGTGTAAGAAATTGCACGTAAACTAATTCTGTACCTCGTAATGACATGTTTTAACGCACAGGCAAACAGAATAGACTCTGATCAGACAGCTCTGTCTTTGCAAACACTGTTGTAATTCAGATTCTAGACAGTATGCATGGCAAAGAAAAATGTATTGTTCTATATACCATGTAAAGTTCAATCAACTGATATTCATAAAACCATAAATTTACTTGAATACTAAGGAGGTAGAGTGTAAATAGGTCAGGTACACCAGATTATTCTAGGATAGATATTGGGGAACCAGATCAAACTGAAAGAAGGTCTCGACATGAACTGTAGATGTAGAATAGAATGTATAAAACCTGATCCACCTGTAAGTAGCTTGCTGACTGATCTTGCTTCAAACTAATTTCATTTTGAAGGCATCTGTTCCCAGATATTCCCATATGGGGATATTTTACCCCCATATTGGTCTTCAGTCCCCCCAGTTTTTAGAGCTTTGCTACAAATCTCTTACAGAGAGGGTACAAACGTTTAAAAAAAGCACAAATTTTACCCCCACTTTCAAATCTTATATGAACACTGGCCTGTTTCTCTCAAGGTATTTCAGATTAGGAATTTCCTCAACTCTTAATTTTCTTAATTTTTTATCACCAGATGAGTATTAAGATTTTGAAGAAAAAATACAAATGTATGCCATTTTCTTCGAATTATGCCTTATGGTGCATTTTGTTATTCTCTAGGTCAATAAATAATGGAGAATAGATCTTCAGCCTTTGATCTGAGTAACCAGATCGTTATAGTACTTTTATTATTAACATAATTATAAATGTATATGTATTATTATAAGGTTATAGCCACTGAATTCCTGTCACTCAGCCCCTCACCACTGTGGTTTCAGTTCCCAGTTTGGTCACTCAAATTTATTTTCCAGCTGGCCTTGGCTGTCCTCTGTTATACCCAGGTACCCCTGTACACTCAGGGTTTTCATGCCCATGTAATAAGTTGGACATGGCTATATGACTGAAATACTGTCACAGCGATGGATTACTCAAACACAGCAACAACAATAGACAATTTGATTCATCTTCCTCGGTACTGTCCTACAGATTTCGACTTTCACCTTTATCTTGTATAAATGTTTACCATCATTCATTTTGTACAGATAGTAGAGTGAAAAAAAGATGTATCCATTTCAGTCAAGTGACTTCAATCAATAACTTGTCATTCATTTACGTGACTGAATTAATTTTTGTATATATCTAACTTGGATAGGAACACAGATCAAAGAGGGCAAAGTTATCGTGGTTTGGCGTTCAAATTACAGGCCAAGATACCGGTAGATAAATGCTTTGATACCTTGTAATTTCTTAAATCCATATCCTTCCTGCCTTTTTGTGGAGAAAAAGTTGCCTCAGGGAAAAAATGAATCCAAGCTGGCATTTAGTCCTCAGACAAATTGTTTAAGGTGTGTTACAGTACAAAACTTTCATTTTAACCAGGACTGTTTTCCCTTCCTTTTAGACTCTGGATTGATTGAGAATTTAAGAATTATGTGAGCGAAAAAAAAAAAGTTTATTTGTTGTTCTTACTTTTTTTGATTGAAGTACAGTGATGTAGATGTTAAAGAAGTTTTTGCCATATATACTTGGAAAACAAAAAGTAAGATATTGGCTCAATTAAAAAATAAAAATTGTATAATATTTAGGTGAAGCTGCAAGGTGGAATGTCAATTTGTATTAGCATGAGTAAAAGAAAATACAAAAAAAAAAACTGCCTTAAACCGTCAGTCAATGGAACAAGAGAAAATAGCTGCTTAACAAAGGTGACCGATAGATAAACAAAATGCTACAGTTTGGTAATATTAAAATTGACCGCTAAGAACAGGTTGACGGCTTAGTACAGGTGGCCGCTATTATAATACAGATTCAACTGTATAATCTTACACAATAAAATATCAATATTGGGATTTTAATTTGCACCATGGTTCTGGGTCCGAACCCCTGGATGGGAGCAAGGATTTTTCATGTCCTCACCAGAAACAGGGGACTGGTCCTGAGAGATAAGTAATGTTGTAAGTACTTGTTTTCCTATTGACATTAAGATTAAGTTTAAATCATGCCACTTGCAGGAATAAACGTATATGTTAAATTATAATCCTCATCATCGATATGATGTGATATCAAAATTTCCTTCAGTGTCCAAGTAGTAAGGGTATCCCACTTGGAAGTCCATAATTTCGATATACCAGAGTGGCTGCTTGCTTGGCACTAAGCAAAACCATAGGGGGATTGCAGGACACCTAGGTCAGGTGTCAGGATAATAGAAATGGGAAATGTTTGTTTGTAGTGCTCTGACCCTGAATTCCAGGAGTGAGTAGGTAGGTTTTTTTTATTTCGACTGATAAAATATAGCCGACAGTGCCTTTTTTCTATGGAATGGACACAAAAATATCTAAATCAAGAGGGCCACGGTGGCCCTATATCGCTCACCTGAGTATCACTGCTCTAAAGGAACAATCTTGTTAGAGGTTTACCCATAGAACATTTGTACCAATTAAAACATTTTGAAATCTGGCCAGAAGTTTCGGAACAGAAGTCTTTTAAAGTTTTCACTATATACATTTAAGGCAAATTTAGCCCCGCCCCTGGTGGCCATGCTTTTTTACGGATCGGAATAATTTTAGCAATCTTGGTAGACAGTTACCCAAATAATATCTGTACTAAAACAGTTTGAAATCTGCCTGTAGCATTGAAAGAGATGATTTTTAAAGTTTTTAAAAAATATGTTTCAGTTCTACGTGGATCAAGTTTATTTTAGTAAGTTTTGTGAAAGTTCACCAAAGGACCATCCCTGTCAAGTTTAATTAAATTCTGTCCAGTGGTTTCAGAGGAAATGTCGTTTAGAGTTTTCACTATATACATATAAGGCAAATTAGCCCCGTCCCTGGTGGCCATGTTTTTTTTAGGGATCGGAATAATTTTAACAATTTTGGTAGACGGTTATGCAAGGAACATCTGTACTGAAGCATTTTGAAATCTTGCCAGTAGTTTTGAAGGTGATGATTTTAAGGTTTACATACTTTTTTTCTTTCTGTAGCCATGACAACAAGAGTTCTACATGGATCAAGTTTATTTTAGCAACTTTTGAGGAGGTTCACCCAAAAATAGTCCCTGCCAAGTTTATTCGAATTATGTCGAGCGGTTTCAGAGGAAATGTCGTTTAAAGTTTTCACTATATACATATAAGGCAAATTAGCCCCGCCCCTGGCGGTCATATTATTTTTTCTGGATCAGTATAATTTTAGCAATCTTGGTAAACGGTTACCCAAAGAACATCTATACAAAAACATTTTTAAATCTGGCCAGTAGTTTTGAAGGAGATGCTTTTTAATGTTTTCATATTTTTTTCTTTCCGTTGCCATGGCAACCAGAGTTCTACATGGATCAAGTTTATTTTAGCATATCTTATGAGAAGAGATGTTGTTTAAAGCAAATTGTTGTCTGTACTTGTGATACTGCATGGAGCAGGAACCTTACAGACTTGAGAGTTATCAAGGTGTGTTTAATATGACCGGTATAAAACCAGATCAGCCCGCTGGTAGCTCTTCATAGAATGAAGTGGTGGATATATAGGAATCATGCTTGTCACACCCTGCCCTACACCTACATGAAGTTTGATAACTGTTGTTGATAATGCCTTAACACTTGAAATACTGACTTATCATGATAAAACCAATCAGGCCAAAAATAAATAAAAAATAGTCCCGTTTCTGGTTTCCGGCAAATAAAAAAGAGGACTGGTTGGTCGTTTTTTTTTTACATGAAACGAGGATAAAAAAAGGAAATATTGTTTTAAAGGCGGAAGGTTAAAAAAAAGATTGATCGTTAAAAAAGAGGGTCGGTCAGGCAATCAGAAACGGAACTCTTTTCTTGTTTGCCTCTGCAGAGAAGTGCAGATAACTATGTCAAGGATTTTTAAAACCCCTTTTTTTCAAAATAGTGCTGGGGTATTTATCACCTGTGTTGATAGTTCTAAATTTCTTGGACATCTGGAACATCTTACCTCATGAATATTCATGTACAAATTTATGACAATGAATTTTAATTTACTGGACTCAAAGAAGTAGCATATATAAAACAACGGAGTTTTCTTTGCTATGAAGAATGTGTAGACTCAGAGCTACAATATTGTATGAGCAAACATATTTTATAAATCCTATGTTTTCTAAAAGAATTAACTCTCATTACAAACAGCTGCTTTACAATAATGATGAAGAGAGCAACTACCATAATGTGTAGTTTGATCAAAATAAAGGAATGGTTATGGCTAATTGTAAGTACTCTCTATCAGATATTACTGACTTCTTTATTTGACTTCTATGGTAAAATATGTTATTAAAGCTGCTTTGTTAAAAATCTGATATTACTAGGACATAGAGTTCCGTTTTGTGTGATATAATGGGCAGAGTTAAGTTCAGATGCGCAGTAATTAATCTAACCATGAAGGCTGTAGGAGAAATGTAAGCCCAATACATTGTTTATTGTGATCCCCTTTTGTCCGGTGTCCGTGCATGTGTCCGGCGTCAACAATTGTCTTTAGCCATTTCCTCCTAAACCACTGGGCCAAATTGGATGAAAATTGCCAGTGATTTTTCTTTTATAATGCTCTACCAAAGTTAAATAAATGGTTCCGGTCTGTTGCATATCGGGTCACAGGAGCTAAAACTATATTTTTAAAGTAAAATCTTTAAACGTCATCTTCTCCGAAACCAACGGCCTAGAGCTAAGATATTTGGTGTATGGCATTGTCGTATGGACCTCTACCAGGGTTGTTAAAATCAAAATTGGCCCCGCCCCAGGAGTCACTTGATTTTACATAGAATTACATAGGAAAAAATAGAAAAATCTTCTTGTCAGAAACCACAAGGCATGGAGTTTAGATAGTTGGTGTGTAACATAATTTAGCAGACCTCAACCAAGTGTGTTGAAGTTATGGCTCTGGGGTCGAAATTGGTCCTGCTCCATGGGTCACTTGATTTTATATAGACTTATATTGAAAAAAAACAACTAGAAAAAATATTCTAGTCAGAAACCACAAGGCCTAGAGTTTAGATATTTGGTGTGTAACATGGCCTACTAGGCCTCTACCAAGTTTGTTCAAACCATGGCCTTGGGGTCAAAATTGGCAACGCCCATAGGGTTACTTAATTCTATATAGACTTATTTAGGAAAAACTAGAAATATCTTCTTGTCAGAAACCACAAGGCCTTGAGTTAAGATATTTGGTGTGTAACATGGCCTAGTGAACATCCACCAGATTTGGTCAAATCATGGCCCTGGGGCCAAAATTGGCCCAGCCTTAGGGGGTCACTTGAGTTTTACATATACTTGTATAGGATAACCCTCAAAAATCTTCTTTTCAGAAAACACAAAACCTGGAGTTAATATGTTTACTAGTGGACATCAACCAAATCTGTTCAAATTATGGCCCCTGTGCCAATATTGACACCATCCAATGGGTCACGTGATTTTATATAGACTTATTAGAGTTATGACCTTCAAAATGTAGATGGCAGGTACAGTTTTTGTGTGGAATTTAGATTATCTTGCTGTACTTCTGCATGGATTACGTTTTAAGAATGTTACATAATACAATAATTGGCAATGGAAGCAATGTGTCTCAGGTGAGCGATTCAGGACCATCTTGGCCCTCTTGTTAATGTTTAAAATATTGATGTTAACCTGACAAACATGATATGCTTCTTTAAGAAACACTACCGGTACATCCCAGTGTGCTTACTTTCTCCTGCAAATGAGCTTATAAATATTGCAGGCTGTCACAAAATAATTTGACGTGGCCTGAAAATAAGCGTAGATTTAGAGTACGTTGTATTTGTTACGTAGGCCAGAGTGGAACTGTGTTAACCGATTTTGGTTATATAAGTTTGATCACAGGTTTCTTTTATTACCTTTTGTTCAGAATGAGATATGAGATAGAATTTGAAATGGTTATATCTACTGTTTTGCTTAGTTTTAAGTGTATTAAGAGAGATGTTTAAGGCTTAGAAGTTAAAACCTATAGTTTCTTTACATAAGCCCTTTTATCAGTATACCTCAGTGTTGTCAGTGTTTCTCGGGATGCACGGGATTCAGCGATTTACAATTTATTGCACGATTTACGTGAAATTTGTTTTTTTAAGAGTAAATCGTGGGGTTTTAGTATATAAGTTGGTTTGTATGGAGCCTCGGTGTCAGATATCGATGGGAGCTACGAAAGATGCCTAGTCCAGTCTAGTGTATTCTGACCAAAGAACATTACGGAGCTTGTGTGAGTAAAATTTTATTTTGTATTTCATTTTTGCAGGTAGATATGAAACTTAGATTTTATTTTAAACATTTATTTTGTAGATTGTTGTATTGTTTCTTCTCAGGGAAACAAGTGTACAATCGTGATTAATTTTCGGTAGTTTCGAAGTTTTGGTTCTATAGGCCAAGGAATCTAAGTACATAGCTCTGCATTATTATGTATATTTGATGTAATTTTGAGAATAATTATGTTAGTTTATAGGTATGTCCTTAAATTTATTACCAGCATATACATGGAAGCATTTGTCCAACAGTATTTGTTTTGTAATTAAGAAACGTGGAGTTGTATGAAATATCTGTCTGGTATATAATTGCTAACGAGGACGGTTCTGTTTTTAATGCGCTGATGTAATTATGAAATGTGGAGATGTATGGAATATCTGTCTGGTATATAATTGCTAACAACAAGAGCAGTTCTCTGTGTTAATGCACTTATATTATATTGTTGTATGGTATAAAATGCACGTATGTAATACCAGAGATTTGTTACTTGGTATGAAAGTAGTATTGTGAAGTAATATAGTGTCTGTACTTATATTTTGTGTTATAAATAAATTAGAGCTATTTATTGTTTGTAGCCGTATTTAGTTGGGGCATGGTGCCTATGTAAGCTGGAAGGTTACAGCCGCTACGGGACCCCGTTGGTAGACTACGTCGCAAGGACGATAGAATCTACGTATGCGTCATATGGACGACAGGGTGTCTACGGTGGACTAGTCGTATTTAGTTATGTAATCTGGGTGGTCACAGTCGCTACGGGACCCTATTGGTAGACTACGTCGCAAGGACGGGAGAATCTACGTATGCGTCATATAGACGACAGGGTGTCTACGGTGGACCAAGTAGATCACAGTTACTGAAGGGACAGCGACGACAGGAAGTCGGTCCAGTGTTCATCGATTAGAGCACGTGATATAGTTGAGTACTGTGCATTTAGCCATCATTTTGTGAGTGTGGCACATTGAAGTGCATTCATAACAGTGTAGATTAATATTCAGTGCAGCTATTAATGAACCATCAGATAAAGGGACAGTTAGCCGGCAGGTTTTTTTATTCTTTAATTCTTTTTCTTATATTCTCATTGTATATATTTTATTATTAAATATAATTTTATAGAAAAGTTTTTCGGTATTTATTCTACCTTAGAAAGTTGTCCGCCCTTGGTCATTTTGTTACAATTGTGTCAGAAGTGGTATAATGCTAAGGTGACCACGATCTAGAGTAGAAAAAGACTGTGTACATATTATAAAGATTCCTCTTAAGTATTTTATTTCTAGCTTTGAAACTTTGTAAATTGTTTACTTTTAACCCTCGAATTTAAAAGTAATTAAATTTGATTTATATTTTAGTGTAACAGACAGTCTAGGCGGACTCCGTGGAGCATCTCCGGTGGCTGACACTCAGGCTTCATCATCCGTGGGGTAATGTCTGTTGGTATTACCCAATGATGAGGCACAGCGTCGCTGTACCATCGCTAGCGATTCCGTAGTTAAGCACGGAAGCTGAGGGTAACGGCAACTGGGTGTATAGTTAAGGTTATCCGGGGGTAGGATTGGCCTATGACATATTAAATTCTGTTTTGAATTCATCTTAAGTTAAATTTTAAGTTGATCTGTTTACACTTGAGACTTGGGGGTTGTTTGACTTTATAACATTGGTTTCATGCATAAGGTATCAAAGTTTGATTTTATTGCATTTTGAAGCTAGTAGCGACCTGTATATACACAGTGGTTGTTTCATGGATGTATGACATACATAGTTATTTGTAATGCATATTTGTTGATCTATAGTGTGTAGTGTGGATAATTTGATAGTTGGTTTAATGTATATGACCTGTTAAAAGTCATAGGTCTGAGATGCTATTTTTGTTTAGCTATTGACAGTACATGTATATGAGTATATGACAGATAGTAGGTAGAGATATACACGTTATGTGTATTGTCAACAGTGTTGCCCGGATAGTTCTTATTTTAGTTTTGTGTAACATAATCTCATATGCAAACATGTCTAGTATGAAAGAACTCTTAGAGTATGGTGAGAAGTTTGGGTACTTAGGTAAAGAGTTGGAAGAATTTGTACGGGAGGAACAGGCTAAGGAGAGAAAGCAGAGATTAGAGGAGCGAGCAGAAGCTGTGAAGTTAGCAGAATTGCAGGCAGAAGAGCGGGAACGACAGATCGAAAGAGAGAAAGAAAGGGCGGCAGATGAGTACGAGAAAGCTATGAGGTTAGCAGAGCTGCAGCACCGGCATTCGTTGGAGTTGGCCATATAGAAAAAGGTAAGCCTATTGTTACAGAGAAAGTTAAGGGGCCGAAATTACCATGGTTTGATGAGAGTAAAGATAATATGGATAGTTATTTGACAAGGTTCGAGAGGTATGCAGGGGTGCAAGGTTGGAACAAGGAACAGTGGTCATTACATCTCAGCGCTTTGTTAAAAGGTAAGGCTTTAGATTTTTATTCCAGATTACCAACAGAGGACTCACTGGATTATGACATACTGAAGGCAGCTTTGTTGAAACGGTTCGAACTGACAGAGGAAGGTTTTAAGAAAAGGTTCAGGACAGCTAGGCCTGAGAGAGGTGAGACGTTTGTACAGTATCTTAGCAGGTCAAGGAATTATTTAGAGCATTGGTTTGGTTTAGGTAGTGTAGCTAAGACATACGAGGGTGTTTTGGATTATTTGTTAAGAGATCAGCTGTTAGCTATCAGTAAAAAAGAGATGTTTCTATTCTTGAAAGAAAAGCGTTTCACTGATTGTTTAGCTATGGCGGAGCAAGCAGATTTATTTGCAGAAGCCAGGGGTGGTTGTAGGAATGTAGTGTTGAGTGAAGGCAATGAAAAAGATAGGTTTGTCAAGGAGCAAAGGTCAGAGCCTGTACGTAAACAGTTTGGGAGTACTCCAAGGGAAGGTAATTCTTACTTTGCTCAGGTAAGATGTAACTATTGCAAAGGTAACCATAAGTCTGTAGATTGTAGGAAACGAGGCAGTCAGTATAGGGTAGCCGCAGTAGATAGTACAGAAAATGCGGAATTTAATAGAACAGATTATTGGAATTCACCAAGAAATAGTTTCAACCAGGGTAGTCCGAATCAGAGGTCAAGGGGTAGAGGAAAGACCCGTGGTGTCGCACGAGGTGGTTTAAAAAGGACAGATAGTTCTAGTTGTGTTCTGGATGTTGATAGTTCTGTACAGTTAGGAACCTGTATGAATATACATTGTCCAACTAAAGAAGGTGAAGTCAATGGGAAGAAAATTCAAGTTATGAGAGATACAGGGGCTACATGTGTAGTGGTAGATAAAAGGTTGGTTCTGGAACATCAGTTTTTAGGATCTGATAGGCGTTGTAGGTTTGTGGACGGTTCTGAGCAGAGTTATCCTGTGGCTAGGATAGATGTAAATACGCCATATTATGTAGGGACGGTAGAGGCTTTGTGTATGGAGTCTCCATTGTATGACTTAGTGTTAGGCAATATAGAGGGTGCCAAGTTCCCTGATCCGAGTGATGTGTTGAACGCTGTTCAGACACGAGCTCAGGTTTTACAGCAGGATAAGCCATATAAGAAATTAAATGTTCCTGGTAAAGTTTTAAATATTAGCAAGTCTGAGTTCAGGGATTTACAAATGACAGATGAGATTCTGGAAAAGACTAGAGAGAGGGCAAATGAAGGTCAAGTTAGGTCATGTTAAGGTGGAGGTCAGGTCAGTTTTGTGTTTAGAGATTAGCTTTTGTACCGACTGTATGAAGCTGCAGACCATAGGAGATTTTATCAGTTGATAGTTCCCAAGAAGTGTCGTGAGACGGTGATGAAGATAGCACATGAGTCGTTGATGGCGGGTCATTTAGGAATTCGGAAGACTAGTGACAGGGTATTAGCAGAATTCTATTGGCCTGGTGTAAACACGGAGATTAGTAGGTTTTGTAGGTCATGTGATATTTGCCAACGGACGTTGCCGAAAGGGAAAGTGCCAAGAGTACCGTTAGGGCACATGCCGTTGATTGAGACTCCGTTTAAGCGTGTAGCGATAGATTTAGTAGGGCCGATCGAGCCAATGACTGACCGGAAGAACAGGTATATCTTAGTCATGGTAGATTATGCCACTAGATACCCAGAGGCAGTTGCTTTACCCAGTATAGAAACAGAACGAGTAGCGGAGGCTTTGGTAGAAATGTTTTGTAGACTTGGTATACCAGAAGAGATGCTGACGGATATGGGTTCACAGTTCACGTCAAAGCTTATGTCAGAGGTCAGTAGGTTACTGTCGTTGCAGCAGTTAACTACAACCCCATATCATCCCCAGTGTAATGGACTTGTTTAAAAATTCAACGGCACTTTGAAACAAATGCTTAGACGTATGTGTAGTGAACGGCCCAAGGACTGGGACAAATATCTCAATGCAGCATTATTTGCTTATAGGGAGGTACCGCAAGAGAGTTTGGGTTTTTCACCATTTGAGTTACTGTATGGTAGAACAGTTAGGGGACCGGTTTACGATATTACTTCACAATACTACTTTCATACCAAATAACAAATCTCTGGTATTACATACGTGCATTTTATACCATATAACAATATTATGGTTTTACATAAGTGCATTAACACAGAGAACTGCTCTTGTTGTTAGCAATTATATACCAGACAGATATTCCATACATCTCCACATTTCATAATTACATCAGCGCATTAAAAACAGAACCGTCCTCGTTAGCAATTATATACCAGACAGATATTCCATACAACTCCACGTTTCTTAATTACAAAACAAATACTGTTGGACAAATGCGTCCATGTATATGCTGGTAATAAATTTAAGGACATACCTATAAACTATCAAATATACATAATAATGCAGAGCTATGTACTTAGATTCCTTGGCCTATAGAACCAAAACTTCGAAACTACCGAAAATTAATCACGATTGTACACTTGTTTCCCTGAGAAGAAACAATACAACAATCTACAAAATAAATGTTTAAAATAAAATCTAAGTTTCATATCTACCTGTAAAAATGAAATACAAAATGAAATTTTACTCACACAAGCTCACACAAGCTCCGTAATGTACTTTGGTCAGAATACACTAGACTGGACTAGGCATCTTTCGTAGCTCCCATCGATATCTGACACCGAGGCTCCATACAAACCAACTTATATACTAAAACCCCACGATTTACTCTTAAAAAAACAAATTTCACATAAATCGTGCAATAAATTGTAAATCGCTGAATCCCGTGCATCCCGAGAAACACTGACAACACTGAGGTATACTGATAAAAGGGCTTATGTAAAGAAACTATAGGTTTAAACTTCTAAGCCTTAAACATCTCTCTTAATACACTTAAAACTTAGCAAAACAGTAGATATAACCATTTCAAATCCTAATCATATCTCATTCTGAACAAAAAGTAATAAAAAAAAACCTGTGATCAAACTTATATAACCAAAATCGGTTAACACAGTTCCACTCTGGCCTACGTGACAAATACAACGTACTCTAAATCTACGCTTATTTTCAGGCCACGTCAAATTATTTTGTGACACAGGCTGCATTGCGAGCTGTCGCAAAACTCTTGTAGGTGCATGATAGAAATAGAAGAAGAAGGAATAGTTTCCCTTATTATGCATATTTGGATCTAATTAAAAGAAGAACTGCACAGTTTAATTTTCTATGTATCTTTTTTTTTTGGCGTAAGAAATAGCTACATATTTTATGCATGCTTACAAATTCAATGGTAGAGATCAAGGCATGAAGATCTGATCTGACGACTCCATGTTGAACTTTTCTTTAGATAATTCCAATGTGGCTTTAATCGTTTCATCAGATCAGCTCTTTTAACACTGGCAATAATCTTCGTTTTATTGATCCTTAAGCAAACAATGCCGAATATTGTCAGGTATATCCATGTCAAAATATCTGTACACACCTGCTTTAAAATATGCCTTAAAATACAGAGCGATATCATCCAAATATTAATTCGAT
>CM037791.1:20303392-20353392 GCA_021229015.1 Solen grandis
GGTCGATACGGCCATTTATGTAATACATATTTGTGATAAATATCTAAACATACATCAACATAATTATAATGTTAGTATTAATAATAATATGAACCATGGCACAGCCTCAGGGCGGGCGAAGCATGATCGCCTTGTTCAGGAGTACTTGATCTATTCAGTTGCTATATGTATGTTCTAAGTAAATAAGAACACACTCATTAATTCTAAGGATCATTATAAATATCGAGCAACTTGCTTTGAATGTTAAGCGGAAAAGAAGAAAAAAAAGTTTCAAATGGTTAAAAAATTAAATAACGCTTCATGTTGGGGCAACAAAGTCAAATTATTGATTTCATCATAATTATATTTAAATTCAAAACTAGCAACTGTAAACTAACAATCGCGTGTCGTTTGTTGGTGTCATAAATTAGGCATGCATAGTCCTGCCTCCAGTCAAAATACGTACATTCTTTTAAAACAAAACACTGACAACAACAACAAGCAGAAATAAAAAAAAAATCCCTCTTAGAATATCTCAAAATTCATCAATGTGGTTCTATATCCTATTTTTTCTGTATAGATAAAATTGTTTATATGTATATTTATTTCAAATCTGGTAGTGACCTGGCCCATTGCAGGGTGTACAATTTGTCAGAAAAAATAGTGAAATTATTAACCTTTTTGTATATATGAATACAGCATAACACAAAAATATATCTCAAGAGTACACTATGATATTTGTCATCAAAATTCCAATGAGGAAACCCAAATCCCTATATCTAATGCCAATGGCAGCATCACTGCAATTCAAATTTGTTAAAGGATGAATTTAATAGTTGGACTTGGTTGGTATCACTACCAAGTTTATTTACTGGGTTAAACGTCCAGGCGGCAGTATTTTGAAAATAGTCATTAGAAGACTACGTTTACTTGAGGTCACACTGCAGTATCATGCCATAGACAAGTGGCATAATGCCACACCCAGTCACATTATCCTGACACCAGACCAAACAGTACTGGAAATATCCTGCATTTATTCTGAGCGCCAAGCATAAGACCTAAACCAGTATATTTTTACGACTTTGTTTAGTATGTCGCTCTTACCACTTGGCCACCTTGACCGGTCATTTTGAAATTTGTAAAGAATATGTTCAAAACGGTTACAATTTTTTTACCTCTTATTTAGAGCAGACCACGACTATCACAAAAAGAGGAGAAATAGAACATGTTATCTTTGAAAGGAGAAGAAAAGGGAAGATAAAATAACAAACTTGTCAATTTTGAAATCAGTATAACTATTTATCAGCATTTAGATATAAGATGCACAATCATGCAGTTTTAAATCGGTCTTTTTTAATAGAGTCTACCCTATACATAGCAGTTAATAAAATGAGGACTGGGTTGATCCTAAAAAAAGTGAATAAAAAAAAATAAAGAAAGAAAATGAAATGAATAAACGATAGATAATTAGATATATAAGATAGTTACAGAGAAGAAATAAGACTTTTCACACTAATTCAGAGAGATTGAGAGAGAGAGATTATGCAAAAAAAAAAAAATCATAATTAAACTTCATGTTTAGTTTTATTCCTTAAGTAGAAAAAGCAGAGTGCCATCACTATACTTCTAATATAATCGACACAATATGCAAATACTATTTAAACAATAGCATGGGGACCAAAATATCTTGAGGCCGATATGTCTACTAGAATTTATTGAAAAATGCGGAGGCCGAAACTTCTTGTGACCGAAACGTTTACAATCCAATACCGCCGAAAACCAGTCAAAGACCACGTGGTTCTCCCTTTCCGCTTTCTCACAGCAATGGCACCAGCAGTGAGTGAATTTGCTCTCTCTGAATTTTAACTCAAATTGATGATTAAGCGACAAAAATGCGCTAATTTTTGCGTAGAAATTAAAATAAACAAATACTCATCTAAGGAGTTAATGATATGGTGGACAGTATGTCACGTACTTTGCATAAGCTGAAAATATTGAATGCACGTGTTCGAATAAAAACCAGAATAATCAAAGCGCTTATAGAACGGGTTTTAATGTGGTGGTTTCGCATATCTTTTGTTTATCATAGTAAATTAATAAATGCGGATCAAAATTTAAAGCGATGCATATGAACCCAGTGTTTTAGTTTAAAATGTGAACACGGTCGTTAATTAAAGATGAACACCCCATTTGTCTCTTACGGACTGGCAAGAATAAGCATGCAGTATCGCCACACTTGCTCTAATTTGTATTTTTTTTTCTCATTTAATTTATATACACATGAACTTAATATAAATTCATGATATACAGCATTACAAAAATATCGGCGATTTGCTATTACTCTTCTTCTTCTTCTTTATGGTATTGACACTCCTTCAGTACTTTGAAGATTATGTGTCAGCGCTGGTATATGAAAAAGTATTTTGATTCAATTAAATGTGAATAAGGAACATATTTTACAAGGTGAATAGTTAAAACTATATACAAGTAGGTTTTTGTTTACTGATGAAGGCAAGATAGGAGGACAGGGACAGTTACTCAAACTGCATCTTCTCTTGAACCCCATAAAAAAATATCGCTCTTAACAAGACAACAAAATTTTTTTAAACCATTTGACAAAATTATAATGAATTTAAATACTGTTTAATCAGATAACTATATTCGTGAATATTATATTAAAAATACCAATCGAAATCATACAGAGTAAAATGTCGAGGGGTTCAGGAAATGGTAACTCAACCATATATCAGGGGTTTTCTTAAATGGACGCCCGCTTGCCTGTGCTGGGTTAAAATCACTGTGGGCAAGTTGATTTTTCAAAGAAGATAGCCTGGTGGGCAAGTTTATTTATGTAAATGAAATCTTTCATTTTTTTTTTTATTTTCTACAGTATATCAAGGGTGAAATGCTTGCAAATTGGGTTTGATACATATAAACTAAAATTCACCTTGATATACATATTTAGTTTTAAACATTAACAAACACCAACTAACTAAAAGATCGGGCAACCTGTTTTAAGTGGGGGCTAGTAGATGTTCAAAGTAACTTGCCCCATGGACACGTGAAAGTCAAATCCATAAGTAAACCCCTGTATATACAACTAATATTGCCAGAATATTAGGAAATAAAAAGAGAAATGTCACCTATTTGGTAGGGACAAAATGTGCAGCTCTTGCTGGCGAATCGCTTAACTTGTTAATTTACCCACTGGGTCAACAGTTACAAATTGTTGAATTTTTATTGATTTTTTTTCATGGCACTGGAAATTCCTGCCAGTGATGGTTAAAAATATCTCCGAATGATGTGTGTCATGGGTATGAATCTAATCTTTACTGAGATCCGCTCCAGTTATTTTTTTCATATTGGCCACCGCTGAATCACTATACAATGTACACTGATAACCCGCCACGTTTTGGCCGTTCAATCGTTAGTTTTAGGACGCAAAAAATGCTGTATGAAATGGAAAGAAAAATGTGTCTACTTACTGTGTCCAAGTATTTTTATGTGTGCATCCTAAAACAATCGATTTGAACGGCCGAAATGAGGTGGTGGTATCTGTGTAAATTTCATGAAGCTTTTATTTAAGGCCTGGGTAGAGATCCAGCGGAGGCCAATATGAAAAAAAAAACAGCAACAAAAAACAGAGAGGATCTAGGTAGAGAATTGGTATGCATCAAACAGCTTATTACCCATTTTCTCCAGCATTGATCACCACATTTGAATGCAGTTTCGACTTCCATAATGCAATCATATTGAAATAAACATGAAATCATAACCATTTAGTGATGAGACAGAAAACCCCGAAATGTCTGGTGCAGAAATGTGTAATACCATAGAACAGTGTTGCAGGGAACCCTATTTAAAAACTCCAGTGATACAATTATTTTGCATTAAAATAGATGACCAATGAGTTTATATACTAAAAAGAAAATAAGAAAAAATCAATTTTGTGAAAAAATGTGTTTTTGTTTTGTTACTTGCAAAGTCAAATGGCTTGTTAATTGCTTTTCTTATTTTCAGAAGGTTGTCAAACCCGCCAAGGGCTCCACAGGAGGTAAAGGCAAGAAGAAGAAGTTGGCTATCCACTACGTGCTTGACTGCACTCACCCAGTGGAAGATGGCATCATGGATGTGTCTAACTTTGTAAGTTTGATCCTGATAAATAGAAGTATGAAGATTTTACACTGTTACAATAAAGTATAATGGTTCATGTTTTGTACACTGTACATTTATATGCATTGTGTAATGTTTTTTGGTTTTTTTTTGACTTCATATTTTCATTATTACATGATACGAGCTGAAGTGCTTAAAATTGTTTAAAGACGTTCAGTATGTGTGATGTTTAACACGCCTCTTATGTTTCAAATGTTTGTGTACATCATCACATGTGATGAATGATAAATATTTCAATCTTATACTAAAGTGTTCCATGTTAAAACTAGGGTAACCTTCCCTAGTCTAGGGTGACCAGTCCCTAGCCTGGGTTAGGGACACCTTCCCTAAACCGGCCAATGGTGTTTCTGTTACCGTAGGAGAAGTTCCTGAATGAGAGAATCAAGGTTGGTGGCAAGACCAACAACATGGGGAACAACGTCTCCCTGGAGAGGAACAAGTCCAAAGTTATCCTCAATGCTGATGTTCCCTTCTCAAAGAGGTAATTGCTTTAGGCTTATTGTACATGTGATTTTGTGTATTTTCTGAACTATGGTCTAACAATAAATATGACTGGCCCATACTGGCACATTGAATGTATGTACATTGAAGTTTTGCTTAGCTGAGAATGTATAAGGGTAGTCCAGGATTCGACTGGTTGCTATTATGCAACTTGTCTGTACTGTGATTTTGTGGTGTTGCAGCACTGCCGCAGCACTTAACTGTGTCTGTAGAATCTGTGGAGTGTCAATACACCAAGCATGTAACACCTCACATACTGATGGTACAATACTTATCTCAATATATTGCCTGATTGGTATAATGTATCAATTATTTTAACAGTCGTTTAAATATTAATTGTAGGCAGGGTATGATTCCACAAAAAACCAGTGCTCTGTATGTTTCTTTATCTGAAGAAGGGATTTTCTTGCATTGCACCCTTTTGTTTGTGGGGTGGTGGATCCCAATTGGGAATTATCAATATTTTGGACAAAAAACTTGAGACTTTGGTAAAAAAGATCATGAAATAACTTCTGAAAAAAATACAAGGTTTTAAGGAATTTTTGTTAGAATAAAATGGTCTGACTGGATATTGCATGACTAAATGTTTACCCATACTTGTGTTGATACTCATGTTGGTTTATTTCCTGCAGGTATCTGAAATACTTGACCAAGAAGTACCTGAAGAAGAACAACCTCCGAGACTGGCTGCGAGTGGTTGCCTCTCAGAAGGACACATACGAGCTCCGATACTTCCAGATTAACAATGAGGAAGACGAGGAGGAAGACGGAGACGAGTAAACCTCCCTTTGTCGCATTTGTTGTGTTCGTCAATAAAATGTGATAACAAAACCTGTAGTTCGTTGACATTGATCTCATGCAATTACTATATGTTTATTATTAAGTTGTGCCAAGTTAGTCATGGGCTGGAATTTGTTGGGAAACCAGATTGATTCAAATCCTCCCAACCTGTTGATTGCTGAATTCTTGACATAGGTAGGGGCAACCATTGAAACTATTTATGGATTCCTTACCTCTTGGTCCAAATTAATGTCTTGGGTATGCATGTTTTATCCAGTTCGCCACCTCATTACCCAGCCATAGTGGCAGGTTAGAACTGAAGTTGAAGGTTCGATCCCAGACTGGGACGTACCAAAGTCTTCACGTGCCTTGCATTCGTTGCATAAGTGTAGTTCCAGGACTGGTTGGCCTTGTCTAGGGATATTGGGATACTGTGCCATTTGCTTTTGGTGTTAAACAATGGCATGGCAGCACTACATCGGACTTCTGTTAAAAAAATGACTGAAATAATGATGAGACTTGAAACTCGAGGAAACGATCATAATGGAATACACGTTTTTCGTAATATTTTTCATACTCCCCAATGCATATGGTTAATAGAATTTTTAAACCTCCGGAGTAGGAGGATGTTCGATCCCTAGCATCAACCTACTAAAGTCGTGAAAAACAACTCGATATTGCCCATTTAAATGACGTTTAACTTTACCTTTCTTCCTTATTGAATGAATTTGATTGATAAACAGCAATAATTTGGAAACTACTTGTTTACATAATTCCTGCTTACAGGCCATCAATAGCTGAAGATGAAAATATGTTCCAATTCATCGCTTTAATGTATGAAAGAGGTCAAGTTCAATTTTAATTTTGATGAGCAATTCTGGTTGGTTTGTGCTTTGTGTTTAGCACAAAGAGTTCCAGGACTAAACGGCCAAGTGTCGGAGATAATGTGACTGGGTGTGGTATCGTAAAACTATATGGCGTGATAACTGCAGTGTGGCAGCAATATATATTTCTCCAGTAGACCTGGTCTCCAAATGACTGAAATCCTGCCGACGGGACGTGAAACCCAAACAAACAATTGCGATCCTGGAACACAACCCCAACATCAACCACACATTGACGGCAGATTTTTTTATATGACTAACAGTCAGAAGCAGAAATTTCATTTTCTTTTATTACTCTAAAATCGAAGTGTAAAAAAATTGAAAAAAAAAAATACGATTTCCAAAAATAGGAACATCGTGCACAAAAAAAGAAAAATCAATACAGAAGTAAAATTATGGGTTTAACATTTGGTTATAAAACTTTGCCTTTAAAGTAATCCATCCAGTGATGGGAATTTTATAGGAAAGGCGAGCCTTTATAGACTGAGCGAAAGAGCCTGTAACTCCAAAGTCAGTGGATGCTTACAGCTGCACTAAAGTCTTTTTAAGCATTTGAATGACCATGATTATAGTTTAAGATGCATGGGTTACCTTAGAGATGTCGTAATTTTCATATCTGAAATAATTAAAGTGTTCATTTGATAAAGATTTCATTTAGATGGACTAAAAATAATGGTGATCGAAAAATAGCAAGATTTCTCAGATTCGGAACTTGCGCCACATGAAATGGTTTCAATCAGTGTCTATGACAATTTAGGACACTGGACAAGCAAATTAAGTTCTTGAGGTAGTTGTCATAAATATATAAACCAAGAAATATGTTAATTTAATTACGAAAACACATTTTAACCCTTTCCCTCATAGAGGATACCATGAAAAGACCTATGCGAACAGCATAATACCAGATCAGCCTGCGAGTAACTCGCAGGCTGATCAGGTTTTTTGCTGTTCGCTGCTCCTCAGTGGTCTGGAAATGAGGATTTTGTAATTAAATTTGGTAAGGTTTAACTGTGGTTTTCTGCAGATCAGGCTTTATGTGATACCTATTGAGGACGTCAAAATGAGTATATATGAGGGAAAGGGTTAAATCGGTACGTGATTCTCATGTGGAAGGGAAGTAATACAGTGATATCTAAACATGTGGATTTTCGCGATTGTTTCCCTTATATAATCTGTATAACGTTTGAGCTTGACCAGAGATCAAACAAAGTATTTTTCGAGAACTAGGGACTGGTTTGCAGAGATGTTGCTGATAAACTATTCCCAGAATCCTTTATATAATCCATATTGTATCTATTTGATGTACTACAAGATAAGTACAATGTTCTTTATTTGCACTGTTGAAACCAAAGTACCCATCTTGTTAAAATTTTAATGAGGATTTTGTTGTCGTTTTCCATGTCCCTCTATCACAAAAGATAATTGATAAAGGTTCACTTTCATAGCATATAATATTTACATAAGCAAGATTTGCTGTCTGTCCATCGTTGAAAAAAGTTTAAATGGAAGTCAGAACTGCTATATATGACGTTTCCTCTAAATACCTTTTTTTGAATTACACATGCCTTTATTATGAAAGGACATTTTTAGCTCGACTATTAGAAGAATATGAGAGCTATTGCAGTCACCCTCCCGTCGGCATTGCAGCTTTGGTTAAAGTTATGCATGCAAACTACTATTAACCTTATATCTCTACATTATATCTCAATAACCATTCATGGTATTGACTTGAAAGTTTATGAATATGTTCAGGGGCATCAGACAACCAAGGTAGATAACTCTTGACTGGATTTATATCAAATTATGGCCCCTTTTTAACTTAGAAACTATCAGCCTTATATCTCAACCTTTTATCTCAATAACCATTCATGGTATTGATTTAAAAGTTTATGAATATGTTTAGGGGCATCAGACAACCAAGGTAGATAGCTCTTGTCTGAATATGATACAAATTACGGCCCCTTTTTAACTTAGAAATTTGGTTAAAGTTTTGCATGCAAGGTACATTCATGCTTATATCTCAGTATCCAGGCATCTGATTGATTTGAAACATCTTAAATATATTGAGGGATATCATACTGTCAAGGCAAATAAATCGTGATGGGATACATTACAAATTATGGCCAGTTTTTTAACCTAGAAATTTTGGTTAAAGTTTTGCATGTAAGGTACATTCATGCTTATATCTCAGTATCCAGGCATAGGATTGATTTATAACATCTTAAATATGTTAGGGGTATCATACTGTCAAGGTAGATAACTCTTGATGGGATACATTACAAATTATGGCCATTTTTTAACTTAGAAATTTTGGTTTAAGTTTTGCATGCAAAGAATTTCATGCTTATATTTCAGTGACCAGGTATAGTATTGATTTGAAACATCTGAAACATCTTCAGGGGTATCAAACTATCAAGGTAGAAAACTCTTGCTGGAATATATTGAAAATTGTAGCCCCTTCTAATTTAGAAATTTTGGTTTAAGTTTTGCATGCAAGGAATTTCATTCTCAGTAACCAGGCATGGGATTGGTTTGAAATTCTTTAATATGTTCAGTAGTATCCTACTTTCGGGACAGAACGTCTTTGACTAATACAAATAATGACCCTTTTCTAACTTGAATATTTCGGTTAAAGTTTTGCATGTACAGTGTCTCAGTAACTAGGCATGGGATTGATTTTAGACTTCATAAACATATTCAGGGTATCAGACTATCAAGGTACATATAAATAATTTTTGACGATTATAAACAGGGTATGTGAAGGGCAAGCATTGAAAAAAGATTTCATTTGATTTACCAACAAGCATTTCGAATAGTCGAGCGTGCTGTCCTTTGACAGCTCTTGTTATTTTATGTGATTGTCTTCCGTATAAAGACCTGAGAACTATTTGTGGCCGTGCTGTGATGTAGATAAAATTTCCACTGAGATCACTGGACATACATTGAAACTTGGCATGGATTAGCCTTGGGTTGACGGCCCTTTTCAAAAGTTGCTAAAATAATATTGATATATACAGAAATCCAGTTCCTATGACAACAGAAATATGAAATCTTTCAACGACACTACTGTATACGATATACAGTCGAACGTATACTCCGCTCGTTTCAGGAGCAGGGGTCGCGAGCACGATCCTCGGCCGCGACATACCAACTTCGCTAAAATTGATACCGGCAGCCATCCGCTTAGCATAAATATTTGGTGGTTCGAGGGTTGGTTGGTCCGATTCAGGATAATTTGACTTGGTGTGGTATCACGCCACACTTCAACATGGGCCTTTAATCTTTAAGGACACTGTTTCCATGCGATTATTTTTGCAATGCTAAAACAAAGATCTCATGTTCTGAAAAACGCGAAGTGTACTAAGTGAAGATTTTGATTTCATCCAACACACTACTCCTTTAAGGGCCTTACATATTACGGACGCGGCAACCAGCAGCTCGGTTAGTCATAAAGAAGTATCAGCGACCAGCCAGTCCTTGAAGTACCAAGAAATATAACTTTTAATACCGTATGTGGAAAACGAGAATATCGGGAATTACTTCGCCTATGTCGGTTGCTTGAAGTCATCCGACATAGCCACGGGTAAAAATTATCTACATGTAATAGGATCTAGCAAGAGGCTCGCTTTTTATCACTTCCTTGAACTCATTTAATAAAATTTTATATTATTTGACAACTAATGTGAGCTACTTTTTATCACATGACTTTAAATGCGAGATTAAACGGAATAATACTGTTATGACGTTTCGCTCGCGTTTTTGCATGTTGTTTTTATTCTATCCTGCAGGGTTATATGACGTCATGACGTTGTTTTGTTTGTTGGGTTTAACGTCTCACCGACAGTTTTTCAGTCATTTGGAGACAATGTCTTCTTGAGACAGATATAGTGCTGCCACACTGCAGTATCACGCCGTAGACATGTGGCATTATATCACACCCAGTCACATTATCTCGACACTGGGCCAACCAGTCCTGTAAATTTCAACTACCCTTATATGCTGAGCGCCAAGCAAGGGAGCTATGACTACCTTTTTTTACGACTTTAGTATGTCGCGGGCGGGGATCGAACACACAACCTTCCGCTTCCGAAGCGGATGCTCTAACCACTCGGCCACCGTGGACGGTATGACGGTATGTTATATTCACACATGCTGAATATAAAGAAAAAATACGTAATGGTTATATTACACGGGAAACAAGGAATGTCATGTGATAAAATTAAGTATGTTGATTGTTTAAATTCGAAACAACAACAAACGATTATCCATCCACCGTTTTCAATACACAAGATTATCGCAAAATCTACTAGGTGAACAATTTTGATTATTCATCTTCGTGCGTAAATCACTGATAATAAGGGGCCTCCGTGGCCGAGAGGGTAAAGTCGCTGACTTTAACACTCACTCAGCCCCTCACCGCGTGGGTTCGAATCCCGGCAGGGTCATTCGGATTTTCATGTGAGGAAGCCTTCCAGCTGGCTTGCGGTAGGTCGGTGGTTCTACCCGGATGCCTCCGTGCATTCGGGGTCTTCCTCCACCTGTAATTAGCTGGACGTCGCTATATGACTGAAATACTGTCGAAGCGACGGTAAACCCAAATAGTCAAGTCAAGTCAAGTCAAGTCACTGATAATAAACTATATCATAAACTTTAATGCTATTAAATCTTAAATCAAAAGTTTTTAAGTATAACATTTGTATTCTGAACAGAGCACAGAGAGACAAAGGAGCTAATGACAGTTTGTAGATACTTTTGTTTTTCAATCAATCCTCTATCCGGCAAATCAGCAATGATTATTACATTTCGTACAGAGTGGAAACTATTGTTATCAAACAAAGCTTTCTTCCGCTGGAATTAAATACAATCAAAACATATTGGATACAAAAGAATATAAAGGAACCAAACATGGATTCTATCATGAATTATATATTACATATATTAATATTCCATATATGGTGCCACTTAAATTGCGCAATTTAACTATGATTAATTTTGTTTCCGTTTCTGTAAAACGCACTTGTTTTCCGGCAGTGTTTTATTACTTCTTTGACGATGTCAGCAGAAGTCTAACATCAAATACGCTTGTTTTGCCCAGGAGGAACTAAATTATTCGTTGATGATAAACATCTATGATCAAGTTTGCTAGGCGCTTAACTAATTGAATCAGAGTCATGCAAACGGCCTCAGGGAATAATCAAGCATCGCAGTGATCCTGATGATAAATAACTACTTCGGCTGGAATATCTTGTGGGAGCAAACCTTTCAATCGAACGTTTAATTTTTATATTTACCTTAGCAATTACGAGCAATCCCGTACTTAATTAAAATCAATCAATGATTACTTGTATAGTGCCTATATATATTTTGTTTCCGATTTCAAAACTTTTATATCGCATCCAATAATTACAAATTATTTCGATAATTGCAATTGTTGATTTTCATTAGATATGAACCGCGAGGAGGTCCGCGCGAGACATGTCGTTGCTACAGCAGCTATTGCATCACCGCGCATGCGTTAATTTGTGAATAGTATCAGTAGCAGTGGCAACTCGCCTTGAGCATACCTTCAAAACAGACAGATTCCATCTAGTACCATATATTACCTAACAACAAATAAAACGGAGACACTAAATAGATTTTCCATTACATGCGAGGTGACTCATATACGTATGCATTTGTATAACCCGTTAAAAAATCCAATTTAAACATTTTTCATTAAGGACAGGTAACTTTGTTTTTATATCTTCAGTTGGTACACCTTCAATCGTCTGTTGCTCGTCATCTTGTAGATTTACTTGGTTTAAAAATTTTGCCTTTTTTTACGTTCAGGGTTTCAATTACTTTGAATATTAATTATAAATGGAGTTCAATAATTTTGACTCGAAAGATATTAAAGATGTACTAATTATTTTTAAACAGATGTAGGTACAGATTAAATTTAAACTTATGAACTTCGTGAAATGATAAAGAATTGACCAATCCTTTATGCGACATTTTCAATAAATCGTGAACACAGAGTGTAGTGCCATTCTCCTGGAAAGAAGCCTGTGTATGTCCTACTTTTTATTCCGGCGGATCGAACAGTTGTTTCCAATTATCGACCTGCATCTTTTTAAGCTATATCGTAAATGTCTTCGGGTAATGTGCATTTAATCATGTTCACATTTTATTCAATAAGTGTAATACAGTCAAGTTTTACTTCAGGCGACTGGAAGGCTGTATGAATGGTTACAAGACTACAGTCAAACCTGTCTCAAGCGGTCAGTCAAGTGAAAAAAAAAGTGGCCGCTTAACAGATGAGGCCGCTAAATGATGGTTAAACATTAAACAAGATGATGTATTTTTGTAAAACTAAATCTGACCGCTAGATACAGGTGGCCGCTAATACAGGTCCAACTGTGTTTATCCAATCGGAGGAAGCGTGCTGTTTTACATCCAGTTTTTATAAGAGTTTGCGTCCCTCAGACCCTCTTATGTTTTTAATTCACATTCATGATATCGTTGACCATATAAATTCATAAATAAGATAATGCTCTATTTGAAAATGTACACTACTCTGTGAGTATGTTAAATTCTCTTATCAGTGATTTGTAAAGACAATTTAAGGCCCATTATTCTTCCAAAAGCTGTGTACATATTCTTCGGACAGAAAAGAAAAGTGTGCGCTACAGATCGGTTTTGAGATGCAATCTGTACATACTTGACGACGTTACTACAATGCACAGATAAAAAAGAATCTTTTACCTAAGATCATTAAATTGTTTACAAAAACTTATTTGCATATTCCGCATATCTTTGTAAATTTTCGGACGTCTCCCCACCAAAAACAAAACTTGTTCTGAGACATGTTAAGACGTGTCTATAATCATCACGACTACCACCCCCAGAAAATGACAGATTCTCCATGGTCTGCAGTGTATGGTACATCTATCATGTTCAGCCTACCAGACGACTGTAAATGTTGTTTTGAATAATCTCGCTTATAACACTAGAGTTGAATGGGTTTAATGAAATTAAAACTGAACTCGGTGCATGCAATCAGACGAGGGAGGTACAAATGGGCTGTAGTTCACAGGGTCTCGAAGTTGCATGGGGCGAATCATTTCGTACTGAGTGGTAACATTAAAAATAGGAAGAGAGGACACTGTTTTGAGACCAAATTTGAAGAAAAAAAAAAAAAAAAAAAAAACGCGTTCAACATTGAAAACGGACCAGGTTGTGTTTTAAATGAATAAATTCAGAAAATCCTAAACGTAAATCCTAAACGTAAATGAGGTAGTTTTTCTCTTGTAACGATAATATTGTTAATTTATTGTTCCAATCGAGCTTGACAACAGCCGGGAAACCTATTTCCGGTTTCTTTAGCAGTGAATATAAAGGTAAGTATTTATTGGTCAATCAAAATGTAAACGAAACTGACATTTCCCAGGAAAACTTCATTGAGTTACGGAGGTCCAGAATAGCATAAACAACGAGATCGAAAATGGGCGCAGTGTAATCATTGTCGGACAAGAAGGTACAGGGAAGTCATACCTGCTCACACAGTATTTGATTTAAAAATATTGACCAATGAGCGCTTACATTAATTCATTAAAAAAGAAACCGGAAGTAGCCGGTCCCGGCTGTTGTCAAGCTCGATTGAGACATTAAAAACACTTGTTAGTCGTTTATAAGAGTAAATACAACACGGTAAACGTCACAATTCTATATTTCTATTCATTTCAAATGCATATGAACCATTTTATTGATCGCTATTTGCCGAAAATACGATATAAATAAAATAGCCGAAAATAGTGTCCTCCCTTCTACCATTAAGATTCGCCCCATGCAACCTCGAGCCCCTGTGCTGTAGTTCAGTATATTACACGTTTCCCCTTTGAAAGAGCGCTGTTAATGGTACATAATTTAATTGTAGGCAATGAAAAGGAATCACGACGAAAAAAGTAAAGGCATATCAGCCTGTAAAATTGAAAAGGAACATTTGTAAACCATTCACCGGCATACTGACATACATGCAGCAAATGACGTTGAGGCAGTCATGCAGGTATCCTCCTTAGGTTTACAAGAAATTTATTTCTACGTTAATCGAAACAAGAGAGAAACGACGAATTGTTCGCACACACCCTAGATCTCACAGAAACGTCGGCTTTGACGTCAAAAACGACCTAATTTTAAAGAAATACAGTAAAATTGCGTTCTATCGAAGTGCGATTTTCCGAACATTTTGTATATTATGAGGGTAATTCCAAGTCCCAGTGCAGTGAAACATACAGACAGGTAAATATGCTCGATATTCGAGCATTTCATTTTCTACATCAGTCTTCAGTTTATCGTAGTTGTATACCTAAGGACTTTTAAAACGCACGCCTTTTTTTTCTTCCGAAAAACTCATCAACTGAAAATATTAAAAAAAAAAATGTTGAAATGTGTATGAATATAACCATGAAGTCAGGGCTTTCGTTGTAAAAAAACACACATATCTAAATCGTGCGTTTCCAAATTCCTTAAATGTTCTATATTTACTTGGAAGATGTCGTGGGTGTACTTCTGTGTTTTTTTTTATCTGTTTCGTCAGAGCTTCACGCCTACTGACGTGTGAACATGACTAATGTCCAACAGACCCTGTAATTCACATTTGAAGTATTTAAAGTGGTCCTGTGATGGTGACCTTTGTAGGCTAGTCTTTGATAAAGTAATTCATAAAATGACATAACTGGAGTAGCTTTCCAGTGCCACGTCCCTCTGTGATGGCATGATGAACCACAGACAATTGCTAGGTTAATTTTATAAATATCAAAGAGATGACATAAAGTGAGATGCTCTTCTCGTGGGATTTAGTTCAAATTGTATAATTAATACAGTACTGATATTGAATAAATAATATTTGTTCGATCGTATTAATAAAAAGCATGATCAAATGTCGAAGTTAACTTTACCGGGGTCTCTTTGAACTTTGCAACTCAGAAATTCAGGGTGGTGCTGGCTTGTCAGGATGGCGAAATAATATAAAGCGGAAACCATATTGCATAACAAGAAATCAAAATCAAGAGTTCAAATAAAACTCGATGAAAATTATTGCAGAATTGTTTTATTATTTTAAATATGATTAACCATGACCAACCCACTGTGTGATGCGTTGTCAATGGCAACAATAGCTAAGCGAACTACTCGTTGCATTCTTATGAATCACGACGTTAGCAAGCCTTTCTGTAATTTCATTACTTAAACAATAGCCGACACAGTTAAAAATAGGATGCCCTATTGATAATATATGCAATTTAACTTAAAAATATGCCCTTTATTTGCTGCATTTTATATGCAATGGACTTATAACCATGAGTTTGTTAGGATCTATATAGACAGATAATTACTTTAACCCTTTCCCTCATATAGACTCATTTTGACGCACTCAAAAGGTACCGCATAAAGCCTGATCTGCAGAAAGCCAAACTCAAACCTTACCAAATTTAATTGTAAAATCCTCATTATCAGACCACTGAGGAGCAGCGAACAGCATAAAACCTGATCAGCCTGCGAATTACTCGCAGGCTGATCTGGTTTTATGCTGTTCGCATAGGTCTTTTCATGGTATCCTCTATGAGGGAAAGGGTTAAAACGGACCATCTATGATGCTTGTAATAGTCTCGTTCATCTCGTATTTGTAATGAATAGTTGTGATAGGCATTGAAGCTGCAGTAACAACAACATACGCTAGTAAAACATAAATCGAGTTTTAAGGTATACTCACCTTTATATCATATTCAATATCTGGTCACTGAATGGAAAAAAAATCTATGAAACTTTGTCATCTTGAAGACATCCAAAAATAAAAATGATTCACCGAGAACTTTTTTTTCTTCAAATTTTTATTTACATTTAGTGGAGATATTCTGCAGTTAACGTTGATGCCTATGGGATATTTACGATTCCTGTAAATATGAAAAGCAGAATTTGATTATCGAGACAAACTCACTGTAGAAAGATGCATGATATGATTTTGTTTCAAATTTCCTGGAAAAATATTGTAGGCAAATGGAGGAAGTAACTGTTTCAGTTTTCAGGGGGAGATAACTCATGAAAACAAACTTATCAAGGGAAGGTAATAAAATAACTTCTGTCACATGTCACAACATGTCAATGTGCCCCAAAGATTTCCATTGTTTGACATTTTAAAAGCTTATATTATGAAGTTTTATGTATAGCGTTGATGGTAAACCCTTACTGTAATTAGAGCGAGTATGAGGTAAATTTTGTTTCCCTATTTGGCATGTACAGTGAAATAATCAGTTTTCGTTGATTTTAAATTTGGCGTTGCATAGACGATTTCGTTGGTTCCATTATTCATGGATTCATGCCCTAAAGAGGTACGTGAGATATATGAAATGATAGATTTTCTTGAGGTACTATCCGTGGATACCATGATCCATTGCAACTGGCTGAAACGGCTCAAATGTACTACACTACATCTCTTTGCGGTACGGTACTCGGTACAGAATGTCAGTTTCGGTACGTAGCGAGTACCGACAGATTCTTATCACCGGTACGGTGCTCGGTACAGAATGTCAGTTTCGGTACGTAGCGAGTACAGACAGATTCTTATCACCGGTACGGTGCTCGGTACAGAATGTCAGTTTCGGTACGTAGCGAGTATAGATAGATTCTTATCACCGGTACGGTACTCGGTACAGAATGTCAGTTTCGGTAGCGAGTACAGACAGATTCTTATTCTTATCACCGGTACGGTGCTCGGTACAGAATGTCAGTTTCGGTACGTAGCGAGTACAGACAGATTCTTATCACCGGTACGGTACTCGGTACAGAATGTCAGTTTCGGTACGTAGCGAGTACAGACAGATTCTTATCACCGGTACGGTACTCGGTACAGAATGTCAGTTTCGGTACGTAGCGAGTATAGACAGATTCTTATCACCGGTATGGTACTCGGTACAGAATGTCAGTTTCGGTACGTAGCGAGTATAGACAGATTCTTATCACCGGTACGGTGCTCGGTACAGAATGTCAGTTTCGGTACGTAGCGAGTACAGACAGATTCTTATTACCGGTATGGTACTCGGTACAGATTGTCAGTTTCGGTACGTAGCGAGTATAGACAGATTCTTATCACCGGTACGGTTCTCGGTACAGAATGTCAGTTTCGGTACGTAGCGAGTACAGACAGATTCTTATCACGGTACGGTACTCGGTACAGAATGTCAGTTCGGTACGTAGCGAGTTCAGGCCGATAGGCGAAGACATAGTTTCGGTAACGTTGAAATGATGAACAAAAAGTCAGATTATGGAAACTTTTTGGCAGATATTTTTTTTCAATTAGAACTGAAATAAAACCTAGACTAGTACATATATGTTTGTTTATTAAAAATTCAAAACTGTACATAGTACAAAAAAGTAAGGACAAATACATGTACGTAAGTACAATAAAACTGAATATACAGTTGCATCTATCGCTACACGGCAACAACTTCAAAAACACATCAACTTAAAATTTCCATTCTTTTATTATTGTGAAATGATCAGATGAAACGTATCTTCTACGTTTCATAAAAAGTTCGCTGTTCTACTAAATCCATAAAGCTGAAATGTGCAATAAAAATAATCGAATTTTCAGAATGTGTAGTTCATTAAAATCAGTCGAGAATTAAAAATATGTAGTTTATCTAATATGACCATGTAGTGTTTATTTGATATATTCATAAACTATTCTTTCAAATAAACACACTATTCAAGTAAAACAATTTCAATACGTGCGCTGAACATTCGAGTATGACAAATTCAATATGTATGCAGAGCATTCGAGTATAACAACTTTAATATGTGTTAAATGTATTCAAGTATAACAACTTTAATATGTGCGCTGACCATTCAAGTATAATAACTTTAATATGTGTGCTGAACATTCAAGTATAACAACTTTAATATGTGCGCTGAACATTCAAGTATAACAACTTTAATATGTGTGCTGAACATTCAAGTATAACAACTTTAATTTGTGCGCTGAACATTCAAGTATAACAACTTTAATATGTGCGCTGAACATTCAAGTATAACAACTTCAATATGTGCGCTAAGCATTCGAGTGTAACAATTTCAATATGTATGTAGAACATTCAAGTATAACAAATATGTGTGCTGAACATTCGAGTGTAACAACTTCAATATGTATGTAGAACATTCAAGTCCTCCATGTCGTTGAGCTCATGCTGCCGATCCTCCATGTATTCGTGGGTTAGATTGTGACGTGTGATGATTCCCTGAATCTACAATATACAAACCAATACATGCTAGATGGCGCTGCGGCCGTGAAAAGAAAATTGCGGGTAGAATTTTTGTGTGACCCTCATTTTTAGGTTTTGACCCTAACTAGCCCAGCGTTCAGTAAAACATACCATAACACTCGCAACTATGTCCTATACGCTACGATACAACGGGGATAATGGACTTGACTTGACTATTTGAGTTTACCGTCGCTTCGACAGTATTTCAATCATATAGCGACGTCCAGCCAATTACAGGTGGAGGTAGAACCAAGAGATAATGGACTTATAATGGCAACTGGACGCAGGGCTGGAAACAAGGAAAGTGAAAACAAAAACAAACAACAATAACAACATATTAATACACGTGCCAAACAAACAGCTTTAAATGTAATTTATGTGTAACAATTTATAAGAGTATTTCACAAAATTGCATTATTTAAGAAAATGGCATATAGTTAAGATAAGATACTTAACTGTTCCAATATTTTGTTTCTATAAAACTAAATAGAGAAAAAAAATGGATACAGAGCTTTTAAACTTATGAAGAATAAAGCTTTCCTTCTGCAAGTCTTCTTCTAAATTAGTGCACAGTGTCTTGGGTAACATGGAACTATTCCATATAACCAGTGGCCAATTCATTTTTCACTTAAAAAAAACGCAACGTAACATAATTTGTTCAACTCTTATGTTTACTGGCAATCAAATAAGTACTTTAAAATACTAATGGCGAATGTATGTCTTGGGAACAAGGTGTACCTAATCTGTAAAGACTGAATGAGTGGGTGAGTTTTGAGTTTACCGTTGCTGCGGCAGTATTCATATATAGCAACGTCCAGCTAATTACAGGTGGAGGAAGACCCCGAATGTACTGAGGCATCCGGGTAGAACCACCGACCTACCGCAAGCCAGCTGGAAGGCTTCCTCACATGAAAATCCGGACGACCCTGCCGGGATGTCATAGTAGTAACACTATTAATGACTAAATTAGAAACTTTTTGGCATGTTCATAATACATAGTAATCTTTCATAGGATAAACAGTGTGGCCACACCACGTGGTATATGACGTTAATTTAAGCTATCACAAGCAGCATATTTTGCCTCGATTCAGAGAAGAAAATTGCTGTAAGTATGTTAATACTTTATCAATTTTATCAATTTTATTGGGATAAAGCGCAAGCTTAGCGAAAAAAAAAATGTGCTCTACACATAGGTTATACAGATTTGTCAGATGTACAACTTTTGTTAATTATATGAAGTAACATCTAATAATTCATCATGATTTTCAAACATTCCGGAAAATCTTCAGAGTTTGTGAGCATTTGTTTGCTATCACGAAATGCACGTCACTAAAAACGCTGTCCAGAATGTTAGGAAATAATGTACATTTGACAAAAGAATCGTTATGGTATTTGTGTAGAGCACAATTTTCCGTTTCGCATAAGCTATCTCCCATTAAAATTGGTGAAGAAATATAATACTTACAGAAGTTTTCTTTTCCGAATCGAGGCAACTTGTGCTACTTAGGTTAGCTTAAATTAACATGATTTCCCACGTGGGTATGAACACACTTTAAAAAACTTTAGCATTGCAAGTGATCTTTTTAATAACATATTCAGCTATAGAGATGAAAGACAGTAGATTATCTAAAGTATCCTAAAAGAAACTTGATACATGTGTGTACCATAACAGGATATTTGTAAACAAGCATATCACTTAAAAATTTGCTTCTGACCTAACGTAATGGACTCAGTTTAACCTATATATGAGGAGAATTTGCTGCCAATGAAGCAGATGAAGTATTTTCAGCAAAAATATATTAAAAAAAAACAACAAACTTACGTGACAGAGTCTTTCGCGATTTTCGGATACATCCGCAATTAAAGAACAAAGCAGAAAAGAACATATCTTTCTTTAAACCACAGATTACAAGATGTAATGTTCAACATCATGTAAATTAAACATAACATGATAAATGCAGTTACATAATTAACAACGGTGAGTGATGATCAGAGGGGATAGTGGTTTAAATTTAATATTATTTAGAATAGGATAAAGAAATTCTAATTTGTAACATATTAACGTGATTTATCGATTGCTCATATCTGTTATCTATTGTAAATTTTAATCTCTGGCCATTTAGATTTCTGCAAAAGTCGCTTCGCCTTACCAATTGTGCGAGTGCTCATTCATTCTAGTTATTGTTCTTCAACACTCACCTGAATGTTACCATTTTTTAACAGAGATATGAAACTGTCCGAAAAAGGTTATTAGGTCATTGATGTTAGCACCCATTAGCGACGACAACCGAGTTCATATCGAATTATCACTTGACTGACACATATCTGAGTTGTTAACAATGCTATAATTCATATGATTCTGAGAATCCGAAAAGTATGTCAAGTTTGATTTTTTTTTAGATATATATAAACAAAGTGACTGAATATATTTGGTGGGCACTAAATAACTCCATGTGTACTCGGAAGTGGAAATGACGAAAGTGAAAGTAAACGAAACTTACGCGCCGTGTCATATTGGACCATTATTAAGCCGAGTTTACAAAAGCATTAATTTTATGGTACCCTCAATATGATGGTTGTTATCTGCCATATCGTGTGGCGAGTTCTAACGGCGAAAGGTCGGAGGCGAAAAGACGAAAAAAAAAATGTTTGGCGGGGCGAAAAGTAAAACTTTCGGGGCAAAAAGACGAAAAGAATGGATTTTTTTTTTCGCCGCGAAGGTAGGTCTTTGTGTTCCAAAATCTTGCCCCGAAATTTCGACTTTTCGCCCCGACAATCTAGTTGTTTTTTTTCGACTTTTCGCCTTCGAACTTTCGCCCCGAAGACAGAATTCAGCCACCATAAATCAGGAGAACTCGACCTAAAACTGTGGCGGTGTTAACATGAGGTTACAATACCTGTCCGTAGTGGTCAACAACCGGCAGATGCCGGAGTCCCATCCCTCGGAAGAGGTTGAACACCTGGGGTACGGGCGTCTCGGGATAGACAGTGTACGGGGTGGGGTTCATGTACTGCCTGACGTCCTGGAGAGAGTGTAACAATGGGTGAAAACGTGCAGTCATATAGCACTCGAACTCTTGACCAACACAGGGCGAGTGCACTACTTACTTAGCGCCTAAAATACTGGACTTTGTTTCAAGTCCAGAGCTTTTATAGTTCTCTAACCGCTATGGCCACAATATATACGGATCTAAACGACATTGTTATAATGTACATACATACACACATTGATCCTTTACCCCTTCATCATCTAAAGCAGCTCGTTCACAGACAATCGGTAGAATTTGAAAAAAAAAATAAAATAAAAAAAAATAGATATATATTTTTTTCTACTCGCCCTCGTAAATGTTTGTGAAGTCTTTGTTTCCAGACAAATAAACTCGGAAAGTGTATGTCACAATGCACAGGAAAACGTTTTTTTTTCTCCCGTAAACACAACCTCTACGAAATCGGTACCACGTTCATCAGCGCATTAGCGCATGCGAGAAAAGTAAGTGTGATCAGCCAAGAGGAGACAAATGAAAATAGAAACTCTTATTATAAGTTTTATAATTCTAAATATAGTTTCAATTCCGTCTGTGACGGTATTGCATGTGATGGGGACACAGCTCATTTTTTTACGGTCACGGATAGGTGCAATGGGTTACCATGCGTCTTAAGATAGGTATTGATAGACGTAATACACATATACAGTTTAAAATATCTTAGTCAATAACCGTCTGTAAACAAGCTGTTTTAACTTAGATAATTCTAAATTTGAGGAAAGAATGACTGATTTTACTTCAACCAATGTTTTAATGCTTACTATCATTTTTAACGATTTAAACTTTAACTACTAGTAGACTTGACCCACGGTCATTATGATACAACGATTAAAGCGTTAAGATTCCTCGCCTCACTAGCTATCTTTAAATGACATATATGTGTGTACATGTATACTGTTAACTGGTTACGAGTATAATAGTTTTATGCTTTTTTTATTTTGCATTTTAATCTTTTGAAAAATACAGTGCTACTTTTAAATTCCTTCTTTCTTAAAATGGCGCCATTTGATGTCAACACCAATGCCTTTCCTGTAATTGGAAACGTGTATATGTGCTAAGTATTTATTTTTAATTAAGTAAATAAACACAATAAGACATATTAATATTCTAAGATACAATTGCATATACTGACCAGTATGATGTTTGAAATAAATATAAACTTAATATTGATGTTCATCTTACTATGATATATTTAGAATCATACAGTCTGTTGCTGGTGACGTCAACAATATCCGGGTACCTCGGGTATTCTGCGGTCAGCGTCTCGTAACTTGCTGCTGGTTGACTAGTGGACTGAAAGATAACGTTAATTCCGATTAATTCTGTCTGTCTGTCTATCCTCCCGCCCGTCCGTCCCACAGGCTACCGGCGTGGGACCCCCCAATGATACAAAGTAACGATTCAAAACACACTTTATAACAAAAATCACAATTCAAGAAAAAAAATTGATATCATAAAATGAGAAAAGGTATGTAACTTTCCGTTCAAAATCTATAGGAAAACTGACATGGTCGTATTCTGAACTTCGTATCTGACACAATTTTCAGCCGATTTCAAATATGTCGGGCTTGTTCAACGCAGAAACAATAGGCCTTTTCGTTGCTGAGTCGATTTTCTATCTTAGATAAACTACAAAGACAATACGAGTCACGAAACTCAATGGAAATTGTACCCAGACACGACTTCACAGAAATACAATATTTCCAATAAATACCTATATTAAACAATAAAAATATGTATTTATTGAATTCTCACAAGTTATGCTTTTTTCCAGAAGTCGCTAGTATCGATGTATTCCGCCCTCATTCCACTGTTGCATTTTGTTTGTATTGAATTGGTTATCGGCTTTGTGATAATTACAATGTGACATTGGGGAACCAGCGAGTACAGTTTCCATTGAGTTTCCTAACTCGTATTGTCTTTGTAGTTTATCTAAGATAGAAAATCGACTCGGCAACGAAAAGGCCTATTGTTTCTGCGTTGAATAAGCCCGGCATATTTGAAATCGGCTGAAAATTGTGTCAAATACGAAGTTCAGAATACGACCTTGTCAGTTTTCCTATAGATTTTGAACGGAGAGTTACATACCTTTTCTTATTTTATGATATCAATATTTTTTTTCTTGAATTGTGAATTTTTGTTACAAAATGTGTTTTGAATTGTTACTTTGTATCATTTGGGGTCCCACGCCGGTAGCCTGAGGTCCGTCCGAGCGCACGTTGGGTACCACAGGTGGTATAAACTTATTTTGACGCACGTGGCAAAAAGAGCAGACGCTGATCAGACAGCTTCTATAGGAGCTTTCTGATCAGGGTCTCCTCTGTTTGCTCAAACAAAATGGTAGCTCAGATTCAACACAGTATGCATGACATTAAAAAAAAAAATCCACTGTTTCATACACAATTTTAGGTTCATTTAAATAATATTCATCAAGTCATTAAATAATACATGAATATTCATGAGGTAAAGGGTAAATACAAAGTAAATCTATTGTTATTAAAGTATGAATCTATCATAATGCACGGGCACTCGTACTATATGCTTATATTCACACACATTCGTTGTAACCTATTCATTTTCAATTGTTAAGCTTATGTTTTATAGAGTAAATATCTGATATACATTTGATGGAACCCTTCTTATTTCGTTTTCGTGTGAAAAAACAAAAACAAAAACAACAACCAAACAAAACAACAAACAACAACAAAACATATAATATAGGCGTACGTTTTCAAAGTCCTTAAGTATATATATATACTTATGCCAGATCATACATTGAAATTGAATAATATAGTGCGTTTTTCTCACTGAAAGTATTTCAGTCCTTTTGGAACTTTTGTCTATACGATATCACGCCCGCAATGTGCATGTTTATGCTATAGAGTGTGAAAAGTATATTTTCTGATCTTCATATGGTACTTTAGAAGAAACGATTATATGTTAGCTAACAGTCATACTTTCTTCGTGTTAAAACCACTGTTTACCATCATTATAATTCATGTGATCATACCATGATCGTTCCATGATCAGAGTCACTTTCATCGACGTATTGCATGATATAATTATGTATGTGAAATTGAAACGGCATTATAGCTGAAAGTAACGCTAAACAAATATTCGATATTCAGAGGAGTCTTTGATATAACTATTTAATAATGAGTTCAAACAATATTTAACCCTTTCCCTCATATAAACTCATTTTGACGCACTCAGTAGGTACCACATAAAGCCTGATCTTCAGAAAACCACAGTTAAACCTTACCAAATTTAATTATAAAATACTCATTTCCAGACCACTGAGGAGCAGCAAACAGCATAAAACCTGATCAGCCTGCGAGTTACTCGCAGGCTGATCTGGTTTTATGCTGTTTGCACAGGTCTTTTCATGGTGTCCTCTATGAGGGAAAGGGTTAAAAAACAAGTTACTGTTCATAATGATAAACTGACAATTGCAAGAATCTGGGAATAACGAACTCTATGTAAAAGTACTATGCATTTAATTTGTTTACAAAAACAGTCGCCAGGGGCTTTATTCACCCAAGTCCCCTTCTTTCGTTATGTAATGAATTAACAAAGTGATTGCCAGTGTACACTGGAGACAATTACAATGATGCTGGTGATGGTTAATCATGTTCTGCCGTAGCCTGCTGGCTAGCAACGCTCCCCACCCACCATCGGCCTCGTGTCCACTGAACTGAGGCAACTACGTCATCAGGTAGACGGACACGAAGCAATAAAACACGTGACCGAGAGCGAGTGCTCTTAGAATCTCGAGTCAGGAGACGCAGGACGCACCTCACTGATACCTACCACTACTAGCACCATGGAAACATCCGGACCCACGCGCGGACTAGTGTTGTCTGTAGTTCTACTGATAGTGGCTATAATCGCATCGGTAAATGGAAATTGGTACGGGAAAAGGGGTAAGTCATTTGATCGCAATCTTAAAATATAAGAAATTATCAAAAAACGCATTCATTGACAGATTGTAGTTTACTTCGAAAATTTGCAGATATATTTTCATGTATCAATACGATCGGGGGAATATAAATGAGGAAATGAGGAAAAGTTAGCAAATTAAGGACTGGATTAATGTAAGTAAAGGTAGCGGAAATTTGTATGTTGGGACAGAATGATGAGGTTGTCGAACATAAGAATATTGATAGTTAACTTCATAGTCTGGGTAAAGGAGAAATTAGACAGAAATATTATCGGTTAAAGGTTCACGGCGTGTTCTTTGTCTTTTCATGAGTAAAATGTTCACTTAAAACGAAAATGATTCGGTTACATATGTACAATAAATATAAAAAATAAATAAATAGATGAAATTTGAAAGGATGAAACAAAGCGAAACTTTTTTCATGCCCGCTGTTATTCATTTCTTGGTTGATATTGTTAAGCATATAATGTTATAATTACTTTCTTTTCACATTTTGATACCCTACCAGGTACAAAATATATTCAATCCATATGTCGATGATTATTTTTCATTTCACATAGTTTTCATTATTCAGTTCTTCATTCATTCACAAGCTCGTTCCGAGCCTGCATATTTATAACTATATATACCGTACTTTGATACGATTAACATTTGTAAAGCATGTCGAATTACAAACGTCGTAACGAAATGATTATCTGTCTTTTAGATAAAAACAATTACGAAATGTTTCGTCATAAAAGTAATCGTCAATTAAAATACGTTATACATGGACTTGTTATATTTGCAATATATTTAACATAAAATGGAATGAAAAATAAAAGAATTGAACTGAATTATGCATGATCTATTTTCTAATATGTAATCGATGTGACATTTTCTCTTTAAAATCACCACTCAAAACAAACACAAAAAATCTCATTTAATCGGATGTTTTCAGTCAGCCATCGAACTCTGTCGGTAATTTGGAAGGAATATAAACAGTTACTGATGCATTAATGTCGATTCAACGGCCCTCGTAAGTTGTGTCGTCATGTAACAATCGTAATGCACTGCTAATGACATAAAACTCGATCTCAAATAGATTTGACTTCGTCTCGAGACTGTCTGTAAGTGTGTGGAAAGTTGGAAACAAAACTCCAGCTTATATTCCTATGGGGTATCCCGTAGACACTGTTTGGACTGTTGTTCTTCTGCGACACACTATCACTATCAGTATACGTAAACACTGTGATTATAGGGGGCTCCGTGGCTGAGTGGTCATGGGTGCTGACAATTTGACTAACGTTCACGAATTTTCAATTGTAACTAGGGCATAGAGGAGGTTTACTTTAGTCAAGTTAGGGGGCTGAAGTACTATAACTCAGTCCCTGGCCGCTGTATGTTCGAGTCCTACCCTGACCATTCCACTTCATCATGTAAGGAAGCCTTCCAAGCCGGTGGTTCCTTCTTGACAACCTATTTGAGCTCGGGTTCATTCGGTTAAATCTTTAGACAACAACAATGACAATCTTGAACATTTTGGGGATTTTTAATGTATAGAACAGTCTTGACTGTTATATGATAATCGTTGTTTCTAAGTTTTAGAACAGCATCTTTTAGCTTACAATAGTCAAAGAATTTCAAGATTATTAGAAATATTGGTAAGAACTTTAAACGCCATTAGAATACTTTTTTTTCAAAATATTCTAAATTGCGAAAGGAGTGTACATCAAGGGTTAATTTAGATATAATTTTTCTAAAAATATATATTACTCTTGGACTGCAAATAGTCCCGAAAAACTGATTTATTTTATTATATTTATCATTCAATGCTGGATACGTTCTATATCAAAATATATTTCAGAAATAAGAATACATTTATATTAAATGTAATACGTCCTGAGTGATCATTGCAACGTAGTAGATTTGTCTTCCAATCTCCACTTTGTGTATTTTGCTATCTGTCCCCCCCCCTTTAATATAAAAACCTTGTAGTTATATATTAAGTTCTTTTTGGTCTATGGATTAAATTACAGTTCATAACAATATTAAGATATGTATATTATATATCATCAATGTAAAAAAAAAGCCTGATATTTCTTGAAATACACGAATACTTAAATTTCCCGCTTACCAGTTCAGTAAACATTTATAATTATGCAAATTAAAATTTCTCTTATAACAGCCATGACCCTGCTTAGATAATAGAACACATAACTTAAAGATTATCATAAACATGTCAGTATAACTTTGCGTGAACACGTCACGTTTAAAGTCCGTTTAAAGCTAGTGTATCCAGTTGCTTACACATGGAGAAGTTCTCTCCCAGCATCTGTGTCATTCCGACAATATGCAAAGTCAATATTTTAGACTCAGGTCCACAAGTTTACCATATTACTAAGTATGTAATAATAAATGCTTTACAAGAACACAATGCTATTTAGTTATCATTTCTTTCATTTACAAAGACATTATATGAGATTTTTATAGATTAAAAAAAAAACATCAATTCTAGAGCCTGATTCTAATGTATAGGCTCGGAAGACTGACGAATAAGGGACCGGACCCCTAATTCTCCGCGAAAATACCATCCACAGACTCATACTCATATCCATTAGTTTCAATAGTGATTTCAGTACGATACTCAAATTTCAGAACACGGGACCTAGCCCCTACTCACCCAATGTCTTCAATTTAGACTTAAGCTCAGAATTTTGAATTTAGAAATTTTCCATCTTTTTGTGACCAAGAAAACAAATATTTAAAGACTCACGATACAGCATTTTTCAACTGTGTTATTTTACAAATCATGTATTTCCTGAAATATTAGGTTCACAAACCAGACACCTAATCTATCAGATGAAGTGAGCAACTATCTACCATAATAGACCTTTTCTATCAAACTATTAAAAAACGGTGAAGCAGAAATGTCCTCTGTAAAAATAATTGATTTTTCACGTAAATGAAGAACTAGCAAGATACTATGTGAATATGGTATCCAGTGTCGACCAAATACATTATAACCCCAGAAACATGTAATGGTCAGTATCCTTGTAAATTAACCGACCTCTGTGGAGATTAAGGGCGAGGGACTGAGGTTAGTCAACATGGTCGCATACAAGTCCTGTCATGGTTATTCCACTGTATCGACCCTACGTAATGAAAACATTACCTTACAATATAAATGCCAGCACGGAAAAACTGCAGTTTTGTTGTGAAATCATTTGTAAAGGATTATCAATTTAAATCAAAAGCTTTTTTTTTTGTATCCTGAGTTTGGTGTACCTAAACTGGTTTTAGACGAGATCAGAACTGCTACATCACGTGCCTGTTACATTACTGTTCAGCAGGTACCGACCAAATATGAGAACAATTATGTGGAGGCGCAAATATACTGGAAATTGTTTTGTAATCATGCGACACTGTCTGGCCCAAATTTCGGGTCAGATTTTCTCTACAGCTATTTATTGTGGTACATAAATCCTTATTCGATGTACATGTATTCATTTCCCGACTCTCTTGTATTTAAAGGCGTTTCAGCAGTTTTGTTTTGGACTGATTTTTCTAAAAAAATGTGCACGTAACTAAGATATAATTTTGAATTAAAAATAGCGGGTTACCGTGCTCGATTTAGAGATTAAGCTTATGGTAAAACATCACTGTTTGCTAAAATTTGGTGAAAAAAAAAATCAAAGCATTGAAATTGGAAAGATTGCCTTCCAAACACTTTCATAACATATCAAAATAATATTTTCAGAATATTTTATCATAATATGTAACTTACAATGTGTTTATTTATCAGAATAATTATGTAACTTTCAATGAGTTTATTTATCATAATATGTAACTTGCAATGTGTTAATAAGTTTCAGGTGAAAAAACTGTCAAACATGCATGGAAAATACACAAGGAGATAAAACAGTCATTGTGTCTGGTCCAAAATATAAACAAAAACTACCTAAAAGCTATGGTATTATATATATATAATCCCATATATATATATATATATATATATATATATATATATATATATATATATATATATATATTTCTTTATAAGAAATTCAACGGACAGATTATTATTTTTCAGATTCAATCCTCTGATATAAAGGCTTTCTGAAAATGCGTAAAAATGTAACTCTCACCATGACTTTTATTGAAATTTTAGACAAATTTGCATACCCCCCCCCCCCCACCCCGCCCTGAAATGTGACTTTTATTGACCCTCAACATTTTGTTTTAGCAAATATACTTTTAAACATGATTTTAATACAGGAATCTTAAAAGTTTGAGTTAAGTTTCGTTTAACATTCTACTAAAGATAAATTAAAAAAAATTAAAACTTCCTTAAAGATAAAACTTTGTCTTGGCCTGGGATATTAGAACAAAAACTAGCATAAAAGCTACGTAGATAATTACCGCCACATGAAGGCAGGCAATAAATCATACATTGTCACGCGCCCATATAAACTTTAAAATCTTGTTTTTTCAAACATTATCCGAAAAACATCGTTTTCTTTTAGCCATACACTCTGTTGTGTCTTAAATACATGTGTTGAACAAATTACTAGAAGTCAAACCTGTGCAATTGATTTTTTTAAAGAGTGTTTTCACGAAATTTTAAATATATTTGAATATTACAAATCCTACATTTTCCGATTTATTAAATACATGTAGCTTATTTGATAAATATAAATATCACATACATACCGTTCTATACCTTTTTATCATATGAGATTATGCTCAAACAGCTATTTCCGGTTTCGTATAACCATCATATATATTTTTTTATATTTAACACGTTACGGCCGAATTACACCACTCCGTGTCACGCGCGTGTATTCTATATATGCATAGTGTGTTGAAATCGAACAGCTGGATTAAATGTGTATGGTGCAACTAACTTTGATCATGAAGATGCATAATTCATATGATGTCGAAAATGTATTAGAAATACACGTTAGATCATTATTTTCAGTTATTATTTGAACCTATTTTCTTGGTGTTAGATTACAATCAGTTATTCGTTCACAGTCCGTTCATTTGTGTTTTTGTTTGTCTGTTGTTATAACCACGACTTACTGTCCCTATAGGTCATACGATAAAAAGAATCTGACATGAATTGTCATTTATACAAATTTTACAAAACTCGTTTATGAAAATGTTAAGCTCGCCAGAGGCTCGCTTAATAACATTTACATGGACTAGATTAGTAAAAGTTGATATGAAATAACATTTCATGTCAGATCCTTTATACATTAACAGAACGACTGGTAAGGCATTTATTGGCTTTCGAACATACATTTTGTAATTAACCATTCACTGTATAGATAGCGAAAAATGTGGTGCTGGTTAGGGTGAAAAAGTATTAATATACTTGCAAAACGGCCCTATAAATGATGTTGCATACCGTGATTATTGTGATAAATATATAAACTGACAGTAATTGAACGTCAATAATGTTATGACGTCATACGGAGGCGACTTCTTGGAACTTTTATTACGACTTTGTACTTATGATGCAAATGGTACATCGTAAATGTCTAACATTTGGGAAAGATGTTTAAACCAAGAAAAGGACAGGAAAGATGTTTAAACCAAGAAAAGCACAAAACATGAACTATTAAAATAGCGAGGACAATATTTGTATACAACATAATGACAAATATGTATACATTCGATTTAAGGATAATTGAAATCCATTCAAAATAAACCCATTTCATAACAGCATAATTATTGCTTTGTCCGACTTTCCCAGGAGTAATATTGTTTTGAAAGTATTACAAAGAATTCTCACAATGCAGCTAATTGATGGTAAATGAACTTAAATCAACTGAAAATCGCAACCTATTTTGCAGATATCATCGATAAATTGTGGAACCTGATTTGGTCTAATGAGGATCTATATATATTTTAGGAATTTAAATTTTGCGACGGTATATGTTATATATATTTTAGGAATTTAAATTTTGCGACGGTATATGTTATATATATTTTAGGAATTTAAATTTTGCGACGGTATATGTTATATATATTTTAGGAATTTAAATTTTGCGACGGTATATGTTATATATATTTTAGGAATTTAAATTTTGCGACGTATATGTTATATATATTTTAGGAATTTAAATTTTGCGACGGTATATGTATACGATTATATCATACTCTTTTATAATTTTCGATTTTTAATACTTTTTATCAAAGGTATAAAAAAGGTTTACAAATTAAAGGGGGGGGGGGGGGGGGGGGGGGGAGGACAGACGTAAGTTCATCACAAAAGTGATAAATGTATTCTAGAATACCTTAAAAATGACAAATTGGCGAATGCCTAATCCTTTGCTATTAATTGATAATGAAATCAGATTTAAAATATTTGAAAGTAAAATATCCCCGACCCGCTTCTCTGAAAAATAGATTGTGTCTCACTTTTTGTGTATGATATTTTTGTTTATAAAAGTTCAAATGGCTATGAATGTATATCACACACACACACACACACACACACACACACACACACACACACAGAGCTGATAATTTATCAATAAATTCAAGTTAGTTTTAGTAATGAAAAGTCTGAGGCCTGAGGTCACTATAAGTCTTGGGCAAAAACTCTGGTGCTGGTAAGGGTGACTGGGCATGACATAGCATGACACCCTGTATGTAGTATGACATTTAGTTTAGTTATAACTTTTGAATAACTAAACTGGATATAAATCACAATGTTACAAATGTGATATGAAGTATTATGATACGATATTATCTAATGTAGTGCAATACAGCGTAATATGATGTAAAATCATTGGATACAAAGAAATGCAATGCGGTAAGAGATAATGTGACAACGTTATGTAATATAATGTGACATACGAGTAATTTTATATTTAACTTATATCATGTACGGTCATGGAATATGATTAAGAGTTAAGCAATGTCATGCTTACACGATATATATAAATAAATATGATGTAATATAATATATAACAACTATGGACACAACATGACACGTTATATGATATATATTTCAATTATTACATGCGAACAAGCAAAGCTGGGTATAGAATTTCCTTGATTAAAGTAAAATGCATGGAAACTTCCAAGGACATTTCATTCAAACTAACGTGAAAGACATATTTAATTATTAGATGTAGGAGAAAACTGTGGATGTTTTGCAAATCATCAAATACACAAAATGTACAAAGTAGATAGTTTACAAAGGTTAAGGAAATAGAAAAAAAAAACTGTGCCCACTTAAGTAATATTACTACTTAATATGTAGCACCCTTAAGCAATAAACACAATCGATGAGTACTTAATCCTATCTCTAGCATGACTGAGTGATGTATACATGTCACAATAAAAGAGAATTCTTTATAGCACAGTGTTGCAATTATGATATGAATATTATAACATAATGTTGTAATGTTATAAAAAATATAATGTTGTAGTGTTATAACATAATATAATGTTGTAGTGTTATAACACACTATTATGTTGTAGTGTTATAACACACTATTATGTTGTAGTGTTATAACACACTATTATGTTGTAGTTTCATAACAATATAATGTTGTAGTGTTATAACACAATATTATGTTGTAGTGTTATAACAATATAATGTTGTAGTTTTATAACAATATAATGTTGTAGTGTTATAACACACTAGTATTTTGTAGTGTTATAACAATATAATGTTGTAGTGTTATAACACACTATTATGTTTTAGTGTTATAACATAATATATAGTTGTAATGTTAAACACGTTTTCGTGATGTTTAAGCTATATACAATTCTTTTGCACCTATACGTTTCACACAGATAAAGTAAAGAAAAACTGTGGCTCTTTCAGCTATTGCTGAGACGTTTCTACCGGCACATGCGTACATAAGTAGTTAATAATTGGATAGGCAGTGTGATTAATGGAGCTTATTTTCCTAGTTTCCGACAACCTAATATGGCTTCCTAGTCCGCCATGTCACTCCCGATACAACGAGGACCATAATGTCGCTGATGATCAGATTCCCTGGCTTATAGTATTAAGTAATCAGGGTTGACACAAGTAGAAATCTGTCTTCACATGATGGTTACAAACTTACAAGTTACTAGTCCTGTCATCGTTAAAATTTAATTTAACCTTCTTGCTCTTTCGTCGTTTGAATTTTATTTCAATGAAAAACACTTTCGACAGTTTCTGGGTTGAAACAGTAGTAGTACGTCTGGGAAGTTTGCCAAACTAACACGCCCCTGGGAGGAATCGAATTCCCCTATTTTTAGCTGTTGTCAGTAAACATCAGCGCCATCAATGAGATTAAAAAGAGCAAATAGATAAATAAATAAATAAATAAATAAATAAATAAATAAATAAATAAAATGTAGAAGATAATGACCTTTTTTCTATACACTTACATAAATCCCCTCTCTCTCCCTTTCTTTCTAAGGTTGAATCATTTTTTTTCACTAATCATTTCGTAGTACTACATTCTGTAAGATTAACTCTCTTTTCAAGTTCACTGCACAGAAGGAAATAGCAGAACGAGTTTAAGGGGGGGGGGGGGGGACACAACTATACATTCGTTTTATGAGACACGTTGTGCCCTGGTCTGGTCTACAGTTACCGAACAAAGTGAAGCCTTACGGTGGTATTTTGTGTTATTAAGAAGGCAATAGTGCCAGGCCGGTGCCAGTGTTGTTTTTTCTGTGACCTGGTAAAGTTTGCTATATGAAAGCTGGCACAAATACTTCACGAATTGAGTGCCTTGACTCTCTCGTTGGGTCAAATTCTTCCAGAATGGCTTCAAGTATAAGTTTATTGCTCCCACATAATATGAATCCTAACTAATTCAAAAGATGGAAAGGTTTACTTATTCATGAAAATATACCCAATAAACCATTACTGAAATTCAAGGCTGTCTTTGACATAGTTTCCGTAAAAAGGAGAACTTTATCTATGAATAAAATAAGGCACAGACGATTGCAACATAAACGGAAGACGGCCGTAAGAAGAAATCCAACCTGAAGATACTAGATTTCACTTTGTAATGCACATTCAAAGTTAAAATTGTGCACAGAAAATACTTTTTCGTGAACAGAGTTAATTTTGTACGTTGTAATTTGTGTTTTCAACACGTTTGTAGACTAATTAGCACAGTCTGATGACAGAATCACCAACATGTAACCACAGCTGGTAGAAATCGGAGTCTTGCGGTATTTTGCAAGTAAAGTTTCTTAGTTATGTGTTTAGTTATTAAAGTTGATACAATACCACATTGGCTGCAAGTTTTCAATTCAATTACCCGCCTAGTTAAACGAATTCTTTATTCAGTAAAAGTTTCGAGAAATACGTTGTTTTCCAAACCGACAATCGTGTGTTGTGAAATATGTATTGCACTGCAGAAAAGTTTAGCAATTGAGAGTCGCTGTCAAACGCTACCATTGTTATTGACAAATACGTGACTGACTAACAACTTTACAGTATTCATGAACATTCATGAACAGCCGAATGTCCACGATCTAATGCGTGCCTTTAGATTTTGCTAATTTCTGCCAATATTTACGGTGGTATAAAAAGGGGACATGGGAGATATTCTTTAATATCGCGTGCGCAATTTATTTTTTTATCTTGTGCGAACGCGATAATTATAACGTGCAAACGCGACAGCTACTACATACGAACGCAATAGTTACACATGCGATGCTTTTGCGTGCGAACGCGGTGGTTATCGCGTTCGCGCACGATTTAGAAAATATGGCCACTGCACAACTTAAATGAGGCATTAATCAGATTTCCTCATAATATGGTCACAAATAAGGAACTGCCACCGGACGGTGTCTGTTTTACCGCAAGTGGGCAAATTCGGACGGCGTCCGCCAGGCAGCAGTTGCAATCGGACGCTTGTAGTTGATAGTTTTGCTCATGGGATGGCTTCCGTCGAAGTATTCCAAGGCACTGTCCATTCGCTGGACAGCTTGTGCTTGTTAGGGCGGTGGCCATATATTTTTTATTCTATGTCTGACTATACCAATCGCTCTCATCCTTTCATTCAGCACACGTTTGAAACTGAAGGTAATATTAATCAACCCTATCATTTTGAGATGTCTTACCTATATCTTGTCATCCCATATGTAACGATGTCATTAACACATACAATTGATTCATATGACGTTTTGTGACTTAAAATTCCTAAAATATTCCAAAATTTATACATAAGAAAATGTCAGATTTTATACATTTTGTGAAGTACAGATTGCTAATATCATGAGTGCCCTCAGTTAAAATTACATCTTAGAGTTGGTGATTTTGTGTCTCGAGCCGTAATTTGATATGTATATAGATATGTCACTCGATATGTCACTATATATGTATCACATTGAACGTCTGACTGTAGACTCTGGATACACGCTGTCACTCACTATATTTCTATGCTGTGGAAATGGTGTATGATATATGACAAATATAAGCTAATGTTCATATTTATTGATTTAGTTGTCTAAAAAGAAACAAGCTCTTCGGGGTCTCTTTTCTTATCATTTTAGCCGAATTGATTATCAATTTCAGTGTTTGACTAAGGTCTCTATACAAATGTAATGTTTTAGGAGACAAAGTTGACGACACACTCTACCAGTTGCTGGAAGGTAGTGTCCCCACCCTCATGGACCGTCAGATCGACGCTCAGATGACGTTACGCGCCGTGGCCAAAATAATCAGCGACTATCAAATACGTCAGTTGCAACATGCGGATGGAAAAGACGGTCAGAGATAGGTGTGTATTTTATATCTTTCAAATTTAATGAATCGAAAGCTGCGTCCGAGTAGTTTGACCGTTCGTTCTGGAAATGGGAAGTTGTGGATTCGATCCCAAAGTACTGGTATAGCCAGTTTGCTTGGAGTTCAGCTAAATATGAGTGTTTAAGGACTGGCAGGCCGGACATTACAATGGTATGATTGTGTTTGGTATCTTGCTACTTGTCTTCGCCGTGATATTGCAATGACGCAATACTTTGTGTGTTTCCCTCAAATATAAAAAATACTGTCTGTGTATGGTGGCTGATTTCTGCTGATGTGGCGGGTTTTCGGGACGAAAGGTCAAAAGCGAAAAGACGAAAAGTAGAAATTTCGAAGGGGGGGGGGGGGGGGGGGGACAAAAAAAAAAAATATTTATTTTTCAACGCGAATTTATCGTCTTTTTTACCCCAAAATCTTTCCCCGAAATTTCTACTTTTCGTCCTGCCAGTTTGCAAAATGCAAGTCATTAGCATCAGGAAGTAGTCAAACTTCCATGTAAGTGCTTAAAGGGTAAATGTGTTAATTATATATACGTATGTTTGTTGTTTGTGTATATAACGCTATGTGCAACAGATATCATATATATAAACTCAGCCGAAAAAGAAAAGTACCCACTTTTCAATTATTAACGTATCTTTTTATAGTATGTTAACACATCTCAAACTTCAAAATAATGTACATGTAATAGTTGGTGTACCTGTTGACCTTAGTTTAATCATATTAAACCATGCCTTTCGGTTAAAGACCAAATTTAGTGGTTTTGCGCGTGCGCCCTGATTTCCGGTGGTAGTATTTGACTGCACCGATTGGCTTGAAATAAATCACAATTGAATAAAATCACGCAAAAATCATGTCAAATAAAAATGTCAAGATTGAATAATGATCAACGATACCAAATTATCGGGATGACAAATGCAGATATGTTATCAAACCATGCTGTATAACCGAGGAGTCTTATCGAAGCAAGTGTCTTTTTCGGCCGTTAGGCCGTTTATTTTCACTATGACTTCCTGTGAAACACACAGTAATGAAGCGGAATAAAATTAGGCTTTTCATTGGTTATTATATACTTTGCTAAATTCCCATATGTCATTGTAAAATTAGTCAAAAGAAAAGAAAGGAGTTGCGGAAACAAGTTCTTTAGATCTCTGTTTTTTTTTTTTAAAAGTTGAAGTTTTCTTCCCCTGCGAACGATTTGTCCCGAATAGTAAGACACTGAAACTTTTAAGTTAAACTGAAAGAGAAGAACGCTAAAAAAATAGGAAACACATTATAGATTTCGAAATTGATTGTTCAACCCTGATAGATCCTATATTCAACAAAAACGTAACATCCGGTTTCGTTTTGTAGCCCGCGAAACGAAGTCTAATGCGCAGATGTTTTAAGGCTGTAAGTGTCTACCAAGATTGTATAAATTATTTGGATCCGTGGTATTTCAAAGAGCTGCACTGACACAGGAATTACACAACTATTAAACCAACAACAAAATCTAATACATGTTAAACCATTTGAGACTAATCATCAAGCTGGTTACCACGGCCGAGTATCTTTTTTAAAGATATTTCTTGTTTGAAATCGACCCTTTGTCGTTTCATTTGAAAAAATATCGCAGTGACTTCAAATTTTTAAGTAATGTCAGAAAATATTTTTTTTATTAGACTTTATGCTAATTCCAAGTATAAATATGAATGATGGGTACTTTCTGTTTTTGGAAGAGTATATAAACATAAACACGTATAAGATATCTTTGTTAAATGACAAAATCATTTGCCGATTTTCAAAATAAAAAGAAGTTAGAGATAAATACGTTTATCATATTCCTGTCTATAAGTGTTTTTCGGAATTTGAAATACTCTTCCTAATGATCAAAATGAAAAATGATGAAATCGCGAAGATGAGTTTTCCATTCATGACATAAACACAACTCCTCGGGAAATTTTAATCGCTAAGAAACTTTATCCTAATGTCACAATTCATTTCGATGACAAAAAAGTAGAGCTGATTTGCTTCTAGTAGCTATATTTGCATAACAAATGGCATAAACTCTCATTTCAGTTTTCGTGCAAACCGGTTAATGTAATACCGCATTCAATAGGAACTGCAGATCAATAAAGCGGTTTAATTATATAACAAGATTTTGATTCATGGACGTTTCCTTCTAATATTCAATTGTGAAATATAAATTGATTTCATTCTCTAACTAGGTCTATGTTTTGTCATGCGCAGCCACTAACTTTAGTCAAAATTTTATTGGTTTAAACATACATGTATCATCAAAACTAGCAGTATTTCCTGATGCCCTATATATAAACGTATTAACTTTTCGTAAATTCGGCCGTTTTCTAGCACAGTGAACTGTCGCATGGGCAACATTTCGAATTAATACATACTGACGTAGTGCAAGGTGAACTGTTTACCACATGTAAATAAATGTTTCATTTTCTATGGAATGAAATAATGAATTCAATAATTCACTGTTATGTTATGTATTCAATTCAATTTAGGTAATATATTTGGGAACGGTCTTTATCAAAATTGTGAGAACTAGTGGTTAGACCCTTTGGTCATTTGTACATTTGCAGTATTTTGATATTGTTTTGTGTATTTTATAAATATTTTGAAATATGTTTAAACTAAAACTAGGTATTTATCGGCCTCGTGCATCAGTTCAGATGTTACCCTCGCCACCTCTATATCATATGCATTATAAATCAAATCAAAAACGTCGTATAACGATAAGCTTGTAATGTTTCGTATACAAAAAATATCTTCGTAAGCGTAAATCAACAGATGTAAAATAGTATTTTTCCTGTGAATTTTTCTTTACAAAAAGTGTTGTGTTTGTATAATGCAATAATTGGGTCATCTTTCTTCATGTTTTATTGTGAAAATTAAACATATAGACACTATGTAGAACAACAGACTTACGACTAAGATCAAATTTGATCGTACGAAGTTTATGAAACGGGCCCAGGTTCATAATAGCACAGTACGATGTTTAAAAGAATGTTCAGAATAAGAAACAATGCATACCGTAAATTAAAGTTAAAAAAGTTTATGATATAAATAATTTAAAATGATAGATGAAATTGAAATGTATCATAATAACGGTGGTAAATGTACAATGTAACGTATAAATAAATAAATAATAAATAAATAAATAAATAAATAAATAAATAAATAAATAAATAAATAAATAAATAAATAAAATGAATTATACTGACTTACATTTCGTTTCGTTATGTATTCAAGTTTATGTGAAATACTCACATTTTTTAATTTTTTTTGCTTTACGACCCACCGACAGTGTTTCAGTCATTGTGTGACTCTGTCTGTATGAGACATTACATCGATAGAAAAATCATTTTCATATAGGGACGATCAATTCTGGTCCTTTCATTTTAATAGTATACTGATCATCTGTACCATTTATAACGACCTTACAATCAGGAAGCGAACCCGAAATATAACATCTTCTTATCAGTTACAGTAACTACATGAAGTTTAAATTTATTTATTTGAGTCGTGAAGAAACAAGTTCTCACAACTTATAATAATCCCCTCCATTTTTTTTTGGGTTGGACATGTACTTTGCGCCTGGGAAGGTCATAAAAACAACAACAAAAAAAACAACAAAAAAAAAACAAAAAAACTTCCAGACTTCGCACCCATAAACTTCGGATTCGCATTCGGATATGTTACTTCTTGACCACGGCGCTTTTCATGATTACAATGATAATATTGACATACAGGCAAAAGTTGCCACTCTAATTTGGTAACGTTCCATTTCAGTTTATACAATCCTAAGATTTATTTTATACATATTTTCTACATGTAACTTACATAAAATGCCTACGTATGAGAAAAATATTCACAACGAGACAGAACAATTAAGTGTCTCACGTTATCTTTGGAATTAAAATACGTTTCAAATTACATTTCAACGTAAATAATTCCAATGTTTTAGTTAAAAAAGTAAATCCATGTGAGAAAAATAAAAAATAAAATAAAAAAAGCACGTCTGTAAAATAACGACAAGTGTCCTTCCTCGTCAATCTCCTGTTTGTTTGCTTAGTTTACCGTTCACTCCACAATATTTCAGTCATTTGGAGACTTCGTCTACTTGAGACAGATTTATTGCTGCCACACTGTAATATCACGTCGAAGGCATGATTATTGAATATTATGACAATGTGAAGATGATGATGATGATATTAATGTGATGATAATAAGAAAAAAAAATAAAAATAAAAAAAATCGAGTTTTAATGTAAAAATGATATTGTATTTTTTTTTAATTTCATATTCTGATGAAATATATGTTAATTATTAATATGATAATGCTACATATCACGATGATAATATATATAATGATTATAAATATAATGAAGACAATGCTACATATCACGATGATAATATATATAATGATTATAAATATAATGAAGATAATGCTACATATCACGATGATAATATATATAATGAAAATAAGCTATATATCACGATGATAATACATATAATGATTATAAATATAATGAAGACAATGCTACATATCACGATGATAATATATATATGAAGATAATGCTACATATCACGATGATAATATATATATGAAGATAATGCTACATTTCATAGTGAAGATAATGCTACATTTTATGATGATCATAAATATAATATAATTAATATAATTAAAAAATAATTATTGTTATGATTATGATGTTATGAATGTGATGATAATAGTGATGATATTTTGCAGATTGACATGCAGATGGGACCCCTGTTCGTCACAACATCATAACAGTAGGAAAGCCGAAACCAACACGTTCCATTCCTGTTACTCCATTCCAAACGTTACACTATGGACCTAAACATATCAATTATTATTTAGAAACTCTACGCTACCCGGAATTTAAATATTTCTTTATATTCGTGGATGAATAAAAATATGTCAATTAAATACATGTGATTATATTTGGACCATAATTTATTCTTGAGTATTTATCATTTATGTATGTTGCTACATTTAATAATAAAAAAAAGTATATGAATGATCAGGCCTATGTTTTGCAATTAACTTAATTAATCTAAGATATTTTCATACGTCTGATACCTTACCGTCACGATCCTAGAGTCTTTATATTTATTTGAAAAGTTTTACATGATATCTTCGTTTTAAACCTTTGGATAAATAAAGGATTCTATTTTATAAATATACAATGGTGTTCTGTTATTTTGACCTCTCTCTCTCTCTGTGTGTGAGTGTGTGTGCTGACAGCTGGAATATATAAACTTTGAAGCAAATGAAAAGAAAAAAAGAAAGCAAACAAAACACTCCGGGTTTTAATGCAAAAAATGATATAGTAAAATCATTATTTTTTAATATCATTAATTTTCGTTAGATCTATACTAAACGCCAATTCAAAGGAACACGCACTTATAAATTCAAATTAGTTCTAGAAAAATGAGGTCTGACTGAATGAATTGTGTTGGATAAAAAATTCGAAGATAAAACTATCCACAAATCAACGCAAAAAAAGAAGATGACTAAAAAATTTTACAGCATAGATAAAGAATTAAATGAAGACTGAATAACCTGTAGTTAGAATTACAAGGAATGTTGAAATGTTTCTGAAAATTTATTAAATTTCATTGTACGCAAATGTTAGATTTTTCTCCAATACATATCGACCGGTTAAAGCTGTTATTGTTCACTGCTACCTCGGATATAAAAACTGTAAAAATAATTTATTTTTGTTCATATTGCTTTTTAAGGAATTCATAATAAAGTCAATGATTGATTTTCTAGGAACGTAACTTAATAAACCTTTTTTTTCAAGAATGCATAGTTTATATGTGATATTAAACTTCTGACATATAAGGCCTGTTGAAGACGTGAACAATTGATGTTTATGAATATAATTAAGATCATGAAACATATTTGGTTGAATCTGATTTGATTATGATGATTATGCAAGTCATGATGGTAATGATGGCAATGGCATATCGTTGCACTTGGCGAGAGAGAGGCTTTAGAGGCTTTAGCAGACGGTTTTCTTACTTAAAATTTAAAAATCATATATTTCTAAATACAGTATTTTACTTCCGATAGTGTCTACACTGATCTAGATGGTCTTCGGGTGGACTCCTCTCTAGCATAACGTCAGTTTATCAAGGGCAACAGTTAATTCCTAGCAAAGCTTTTGGCTGTACAAAACGACAATCATGGTGCTTATAGTTTTAGATTTTATTGTAATATATACCTTACTATAAATGTTAACAAACTTTAATAGAAGTGAAACCCATTGACTTTCGGTGTGCCGATTCAGAGTATTTGGGTCATGTTTTGTATTGGTAAATTCATGTGTTATGATAACTTCGCAACATAGATAGCTTCAGATAATATCATTTCCAAATATTCACGTTGAAAGACATATACGAGTGTATCAGTTCTATTTTTTAACTCTTATCACAAAATCAGGTTCGAATTCCACCAACGAATCTTAGCGCTAAGTAATACTTAAATACTTAAGGGAGAATTTCATTAATTTTGTTTTTCTAATTAACCCTTTCCCTCATAGAGGACACCATGAAAAGACCTATGCGAACAGCATAAAACCAGATCAGCCTGCGAGTAACTCGCAGGCTGATCAGGTTTTATGCTGTTCGCTGCTCCTCAGTAGTCTGGAAATGAGGATTTTGTAAATAAATTTGGTAAGGTTTAACTGTGGTTTTCTGCAGATCAGGCTTTATGTGATACCTATTGAGGGCGTCAAAATGAGTCTATATGAGGGAAAGGGTTAAAATACCCACGTATTGTTAGATATTAAGGTAATAATTGATTTCATGCCCGTCACGCATTTGAATGTTTCATAAAATAAGTTTTGTTGAATGTGTGTCTACCTTATTTATGACTTTAAGCATTACTTAGCGCTAAGTATTGTTGGTGGAATTCGAGACAGGCTTACAATTACGTGATTCAAGAGTGGTAAACGATTACGCATATACTGCAAAACACGTACTGCACGTGCACGAATGCACACACACGATGTAACATCCAAAAGTAATGTTATATTGAAAAACAGAACAAACATGGCTTTCAAAAGCGTTCTTTGACGTAACTGAAAAAAATAATGCGAATATACCAGCATAAACATACAAGTACAGTGCAGTTTGTCAATAAAGATTGTTTTAGCTTCTCTAATGCACTATCAGATGAGCAAGATCACGGCAGAAAACTGATTTCATAGAAAACTGATGTCTCCTCCCACCCCCTTCCCCTCACACAAACATATACACTAAGGCACACAATGACATATGCAAATAGTTAAAGTTAAGGAGCTGACTATATTGATAGAGCTCCTCACAGACTTATGGACATTATGTGTAAGACTTCCTCTCATCAATTTCTTTCCATAACTGAAATTTTGTTTCAATAGCATAAGTAGAACAAGAGTTATCTTGCGGTCAAGAAATTGTAAAAAGGGGGAATAACTACAAAAGTACTGAGGCCAGAGTTATGATCCTTGTGCATGACACTTTCACTCATCAATTTTTTCCAAAAAATGAAATTTAATTTCAACAGAATGGGTGGAATGGGAGTTATCTTAAGGACATGAAATTGTATAAAATCGGAAAAACTTCGAAATAAACATTGGAAATGGATTATGCTCCAGTGTAACTGCAATTCTTGTCCATAACGTCTACCCACCTATGACGCTTCAAGGTTATATGTCTCATATTGCATGAGTTATGCTCCGGACAAAACTTAATTGAATATGAAATTTAACAACGGGCAATAACCCCAAAAATATGATTATAGAGTTACGGTTCTTCTGCATGACACTTTTCCGTCATAAGGTCTACCCACCTGTGAAGTTAAAGTCAATAGCTTTTATACTTTTTCAGTTACGTTCAAGACAAAAAATAAGTTTGAAATTGAACAAATGGCAGTATTCCCCCCCCCCCGAAAAAAATGATGCCAGAGTTATGGTTCTTGTGTATGACACTTCTCCTCCATGAGATCTATCCACCTGTGAAGTTTCAAGTTAATAGCTTTGATACTTTCTGAGTTATGCTCCTGACAAAAAAGGTATATACATATGTTTCAAGTTAATGGCTTTAATACCTTTTGGGTTATGCTCAGGACAAAAATTAAGTATGAAATTTAACAAAAGACAATAACTCCAAAAAATGTGATATGTAGAATAATAGTTCTTGTGCATAGCACCTCTCCTCCATGAAATCTATCCACCTGTGAAGTTTCAAGTTAACAGATTGGATACTTTCTGAGTTATGCTCCTGACAAAAAGTGTAACAGACAGACAGACAACTATAACAAACAATATGTCTCCCACATATAATTATGGAGGGAGACCTACTTCCCGGTTATACCCGGATGCATCTGTTCACCCCGGGGTTTTCCTCAGCATGTAATTAGCTGGACGTCATTATATGACTGCGGCGGTTAACTCCAATGCAACAGCTCTAACGACAAATCCGAAATATATCCACCGAGATTCAAACCCAATAGCAGTGGAGGAATGAATGATTGTGCCCCTGACCACTCGGCCACGGAGACACCCTTAAAATGGCATACTTCATACATAAACAATTGATTTATAAGACCGTTTAAGTAAGTTTTACTATATTCGATTCATCTAATTGTGTAAGGCTTTCTTCATTATTTTATTTCAAGATAATTATTGAATGCTAAGATATCCGTTACAACTGCAACCGACAGTTTATTAATTACTTTTGAAATTATAAATTATTTTATCTTAATATTTAAATAATCAGATAAACTTTTTATCATATCTCAGCTCATTTACTGCAGAATTTTCATTTATGCGTTGTACATTAAACGGGCTCTGGATTTCTACCGAGTTCAGCAGTGTAGAGCCTGGTTCTTTCTATCAATACTATATGAATATTGATTGAACATCTGTAATAAGTCAAACTACACTATATTAGTGTTGTTTCCAAGAAAATACTATTACAATACATTGTCTCATTTATTTTTAACATCAATCTATAGACGTTAATTTCATTCTATAGACGTACTTTTAGAATGCAAAATGGCCGTCCATTAATATTTTCAGTTGACAGTTGAATTTAGATTCAATTCCTACTGTGCCTCTCAGAACTTCTTGAATTACAATCCACGTGTATTCTGTAAATCAAAGAAGGCTTTAGGCGACCCACTTGTCACCAGAGCATCTGTTAACAGTATGGCCCGAAAGCTAACCAGAAACTGCTTCGTTGGCTGTCTTCTTAATACATTTTACAATACAATTATAAAACGTAGTGAGTAATTTATTACTGTTTGAATTATATAGACCTCATGTCCTTGGCCAATACAGTCACATAATTGTACCTCATTACATGTATCATGAAAAAACATTGGAAAATGAAACCTACAATGATCATTATCAATGGACAGCCATTTAATGTTTAGCTCCATTATAATAACATTAGTGATTTTTTTTTATTTTTGTACAAACGCAGGAAAATTCAGCCGTATATCAGCCAGAAGACTATAACCGTTCTGTTGTGTCTTTGAAGTAATTTGTTTCTTGAAAGAAATTAAGTTCCACACTTGGGAAATAGTATTAGTTCGCCCCACTTAGTCAAAATGACCTTGCCGTTGGACTACGCTGTATAGAACAAAATTAAACAAGTGATGTTAGTACCATACAGTGTACTAATGAAAGGAATTCGCAAATTTCTCGTGATGAAACAACGTTTTGTAACGCATGGCGGAGGGAATGATATTTTGCCGTTTGTGCTTTGGGGGTCACGTTTCACAGACACTTTCCGGTTACATTCCAGAGACTTTACTTGACTGTCTGCTCGTCGAAACAAGAGGCATGATAACACCTGTAAATAGACCCTCTATCTTTTAAGTTCGGGTTCAAGGGTGTGACGATGTTTTAAAAGGGAGTTGGCGCGTATGTACTTTGCTCTATGTTAAAATTTTGCATGGCCATTTTACATACATAATTGAGTATGTCTATTACATATGACAATTTAAGAGTAAAACTGTAACTGATAAATCAAATAACAGGCTTTGGTCAAGTGAATTTTCAGAATTAAATACGCTAAGTCCAAACTTCCGCCAAGCTTTTGTAAAGCAGCATCAAAAACAATGTGTGAAAATTGTTATTAATTGTTTTGCAAAGTATGAGTATATTTTGCTTAATGTTTTCTTAGTATAATTACTTCTTAAATGTTTTGTTGCAGAATGTAATTCAGTAAAATATTTGATATTGTTTTGCAAACGTAATCGTGCATAATTCGGATGTCCAGTTTCGGACACATACATGTCGGATACATGCTGATTTTTTAACATTTTTGTTATAAATATAATCCGAAATCTAATATGTATAGGTTAAGCCTCTTGTTATTACCTGATGTTGTATTAAATCATTTCTTAACTTATCATTCAAGAATTTTTGGCAGAAGTCAACAAAACAAGCGTGATTTGTTTAGTGAGTGTTCAAGCCGTTGGTGTGAATTTTAACGTGACCATATATCCAACTGCATCTACAGATAATGTTTTACGGGACATGTTGAGGCAAGAAAATCAGTCAAGCTTAAAATCCAGTTCAGCTTTTTACATTAACGTTCTAATCTGCTGGGATAGCTCTTGTTTGTTAAATAAAGCATTATTGCCATTTGAGAAAGTTAAATTGATGCCGTTGAAAAAAATTTCCTTTGAAGAATTTCGAAGTAATGATGTAAAGATGATAGGAAACATTTCTATGACACCTATTTACAATTTAGTTGTTACATTAATTACTTCTCTGGTGTTAGGGCATATAATTTGCTCTTTTCTTAGACAGTTTACACAAAATTCATGTTGCATTGATACTGGTTGTGTTAAGGATGCTTATCGTTTTCAATTTGGACAGTTATGATTCTACCTATACATAAAAACATTTGATGTCTGTTGTCGCTGAATACGCGTTCATATGTGTGATGGTTACATTTGGTCTAATGTTAGATTTACATCTTATCCATTTCAAGTACATTAATAATAAGGCATATTTATCTATTCCCTTCAATGCTGAAATTAATTTACTAGTATAGCATGTTCAGAAGGCAGACCTATTAATCTTAAGTTAAGGCTCCTTTTACTTTATTTATTCATTGCTTTCTCTACAGGAAGTCGTTCTACTTGCTACAGATACAAGATCACGTATAAACCTTTTTTTTGTTTTTTTAAAAAAAGGTGCATCTATTATCTTTTAAACATTATATCCCGCGTAGGAGAACGAATATGTCAGACTATCTGACCGTTTTAATTAGGTATCCCCTGGATAAATTTTCATGAAACTTGAAAAATCAAACGGAGCACAGGCTACGTTCAATTTGATTTACTGTCTAAAATTGATAAAAAGTGCTTTAAATCTAATTTTCATGAAAGAAATAAACTTTTTGCATTAAATACAGACATGTTTCGTTAGATCAGTTTAATATGTCCAGAGTTAAATGCCGTCGTATGGATTTAACTGCTTCATTTGATGAGATTTATTATGTAACACAAACAATACAAGCAATATTTGGCAATGTAGCACCATCCAAAACGTCTTACCAGGATTGCTCAAACTTGTCTTTCATTTTACTCGCAACTAACGTATTTTATTTCAAACGCAAAAGAGATTAAGCCATAAGGGCATACATGAATTAAAGACCAAGACTAAATGTTTTAAGGACATTTGCTACAGTTTCTATAAAGACAAAGAAGGAAAATTTAAACTGTTTCATAGATTTTTTTAAACTTTGCATGATTAAGAGAATATAAAAAAACAATTTTAGGGAAAAATGGAGGTCATCATCCTATTTTTTTAGTCATCTGCCCCTGATGTGATATTTTAGCACTTTACTAAAATATCACATTCAGGGGCAGATAACTCAAAATGTATAACGATGACCCCCCATTTTTTTATGATTCTCTATAATCGTGCAAAGTTTGAAAAATTCTATGGAACAGTTTAAATTTTCCTTCTTTTTTATATAGAAACGGTAGCAAACACCCTTAAGAATAGCTGGCAAAATGTAATATTTAAATGAAATATCGTATCCTATATCGCTCTTTTATTCTACTTACTTTGATCTGTCTCCAATAACGCACTTAAAAGTAACAGTTTTAGAAGTATAATCACCTTTTGTTGTATCTCAAAACCGTTTTTTTTTCTTTATTTTCATTTATTTAATTTCTGATGTGAAAAATAATGCAATTAATATGCATGTTGGCAGATAAATTTAAACAAAATAAAAAGAAAAAATAATATAATAACTTGAATATTCAAAGTCGATATTCCAAGAACATCAAGGTCATAGCCTCTCTTACAGTGTCCTTTGTCTATTTTTCCCAAAAATAAGATAAATGTACCATTCAATTGGCATTACTTTGCGTTATCTTTTAAGTTTCGGTTCAAGGTTGTGACGTTGATTTAAACGGAGTTAGCGCGTATGTACTTTGCTATATGTCCACATTTTGTATGACCATTTCATCATTATAGTGGGGAAAAACTGTAGCTGAACACTTAAATAAGTTTTTGTCATATGACTTTGGAAACGTTCAGAACTGAAATGCGCAAAGTCCAAATCTTCGGCAAGCTTTTGTAAAGCAGCATCGTAAACAATGTGGTGAATATTTGTTATATTTATCGAAGTCATAACAACAAAATGTGAGTAGATTTTGCTAAACCCTTTCTAAATGTTATTACTTCTTAAATGGTTTCCTTGCAGAATTTTATTCAATCAAATGAATGATATTGTTTTGCAATGGCAATTGTACATAATTCGGATAATAAGGGTCGGACACATACATGGCGGATACAAATCTAAGTTTTGCTATTTTTATATCAAAATTTCATTGAAGTTATACATATCTAATCCAAAATGTAATATTTATGGGTCAAATCTCTTGTTATTGCCTGATGTTGTTCTAATTCAATCCTGGATATATTAACAATCAAGAATTTTTGACAAAGTCATCAAAACAACATGAGGACAATCATGGATTTGTTAGGAGTGTTAAGCTTTGTTGTAAATTTGAACATGAGTATTTATCAATTATTTTACGGAAATGCTAAAGCATTCTAGGAAATTCAGGAAATAAGCCATCTAAGAAAGTAAATAGGATGCCTAGGAACTTGATATATAGAGTAATTGATATGAACATGTTCTATGGCACCTGTTTAAAATTTAATTGTAATATTTATTACTTCACTTAAAGAAATGATGTGGTGTTTGTGCATATGAGTTAACTTTTTCTTTTCTCTTGACCGTTTTCGAAGTTTTCACGTTGTATTGACACATGTTGTGTTTACGGTTGTTATCGTTAACACTCGGACAGTTAAGATGCTATGTATCCATAAAGAGTTTGAGACATTTTGGCGTTTATTGTCGTTATATACGTATCTTTGTTAAAGATCTGATGCTCCATTTGGTCTAAATTTTATATATATCTAATCCAGTTCTTTGTACATACTATATTAAGTGATGTTCATAACATAATATAAAATTGTAAGCTATATTTATTCATGTCCGTTTTGGGGATAACTAATAGCATGTTTTTGCACATTTATGATCTGTCTGATGCTGATATGGGTAATTATGATGGTTGAACAACACTTCACTCTCT
>CM037791.1:20353492-20403492 GCA_021229015.1 Solen grandis
TATTTTGAATGAAAATAAGAGGTTGTACTGTGTATTTGTTGATATGGAAAAATGTTTCGATTTAATATATAGAAATGCTTTATGGCTTAAGCTTTACATATCAGGAATAAAAGGTAAAATTCTCAGAATATCAAAAGACATGTATTGTAAAGTTAAATCATGCGTTAGACAGTGAGTGTAATAATTTCTCCGACTTTTTTTAATACTCAGTTGGCTTATGGCAAGGCGAGATAAATTCGCCGATTTTGTTCGCCCTCTTCGTAGAAGATCTAGAATTGTTTTTACAAAATGATAATAATTCAGGGTTAAGTGTAGACGATATTTCATTAATAATGTTCCTATTTGCGGATGATATGGTACTTTTTGGTAAATCACCGCAAGAATTACAGGATCACTTGGACTTATTACATATATACTGTGAAAAATGGGGCTTACACGTTAATACATCTAAAACTAAAGCCATGGTTTTTAGAAATAGGGGTCGCTTACTGCAAAATGAATACTGGTCTAGAGACGGTATAGAGCTTGATAGTGTTGATAACTTTAATTATTTAGGGACAGTTTTTAATTACAGAGGAAATTTTACTCTGAATCAAGAATATATTACTGGTAAAGCACTGAAAGCTTTAAATGTTTTGCTTATTAATTGTCAGAAATTTGCATTAAATCCGTCTATTTTATGTCAACTGTTTGATTAATTTGTTGGTTCAATTTTAAGTTATGCTTCTGAGATTTGGGGTTATACAAGGTCTAAAGAAGTAGTTAAAATTCACTTAAAATTTTGTAAAAATATTTTAAAGGTTAGAAATACGACATGTTCATGGGGAGTTTATGGTGAGCTGTGTAGATATCCGTTATATATAAAAACGTTATTTGAGTATTTTAAAATACTCGTTCAAATTATTAGATTCTGACAATATTATTTTACAACGAATGTACTCTTTGTCTTTGGATGATTTTTCTAAAGGTTGTATGAACTGGGTTTCAAATATAAAAAAGATGTTGTGTGAATATGGTTTTTCACATGTTTGGAATAATCCGGAAAATGTTAATGTTAACAGGTTTTTATGCCTATTCGAACAAACATTAAAAGACAATTTTATACAAAACTGGTACTCCGCAAAAGAAAATAGTAGTGTTTTATCGTTGTTTAACTCTGTTAAAACACATTTTGAATACTCAGTGTATTTAGATGCTATTCCTTATTCATTACGATCTTTCATTACTAGGTTTAGATTATCGTCTCATTCGTTAAGGATTCAGACAGGAAGGTATGAAAAAAATAGAGTACCAAGAGAAGATAGACTTTGTCAATGCTGTAATGGTAATTATGTCGAAGATGAATTACATTTTATACTTATCTGTTCTTGTTATAAGGATATTAGAAAAAAATATATAAAACAGTATTATTATAATCGTCCAAATATACATGTACATAAGTTAGGGGAATTGATGAATAAAGTAACTTTGATAAATTTAAAAATATTATCTTTAAGATCTAATATTATAAATATAAATAAAGATTGAATATTATGGTTCATCCTCTTTAAATTACTGGTTTAGAAAATTACTTCTTATGGCATATAGTGTGTGTGTCCCATTTATAAAACAGAATTATAACATGCACAAAGAATTATTTTATTACGTGACAGCATGTTATTATTATACTTTGGGAATTAAATTTTGATAGAAATTATGTTCAAAAATTGAATGTTTATACACTTGATGATGTACATGGTACAAATCAATAAAATATATGTTCTATTCTGTTCTAATTATACTTCGCAAACGTGCTGACTGGAACTTTATATATCATGGCCATTTTTAAAGTGTACTATTTGGTTTTAATTTAGCAGGATTAAATGACAGTCAGATAATAAAATACAATGTATACGTATGAATTGTATTTATAAAAGAAGTATTTCCTATTTAAGTGTGGGAGAGGTTGCGCTTGCTTATCGAGTCTGGTTTCATATACATGTAATTCCAAAATAATAATTTAAAACATGTAGCGATAATTTTAACATGATTTAGACTTATAAATGACATAATTATGTTTAACGTTCGTGTTCACAGTTTGAAATAAATTATCACAAAAAAGGGACGTGTATACTATACATATTGTTGCCTTAAATTTTAACGGCAAAATGTATTCATGGCAAAACAAGAATAATTATGGCGCATTTGCATGCAACTAAGGCAATACAATTTTCGAAGTTCGCTCGATGAAATAAAATTGCATCTTCCACAAACTCTATAGAATTGCACTCACAAGTTTTTCCTTGCATAGACTAGATACAGAAAAATGGGTGTCTTCCCAACTGTCCCACTTTTATATAAAACAGTAAAAATCAAGGTGGGACAGTTGGGAATCATGCTTAATTGGATAACAATAGACTGTCATGGATGAGTGACTATAGTCTTTACCTAAATGGATGGAATATTTCAGTGCAATTATTTGTCTTATTGTTTTTTTGGTTAGTAATATATTGATTAGTATTTATAATAAGTTATATGCTATTAGCAAAATTATTTATAATAAGTATTTATAATACTTATTATGTTTTAGGATGTTGTCAGTATTCTCTCTCTCTCTCTCTGAAATGAAGAAAACAAACTCTTTATGTTTTCATATATTTATTATTTTTATTTCATGTGTCATGAACAAATCAAATAAAGACAGGGCTATATTCGGATGTGGTACAATTTATTGTATTTTGTTTTAATTTGAAAACAAGCATTTCATTTAAACAACTGTGACATTCCACCCTACTGATCTGTTCTATACAGAGTTACTCGTCAAACCGAATCAAATGCGATGCACAATCGGCATACTCCATCACAGTGATTTCTTCAGCCATGTACTTGTGTTTCAGGGCAGACAGTCTCTGTTCAAGTTGTCGGTATTTCCTCCTCTTCTTTTCTCTCACTCCTCCGGCACTGTGCTGAAGAATTTTGATAGCATTGGCAGCTTCAATCCTTTGTATTGTTTCCAAGAACTTGTAAATGTTCGGATGTGACTGTCTCATACTTTTCTTTAGTTTGTTGTGCCAGCCTTCCAAGTTGTTTGTTGTTCTTGGTCCTTCTGTCTCGAAATGGTTCCAGTTGTCCTTGTCTCCCTCAACCCAATGTTCAGTGACATAGTCTGTGAACCTTGAAACATCCACTGGAATCTCTGCATTTTCAGCATCCGTCAGTGCGACAAACCACACATCTTCAACATGTTGTATGGGGACTAGAGGCAGAACTGCAGCTCTTCTTCCTAGTTTCTTAAAGTCCTCATTCTCAGAATACAGTCCAACTAAGCCAAGCTTCTGTATCTTCCGCCAAACACACTGTGTGTAATGAAAAAAACACCCTTTCACATTCACATTTGGAAACACTCTGCGAGCTGCCTGCTTGGTTGCTGCCTCAAAGTCTATCAGGAGTGTGTCTGGTCCCAGTTCCATTCCTATTTCCCTGCATTTCTGTTGAAGATGTTGAAAAAGTCTGCAGTAAATCCTTTCACTTTTTCCAGGCAGAAGGGCAAACACTAACGGATACATGTGTCCATCAATATATCCATGGAGTGTGTAGACCTGGCTGAATATGTCTGGGCACACATAAAATGTTCCGTCTCCATATATGGTTGGGTTCTGTGCCAGATGCTGGAGATTTGTTCTTGTAGCAAAAATCAGCATCCTGTTGTCATTCTCTGCCTCATCAACCAGTAGGAACTGCTCACCAGTGTGCGTTTCAGTCCATTTTCCATCCAAATCTATGTCACTCCTGGACTTTGGTATCCCCGGTCTCAATGCACCTCTTTCCCTGTATAGAGATGACTTGGTGGAGGGGAAGGTTGGTAATCCTTTGCAGACTTGTTCTGCATCTTCGTCCCATTCTCTGTCTCTCAGACTGGATATGACTTCTTCATATATTGACGGAATCGGCGTGGTTTCTTCGCGTGCCCTCTTTCGCATGAGTTGATTTATTTCATGGCGCTTCAGTTCCATGTGTTCGGCTGCATGATTATGGGTATTGGTCACAGAAACTGGAATGTTGTCAGCTGTTGTGATTTTAGCAGAACAGGTTCGGACATGACAGACCCAGTACACCCTTGTTGGTTTTCGGTTTTTGACCTGGTATCTGAATCCATTGTAAACCAGACTATCACCACCACGTTGGTTCTTGACAAACTGCACACTCACTTGTGCATTTGCCATTTTAGCTTATAATTTCAGACGATGTTACTTAGTGAAATTTTACTATCAAATGAAGACATTTACATCAGAATGTAAATATATTGTATCTGATACAGTTCAGTTCATTAATGAGATATCACAGTTTGAAAGTCACAATAAATTGATAACCAAAAATGTTAATTACTTCAAATCAAATTGTTTACCTTAAGTAGTAAACTGCTAGATCAAAGGAATGCATGTTTACACTATAAATTACAATTAATTTAGTAACCCTAATTAATGGACCTTAATAAACACATTTTAGAAAGAAATAATACAATATAACTAAAACATGAAATTTTACCTCTTAAAATACAAAATCAAAAAAAAAATCAGAAACAAAATCAGATAATACAACTTCAATTCATTTTAATGTGTTGTAGTTTGAAATAGATTATAATCCCTTATCAAAACACACCCAGCAAGGTGCTAAAAATCTTGAGTGGGACAGTTGGGAAACAAAATATCAAAAAGTGGGACAGTTGGGCATAAACCGAAAAATGGAATCAACCAGTTGTTTCTAAGTTTATTGTTAAAACAACATTACAGTATGCTTTTGTTAATTTACAAACATCAGTAATTATGACAACAGTATATTAAACAAATAAACATCTCAGCCCCTAAAGAAAACAACAACCTAAAAAGAAACAAACACACACACAACCTAGGAAGAAGTATTCAGTCATGAGTTTCAACACACGCAACTCTAGTTACATGTCATATGATAGGAAACAAAGGGAAACATGTAAAAACAAGAAATATAAGAAAGACATGCACGAATATTTGTTAAGCAGTATCATATGACAGATGACCTAAGTAAATCAAGCTCAAACTTGACATTGCCGCACATATAAAGGGGTGAGAGCGAAACTAGACTAAGTGCTTATATGAATATATGCGCTTAGACTAGTTTCGCTCTCAATCCTCGAGATATAATCCAGTACATTATATTACATTATAATTTGTTGATTTCCCGCTCCACACCTGGATGTTTAATCCTTATATATACCCATTTATCTATCCATTTTATAGGTATATATATTCACTTTCAGATATTCATTTCATATTTATGGTCCAAATTTATTTTGTTTTACTTACACTTGATCATGTGATTAATTATTGATATGTTTATATTTGATATGACCAGAAACTGTAAGGTTTACGTCAATAAAATATACTGTATGTTTAGTTATTTATTTTACGTCGATTGGGAAACAAGTGCTTACAACTTATACTAATCCCACTCGACGATTCTTGGGTTGGACCAGTACTTGCGCCTGGGAAGGTCATGACTAGTTCTTGCCTCCAACGGGTTTCGAACCCACAACCTTCGGATCCGTAATCGGATACGTTACCATTGGACCACGGCGCCCTCGACCCGACTATACTGTCCGTCTAACAGAAGTACAATTTGGTGATCCGTATAAGGCTGGTCCCAGTATAGTGATTCTTTTGTAAGATGTATACTTAACATTCTGGAAAACATTATGAGTGATGTGCTTTTCGTGATAACAAGCAAATTCTCACTAACTCTGAAGGTTTTCCCGAATGTCTGGAAATCATGTACATCTGAAACAAGAATCATTTACATTCAAACGAACTCTACATATTCATGCACGGCCTTTTATTTCTTTTGCAAACATAATGTTACACATGCCCGTTTGCAAATAGTTCATTCGCAGAAACTTAAAAAAAAATAATAAAAAAAAAAAAATAAAAAAAAAGAAAGAAAGAAAAAAAAATACAAAAATAAAAAATAAAAAAAAAATACAGGAGATTAATATTCAAAGGAAATACGCACTGACTTACTGAATTATGAAATAATCAATAACTTAAATATGCTTTTTAAAAACATAGACCTAAATGGAAAAAATATAATTCGGATGTATTATATGTTGTGTGTCTTCTTAGATTATGTTTACCTATTTCTATTTCACATTATTAATAAAGCAAGTCAACTACCGTATATGTTGGCCTGTATGATACCATAGGCCTTTCCAGTATATTCCAATTGACTTAAATACTTCAAATGTCTACACTGGGATAATCGGTAGTCAATGGTTTCTCTGGTTAACACTAAAGAACACAGTCTTTCATGTGACACTGTTAGCTATTGCACAGCCAGATTTTACTTTTTCTTGGAAATAAGCGAAACTCGATATCTGACTAAAGTCATCTCTTATATACGCTACGCTTTACCGTGGGAAGATCGTGTACTTCAGTCAGACTGGTGAAACTCACTACCCATACATATTCATATATATTTATCATAAATTTGCATTTAATTAAATTAAATGGTAGTGTGTTCTATTCCTTTTATCAGATATTACATACACACAATTATCTATACGGGGCATTTCGAGTTTTAGTGTATGGTATGGAAGGTAGTTGTGTGATCTATCGCATACAAACGCATATAACATATAAAGGATAGTTGTTTGTTTTGAGTAACACGGAATATATCTTATCGAGAAGTGATACAATCTTCACAGCTATATGTTATATTAACTCAAAACAAAATTTTCTTTTACTTTATGGTAACTGCTGCTTCACACCCATATAAATACTCCTCTATAAATCAATAAATTAAAAAATAGTTAAAAAGTAGTTCCGACAGATCTATATCACTCACACTGTGAGATATGGATTTTTCTCATTGATATAACACAGTCTTCCACTAGTTAGCATAAAATAAATCGATAAATAATTCAATTAGTTGTGATATTTTGGTATATATGATTAATTGACTCCCAATTTTTCTTAAAATGTTTGACTAATGTTAATTGAACGATTACACTCTTATCCCATGATTTAACCTCTTTTTTTGATTTTATAAATCGGTGTTTATATGGGCATGATTTAGGTGTAACGCCTGCCTTTAAGGCCACGAATCCTGTAATCAGAACATCGTCAATCCAGAAGAACTTCACCCATCTGGAAGCTTCATACAGTTTCATTGTCACTGAGAGAGACATCAGATAAGCATATCCAAAGCAATATGTCGGGTACCTTTTATACGGATATTCAGCCATTGAAATTCTCCATTTTGATTTGCCCCTCAATGGTGATCCAGTACTGCGATGGCAGTAAAAGAATTCATCGATGTCATCGGTAGAGGACTGCTTCATTATGAATTCAAATAGATGGATCATGTCAACCATTGCATCGTCATCTGTTTTGAAGACGAATTTCGTTTCGTTGCAGAAGTGGTAAACCCAATGGAGGCCCATCACGTTTTTATACGTCAGATTCCGGTAGCTGTCTATAAAGCTACCTTGAACAATGTCACCATATTTCGCACTTTCTTCGTTAATAAGAACTGTTAGAGTTTCGTTCTGGACTTCTGACTCCGCCAGTAAGAATACACGTATTATAGATCTTCCCTTGTATTCTGTTATTGAACCCCAGGTTTCTCTGATACCGTTTCTTTCACCAATATTTTGCAACGAACTGTGAATGATAATCGTCATAAAAACTGGTTTCCGGCAAGCATCAACAGGATTTAAAGTCAGTTTATACTCATGTTTATTCATATACTTATCTTGCAACTCTTTTTTCGTCACATGTTCTATGAATCTTGTATATGTTTCATCAATCTTTTTCGGTTTCATGTTTTTGTTTGACGTGCTTACAGTTTTATTCTTTAAAATAACACTCATAGAAGTATTCAATGCATCGCGCTTATCTACAAACAATGACATATTTTCACTAATTTTCAATGTCTCAATACATTCTCTACACTTATCGATTCTTTCGGGTACAATAGAAGTTAATGATATGAATTGTTTGTCCAGAAATCTCCACACGTTCGACATTTTTACAAAATTGTTGTACATGTATGAACTGGCAAAGAGACCGAAGAAGCTGATCACTGACAATATGATCACGCAAAAGAAAAGCACGCCCATGCGACGCAAAAATCCTGAAATGAGAAAAAAGAAAAAAAAGACTTTTAAAATAGTCCTTGTTAAATACATGCTAATAGTTTCAACATTCTAGACGTCTTTATATTGTGTTTATGCATGTACATTTTCGTATGGCTTAGATGTCAGAAATCTACACCGTGTCTTCATCCGTAGTGTTTAGCGGGTACGTTTTGCATTTGTAATTCAGTATAACAAAGACTGTGTGTGACTAAATGTTTAACGTGCTATTATTTAATTCGCGCGGTACACAGACATATCGCATGCATCTGGTTTTACGACAGGAGTGTCCATCGGTTTACTGAGGAGAGGGGGGTGGGGGCAACAGGTTTTCCATGTGATTTGAAACCGACGTTTAAAAAAAAGCAAACAATGAATAAATGCACCATTTGAAACTCCCTATGTATGACAGAGATGTGTATTATCTGCCCTGTCAAAATGAGACGGCCCAATCTTTATTGCAAAACATATGAATTAGGTTTGAAGTTTGCACTTCCATTCTTTTGCGTTGATTATCCATTACCCTCTATTAAAAATGCATTTTATGCTATAGTACACAGAAGGTAAACCAGATCAGACTGAACGCAATTTAATCTGACAAAGTTCTTCAGTGCCAAGGAGTAACAAACAATATACATATATAAACAAATCTTTTCGCGTGGACTTGATTATAAAATTATGACCGCATCCTCTTTAACGGTAATAGAATATACCGAGGGGTGAGGGCGAAACTGGGCTAAGTGCTTATATAAATCTATGCAGTTAGCATAGTTTCGCTCTCACCCCTCGATACCATGAATAATCAAATGTGTGTTGAATTTGAAATTATGTTTCGGCCCTAGCCAATAGACTCCTATGATTTTAAGCATATCATTCGAACTTGCTTCTTGATATGACTATTTTACTGTTTGTAAATAAGTGTTAAATACGTTCTACTAAAATGTACCGGAAATAAACATATAACCCATCAGTACCGTGGAGAATATGACATTAAAAAGATTGTACAACATTTGCCCAATCATTGCACATGTACATTGCATTACTTTCTCATTATTAACCCTTTCCCTCATAGAGGACACCATGAAAAGACCTATGCGAACAGCATAAAACCAGATCAGCCTGCGAGTAACTCGCAGGCTGATCAGGTTTTATGCTGTTCGCTGCTCCTTAGTGGTCTGCAAATGAGGATTTTGTAATTAAATTTGGTAAGGTTTAACTGTGGTTTTCTGCAGATCAGGCTTTATGTGGTACCTATTGAGTGCGTCAAAATGAGTCTATATGAGGGAAAGGGTTAAACAATAAATACAAAAAAAAAAGTGAGAAATTCATTAGAGCTCTAAAAAATTGCCAAAATCGTTAAAATTGTGATCCATTGTAAAAGTTACCTTTAACACACATACGTGTGCATGACTTAACGTCCCCTTAACGAAAACGATAGGAACTTTCTGGAAATATACTCGAACGTAAAAGCATTCTTCAGCAACCTATTGAATTAGAATCGGGTTGATATGTAAAGAGTCACGTGTGAATTTATCGTTTTGAATATGAAGAGAACATCTCAAAACAAAACTTCTATCTGTTCATTTTCTGAAAATATAAACCTTAGATAACGGGCCAGTGAATAACTTCGACTCTAGTACTGTCATAGAATATACGTCTGTGAACAAGGCGTGTTGTTTATGATAAACAAAAATAGCATTCAGTTCTATTCTATTCCAACGCCTTTATAATTATGTATGTATGACACGATTTATCAATCAGGAATATTTTTCAGTGTTTTGAATGATTGAACTCGTACTTCAGTTAACCTAATGCATTTTTAGTAGCCTCGCGCAGTTAATTAACAAGTGATTAGTGCTATTTTTCTGTTTTTACTTTTATTTATTTATTTATTTATTTATTTACTCATTTATCCAGTCATCTTCATAATTATTAATACTTATTTATTCACATTATGTTTATATTTTTCTTTGCAAAAAAGGTTCATGATTTTAACGGTATTTTACCTAAAATATAAATAATGATCATGATTCATTATATTTTTTTAAAATGATGTTTAATTTATGAAACATGCCATGATAAAAACAACAACAACAAACAAACACCACTTTCAAAATCACAAATAGACGTTGTTCTAGTTTTAAATACAGTTTACTTGTGTCAACTGAATGTAATAGTACTACATGTACTTTAATAGTTTTAGTTTAAAGATAAAATTTAAAAGAATATATTAAATCATTTGCCTGTTTATAAATTCTATTTCCTTTATGATAATGCGTAATAACATAACGATAAACAATACCTTTTCTATGTTCCATTGCTTTACACGTTTTTAGTTAATCCGAAGCATCGAACAATGTTTACTAACGATGTGCGAACTGCGGTGTACCTGATGAAACAATTCTAGTAGCTGGTTTACAGTGAGCTTGCGCTTAAAATGTGTCACTAAAGATATAGCATATAAAGATCTCGCTGGTTTGAGAGAGCCATTCCATGGTTAAGATCAAAGCGCACAATGCGCTGAGAGACGGCTAAGGGGTTAACATTCTAAACCCAGCGTTTCTGACGTTATTGAAGCAGTCATATGACGACAAAAACTCCACACGCTGTTGCTATACAGAGGTTCTGTTTGTTACATAATAATCCGGAGTAAAGGTCATGAACCTTTCATTCATAAAAAGCTGCAATTCTCATTCTTCAGCATTAGCGAAGCTGATGTATACATTTTATCTGTTGTTGTGTACGTGTAGAAATTGACCAGGTATTTGATTATTTAAGATACTGGAATGTTTGCCTTTCTATTTCAAAGTTAAGAAATGCTCTGGGAGAAACCTAATTCGCCATCATGCAAAATTACGTGTGGACTACTTTAGGTCAATTACATACATAGGAGCACTACTTTTTTTCTTTTTACAAGAGTAGATCTTCATGTACGTAAGATGGGTTGCTGTTCTGATTAAGAAATGTCACGGATATTTTTTTCACGCTTAAAACTGATGCTTCCAGGGCAAAATAATGGTAAAAGAAAACACGTTAACAAACAATAACACATTAAAAGCGGTTACGTCTATGACTTAAACGTCTGTGTAACATATTCCGCTCATATTCGTTTGTGCAGAATCGTATTGCATGGATCCGCACTAAGTGCAGAGAGGTACAGTTAAACTTGCCGCGGAAAACACACAAATTAGCAAGGCCTGATTTCATTTTTCAGCATAAGACGGCTGTCGCCGTCTAAAAATGTCATATCTAACTTTGTTCACATTCTAGCATCCACAATTATAAAGCAATCTTTATCAGATGTATACATATTAATAAACCAAGGATTATTACGCCTTGCATGGGAGTTATGGTCCATAATACTTAAGGTTGCTTATAGAGCAATAGTGAGCGATATAGGGGCATCATGGTCCTCTTGTTTTCAAAGAATTTAGCCTATGTGATAGATGAATATGCAAATATTTGCTGCCAAATAGCAAGAGGTTTAAATAATCTTTGAAGAGACAGTCAGAAAAACAGACATGGGGGTGTATATTATCATTAATATCACAGTCACCTTTCTATAATATTTCCAGACATAATTTGTTTACATTTGTACAGGTATATTATTCATGTTGTAGTTGGTCTAGCCAGATGGAAGTCCTTATAGATTATTAACCAGGTTTTCAATGAGAATCCTGGTTATTAGAATGGAGTATGTCGTTGTGTGGGTAACAAACATTACGTTTCCGTCGAATATCTTTTGGAAGAATTGAGGTACATACTTGTAGGGTAGATACCTTATGGGAAGAGGAAAATAAGAATTGATTTTCAGGATGATAGGTTCAAGGTCACTGTTGCTAAAAGTAGAGTTTTCATTTCCGTCAAAAACTTCTATTAGGAGTGAGGTATGATAATCAGATTTAGAATATAGATACCTTGTTGGAAGAGGAAGATTGAGATTGATTTTCAGGTCAGTAGAGTCAGGGTCAAGGTCACTGTTACTAAAAATAGTTTTGCTTGCCTGGGGCGGCACTTGAAAACCTGGTTTCCCGTCATTTGACGTGTTTCTTGTTATTGAATATGAATATTCATTTTTTTTTACTATTGATTAGGAAATAAGTTATTGCAACTTATACTCATTATTCTGGACAGTTCCTGGGTAGGACTAGTACTTTGCGACTGGAAAGGTCATGAAAAAATTTGACTCGAACCCACAACCCTGAGAGTTGCAGTCGGGTATGATAAGAAATCTTTTATTATAGCGACTTGTGCATTGCATAAATAAGAAAGTAAATCAGTATGATACATTTTACACACCCGGCCCATTGGGCCTAGAAGTCACCTGTATAACAAACATATATACTATCGTATAGAACATAATATCACACTTATGAAAATAATTAGTAAAATGAATGGTGAGCACTTAAACATATCTGATTACACATTCTCGGTTTCTGGTTGTAAGATTAAATTGAATTGACAATGATCTATTCAAAATTCATAAAATCAAAGTCAGAGTTCCTTTATGCACATTCTAATACCAAATTGCTATATATGTATATGGGGCCGCAGTGGCCGAGCGGTTACAGTCGTGGACTACAAATCTCTCAGCCCCTCACCGCTGTGGGTTCGAATCTCGGTAGGGACTTCGGATTTTTCATGTGAGGAAGCCTTCCAGCTGGCTTGCGGTAGGTCGGTGGTTCTACCCGGGTACCTCTGTGTACTGTGTTGTGTACTCTGTGTTCCTCCACCTGTAATTAGCTGGACGTCGCTATATGATTGAAATACTATCGCAGCGACGATAAACCCCCAATACAACAACAACAACAACAATATATATATATATATATATATATATATATATATATATATATATATATATAAAGAATTACGACGTATTAGATACGATCTTAAAATAAACTTAGCAATTTGGCGAGCAACGTTTCCTGTTGACTAAGATTAAAACAGAGCAGAATATATATATTATTGATTTGTACCGTGTACATCATAAACTATATAAACATTCATATTTTAAAGCATACTATAAATCTCATCAAAATTCACCAATCACACTCCAACCTATGATAATAACTTACTGTCACGTAATAAACTAATTCTTTGCGGTTTTATAAATGGGACATACACACACACACTAATCCACCCACCACACCACACACACACTAAATTCCATAAGAAAAAAAAATCTAATCTACCAGTAATTTAGAGAGGTTAGATCATAATAGTCAACCTTTATATATAATCATAATATTCGATCTTAAAGATAATACATCCTTCATATAATGAGCTAAATTTATCAGAGTTACTTTGTTACCTGAATTCATTAGTTCCCCATGTATATTTGGGCGATTATAATAATACTGTTTTATATATTTCTTTCTAATATTATTATAAAAAGAACAGATAAGTATAAAATGTAGTTCATCTTCGACATAATTACCATTACAGCACTGACAAAGTCTATCTTCTCTTAGTACTCTATTTTTTGCATACCTTCCTGTCTGAATCCTTAACGAATGAGACGATAATCTAAACCTAGTAATGAGAGATCGTAATGAATAAGGAATAGCATCTAAATACACTGAGTATTCAAAATGTGTTTTAACAGAGTTAAACAACGATAAAACACCACTATTTTCTTTTGCAGAGTACCAGTTTTGTATAAAATTGTCTTTTAATATTTGTTCGAATAGGCATTACATGTGAACATTAACTTTTTCCGGATTATTCCAAACATATGATAAACCATATGCACACATCTTTTTTATATTTTTGAAACCAAGTTAGTACAACCTTTAGAACAATCATTCAAAGATAAAAGGTACAGTCGTTGTAAAAAAATATTATCAGAATCTAATAATTTGAACGAGTATTTTAAAATACTCAAACACCGTTTTATATATAACGGATATTTACCCAGCCCACCATTTACTCCCCATGAACATGTCGTATTTCTAACCTTTAACTATTTTTACAAAATTTTAAGTGAATTTTCTCTACTTCTTTAGACCTTGTATAGCTCCAAATCTCAGAAGCATAACTTAAAATTGAACCAACAAATGAATCAAACAGTTGATATAAAATAGACGGATTTAATGCATATTTTTGACACTAAATAAGCAAAACATTTAATGCTTTAATATGTTATTGATTCAGAGTAAAATTTCCAGTGTAATTAAATACTGTCCCTAAATAATTAAAATTATCAACACTATAAAGCTCAATACCGTTATACGACCAGTACTCATTTTGCAGTAAGCGATCGACCCCTTTTTTTAAAAACATGACTTAAGTTTTGAATTGATTAACGTGTAAGTCTCTCTTTTTACAATATACATGTAAAAGTCTAAGTGATCCTGTAATTCTTGAGGTGTTTTACCCAAAAATACCATATCATCCGCAAATAGTAACATAATTAACGAAATATTTTCTATGCTTAATCCCGAATAAATATCATCTTGTAAAAACAATTCTAGATCTTCCACGAACAGGGTGAACAAAATCGGCGAATCGGGAAAAAATATTACACTGTCTAACGCATGATTTAACTTTACTATACATGTCTTTTAATATTCTAAGAATTTTACCCTTTTTTCCTGATTTGTTAAGCTTAAGCCTTAAAGCATTTCTATATATTTAATCGAAACATTTTTCCATATCAACAAATACACAGTAGAGCCTCTTATTTTCGTTCAAAATATGCTGGACAATATTAAGTAACACAAACATAGCATCAACAGTGGACCTTCCCTTTCTAAAACCAAACTGTGCATCTGATATAGTATTGTAATTTTCACAAAAGGAGACAATACGTTTATTCAATATTAATGTAAATACCTTTTTACAAACAACTCAATAATGTAATTCCCCTGTAGTTGTTAACAACGTTTACATCCCCCCACTTGTCCGGGAAACAGCCAGAATCTAAAATTACGTTAAAATATTACACAAATGAGATCCTAATATATCAATACTTGCAATTAAATATTCATTCATAATACTGTCACTACCTGTAGCTTTATTCGTTTTCAAAGAATTTAAAGAGGCAGAATTCTGTATTACAAAGTAGCTCGTTGCGAATTACATTATAATGATGATCACATTCTAATAGGAAATGAGACTCTGTCTCAACACAACCGTCATCACAAAACATACACAGTCTTTCTTGAAGCGACTCCCCGACGTGTCTACCTGTCTCAATGCGCAGTGGTATCATGCCGTATCTAACCTGTGACGGAAAAGACCGCCCATGTTTCTTCATATTCATGGAGACATAATCCTCTGTTTTAAACAGTCTATATCTTCTTGATTTAGGTACAATTTTTATTTGTTGCTTCCACATATTTGTATAATTGTCAGTTGTATAATAGCTTGTGTGTGCTAGGGGCCTCCGTGGCCCAGAGGGTAAAGTCGCTGACCTTAACACTCACTTAGCCCCTCACCGCTTGGGTTCGAATGCCGGTAGGGTCATTCGAATTTTCATGTGAGGAAGCCTTCCAGCTGTATGTCGGTGGTTCTACCCGGATGCCTCCGTGCATTCGAGGTCTTCCTCCACCTGTAAACTCAAATAGTAAAGTAATAGTAAAGTATTGTTTGTGCTAATCTTATGTCAACTGGTGACAAATTTATTACTAAAGTCCAATATCGATTAGCACCGATTTGATATCTTTACACCAACTGTTTTTTTACTCATAGTTAACATAAGCATGACTTGACTTGACTTGACTTGACTATTTGAGTTTACCGTCGCTTCGACAGTATATCAGTCATATAGCGACGTCCAGCTAATAACAGGTGGAGGAAGACCCCGAATGCACGGAGGCATCCGGGTAGAACCATCGACCTACCGCAAGCCAGCTGGAAGGCTTCCTCACATGAAAATCCGAAAGACCCTGCCTGGATTCGAACCCACGCGGTAACACAGTCATACTCAAATATATGTTTTAGAAGCCTATTATTGTCCAAGAGATGTAAATTTATTTCAGAGTCTTAACATATTAATGCGAGGTCTGTACATGCTTGGTAGGCCTATCCAACCAGTATCTTCTATAAGACCAAGCGTTGGAGCAAATCGGTGTACACCTAGGAAGAACCGCATTGTTCTTTTTTGTACATTATCAATAGTTTGAAAGTTTTTAAAACCCCTAACATATGAACAATAGTCAAGTATAGGTGAATGTATAACACAACTTGTGTAAAGTTTTTTTAATGTTTTAAAACCTAGATCTTTAAATCGGTGAAATTTTGAAATGACTCTCCCACCACTCTTGGATAACACATCACAATTAGAACCGAAATTAAGTTTTTCGTGAAAAATTATACATAAGTTTTTGAATTGCTCTACCCTTTCTAAAACATTTTCACCAATATGTAATTGATAGGATTATCTTGGTGTCCGGTCTTGGTGTTCGGTCTTGGTGCCCGGTCTTTCCTGAAATGTACACAATTAGACTTTTGGGTATTAATTAACACACGCCATTTCTTACACCAAGAGTGGAGAGTATTCATCATTAATTGTAAATTTTCTTCCGTTTCACTGATCAACACTATATCGTTAGCATAAAGGAGCATCACCGACGCATCACCGACTCCTGTGTCAAGGTCATTCTCCTCCTGAACTAGGTCATATACGAAAACGGAAAAAAAGTGTCGGGGAGAGACAGTCCCCCTGTTAAGCAGCCAATCCAGTCTGATGTCTTGTTTTGATGCGTATGCATGATACAAAACTTCCACAATTGCTTGCGTTTGTATAGATAGATTTTACTGACTTGTATATCTTGCCATCAACACCTTTTAATAGCAATTAATATAGGAGCATGTCTTTGACAGCAAAGTCGAATGCCTTTTTCAGATCAATAAATGCAGTGTGTATATTTTTATTATTTCTGATAATACTACCTCAACAGTATGCGCTGTTTTCTGAAACTATTCTGTTCGTCTGCCAAGATGTTACTATCCTCAAGGTAGCTACTAAGACGTTTATTAATGAATGATATGCAGTTTATATATGCAGGACAAAAGACTAATATCCCCGTAGTTTAGTGGTAAGCGGTGGACCATGGCCTCTTGATATAACATTCATAGTACTAATAGGTAAAATATATGTATCAGGAATGATACAGCTGTTAAAACAGAATGCTCATAATTGAAGACATATGATACAATTTATGCAATTTATTTACCATCTGTAGCTCCGCAAGATGATGTTCTTTATTGTATAAAACCAACGTAAAATAAGGATTCTTGTTAAAACTGATCTGTACTAAACAGTTTAGTATAGAGAACAATAACAACTAGATTATCAGTTTACAATACTGTAGAAAAAAAACAACAACACACTAGCTGCATTATTACTTAACAGTTTACTTTGTTTCTCCAGAGCATTGCTCCATTACAGCAGAAACTGATAAGAACTGTTTTAGACCACTGAACACATGTTTTGCCAATAATCACTCACCCATGACACATTGTTAACAGACTTACCTCTCTTTAAGTTATAAGGATCGACCTTCTCTTGTGGCTTATTGCCAGGTAAGACAAAAATAAGCTGTTATACGATTCCTACGCTCTCTTTACGACCTGTGCCCCTGAAAAAAATATACACAATAAACGCGTCATGTTGATCTTGATATTGAGAACCTGCCAGTGCCCATATGAATTGTAATAAGAACAAATATACATGTAATATAAGTAAAACCGCATACTTTACATTGAATAGACTTGTATAATAACTACACTTACATTATACATATTTATCAATATATAAAATAGGTTCATTTAAAAATGTTAACATAACATTGAAGAAAATAAATACTGTCATTTATTTCACGTTTATGAGCGAAGTTGGTACCCAGCCCCATGTTCTTCTCCCGTTACCATTGGGACAGTGTTGTTGTTTTTTTATGCTATAGAAGAATCAGTTTCATTCTATAGAATAATCAGTTTCATTCTTGTATTAGAATTAAGATATTATCAATAAAATGAGCGTGAACTATATTAAATATATCCCCATTCCGATATATCTGTGGTGTTACAGCACGGAAAATCAAGGATGTTACAGCACGGAATACCGTCACTATGATGTTACAGCACGCAAGTTAAAGTGTCATATAAAGATAATACTTGAAGAGTTCATGTTTCAATAAACAATTAAATTCACTCTTATTCAATATTTCGGCAAAAGTTTGCCTTTCTCTACGAAAAAAAAACATGATTTTCTTAACAAGTTCTACATTATAGACGTTTGAATAGTCTCCATATTGTTATTGCTATGAACGACGTCAACGTCATACAAAACAACATCAAAAGATGACGTTACGTTTGGCGCCTTTCCTCTATGACGTCAAATTGACGTTAAATGGCAAAGAAGGCAATTCTTGCGTGTTGCAGCCAAGCGGCTTGAAAAAATAAGAACATTCCCATGCTTGAACCGTACTTATTGATTCTTAATTAAATTGAATAGCAAATTTTGGTATCGTCTCCAAATGACTGAAATACTGTCGGTGGGACGTTAAATCCAATAAACATAAACACATTTTGGTGTTTTAAAATATTTTTGAAATAAAATGTCTTTGAAAATGTCTTACTGCATGCTGCGAAATCATTATTGTCAAATGTTGCCTGTCTAAATGTTTTTAATTTAGAAGTGTTTGTGAGAAATTTACAGATGAATTCCTTTTGTACGATGCTTATTCCTTTTAAATATTTTGTTTTAAGCTGCATTTGATGGTTTGAGTATAGTGCACAATATATGATAATACGTAAGTGTGCTGGAAACCTAACGCAGACAGAATTCTGTAAAGGTTTCTTTCGGTGGTTTCAAAATGTTACACCTGCAGGCGGCTTTCGATAAATATATGTGGAAAACATTAATTGTCCTAATGTAGGGATATATCACATACTCATGGCCATTGTTGCCATAGTGAAAACACACAAAAAATGCTTTAAAGGCTACTACATGCATCAAAGTGCAGTATGTCATTTTACAGGCTTTCGGAAATATGATAACATTAATTCCTTTAATGTTCATTTTCATATCAAATAATAATATTTTAGCATTTGTTTTAAGGCTGAACCATGTAGTTAAAACAGAACAAAATAACTAAATTTAAAACAACATTAACAACAATACAGTTTTAGATTTTGCCCCAAACCCCCAAACTCTAACCCATAGCGGCGAGGGGCTAAGTGATTACAGGCCAGTACCTATAGCCACTCGGCCTCAGATGCCTGTCTCTCTATATATGCAAAGTACTGTGCGGTACAAGTCCTTGTACAAGGCAATGCCAGGACCGACGACAGCGGTGTAGCACCAAATAATACTTTCGTTTTCTTTGAAATATTTTCAAAGCTTAAAATCTAATATGCCTATATGAATTTGTAACATAAAGCTTTGCAGTTTCTGTCTTAATAAGCTTCGCAGTTGGAGTATACGCTCTTGTAGAGCAAACTGCCCCACACCATGTGAGTCTCTCAAAGACCTACATTACGTTGTGCTAGTCACGTGATACTGGCAAGAATCCCATCAACCACTTACCTAGCACCAAGTGATACTTGAATACTTAGGGGCGAATTTCTGTAATAAACTACCCAAATTTTACATTTCTTTAAAAATAGTTTTGATATTAGAGTTATAATTATCGCCTGTATAGTCGCGTAATTAAATATTCAGCGGAAAAAAAAGAAAGAAAGAAAGAGAAAGAAAGAAAAAAACAAACAAAAAACAATGGGGGAATTCGTTTCTACATAGCAGAAGAATTTGGGTATTATCGCTAGATAATGTTGGTGAAGTTTGAGCCAGACTGTCTTCGCGAGGGCTCTTTAAGGAACATGACATATATACATGTGCACTTATTTTGCTAACAAAGCTCTCTTTGAATTTATTCGTGTTCCACACGACCGACTTTCATTTGTTTAATTGTCCTGGCAGTTACTGTATCGGTCCGTGAGATAAAGTGATATCCCCCGGCTTTCAGTTGTTCGTCTGTTAAAGACAACCGGCGTTGTTTTGTCTTAGATTGAAACGGCCATTGAATGACAGTGGAATCTGTGTTTACAATGATAAAATAACTTATTAAATTGGTTATTTTAGGAATTTATGGAATAATAGGAAGTAAGACAAAAGAGATGTGGACTTTCTTCAGTCTTGCGATGGCTATGTCGGCCATTCACTGGCACGTGACAGGTATACCATCTTATTAGAGTATTGTTGTTGTTGTCGCCGCATAAAGTATTTCAGTCCAATATAGTGACAGCTAATTACAAGTGAGTGTTCACAGATACAAACACCCGGGGAGGTCTCATGACCTTCAACAAGCCAGCTGCAAGGTTTCCTCTCATAAAACCGAGTGACCAGATCGGCCAGGACTCGAACCCACAGCTATTAAAAGGTTCAATGAAGTTATTGTTAGACAGAAATTTTAACCACTCAGTCCCATAATTCCGTTTCCGCTGTTATAGATGTTTTGTGTGAGTGTGTTGGTTTTAACGTCCCATCAAAAGTAAACAGTATTTCTAAAGTTTTTAAAAAGTTGAAAAAATTAATTCTAGATATTTAAATAACATATCAAAATAATATTTTTAGAATATTTTATCACAATTTTAACTCATTTTGTGTAGTTAAAGGTGAAAATACTGTCAAACATGCATGGGAATACAAAACGAGCAAAAAAAAAAAAAAAACGCCATTGTGCCAGGCACAAAATGTATACGAAAACTACCCAAAAGCTATGGAATTTTATATATATTTTCTTGATAAAAAATCAACAGACAGGTTTCCTTTATTTTTTCAGATTCAGTCATCTGATATAAAGGCTTTCTGAAAATGTAAAAAAAATTATACCTCACTTTCTTTTTCAATAAAACTGCCTTTTTATCAAAATTTTAGCCAATTTTGCATAAGAACACTAAAATGTGACTTTTTGGAGCCTCAACATTCGGCAAATATCCTTTTAATCAAGTTTTCAATACATGTATTTTAAAGTTTGGTGATTGCTTCAACATTCTACTGAAAATAAATGAAAATTTCATTTTTTGCTTTACTTGAGAGTACATTGTACATACCACTTATTATCCCTAGGGTTATACTCCTAATAACCAAATGATAGAGATTATACCATAAACCGTTCATCGTGTCAAATCTATTGTTTGAAAATGTTGGTAACTTCGAAAAAATGTCATTTCTGAGATCAGTACGTATATCTTTTTTATAAGTATTGCTTTGAACACATTTGCAAGTAATTTTTAAAGTAGTAGGTGAGTGATTTGACCATTCACAAAATGATTCGAGGTTGAAGTTAAAAACAGAGCTAAAATCGTTTTCACCTAACAAAAGACATATTCAGCATATTCGTGTGGAAAATGTCTTTGACCTAACAAAATACAACCAATGACGACAACACCCGTGGTGCTTAGCAACATGTATTAAACACTTTTGCATAGTCTACCCGTTTCCAATTGTAAGCAAAGAAGTCTTACACAAATCTAATAGTTTAAACTGTAACCGTTGTGACCCGTATCCATAGAAACTCGGTCAACCGTAGCATCCGGACTATACAGTCCTCAATACCATTAAAATTATTTCTATCACTAAAATACAATCAGGTCAAAAAAAAAAAAAAAAAAAAAAATCCGTTTCTGGTTTCCCGACCGACCCTTTTTTTCCACAGCCGGCCCTTATCAAAAACAAACAAAAAACAATCTACCGAAACAAAAAACAATCTACCGACTCTCTTTCCTCTGGCTGGAGACCAGAAACGGAACATTTTTTGGCCTCATTTAAATCCCCACTTCCCTCCTATTTCCTTCCTTATAGCGCTACTATCGCCTATCAAATATAATTTACCAACTATTTCAAACTTGTAAACATCACTTTGTCATATATCAACTAAATCACCATTTATAAAATTATATGTTGGTGATCCCTCCGGCCAGATATACACACTGGCTAAACAAATACTTTTCTATAAACCATAATAAAATTAATTTAGTTTGAGCCCAACAATTTTCGACAATATCAACACCGTCACAATATTCATTTCTAATACATGTATATGTAATGTATTTTTAATAAACTCACTGTCTTCTTATTTAAATGTGTATGTCTCATGACCAGAGAGTCAAGCATCATCCCATCCCTATCGCCTGCCGCCCACTCGCGCCTGCTGAAACCGGAAGTTTGCCATCTCGCACTGGTTCGCTGTTAATATAAAGGGTGTCGTATGCTACTAGTAGGCTCCCATGTCCTGTCTCTTGGCTGAGTTAATATGTACATGTATATGATAACATTTAAGATATACACAAAAGATATACACATGTTTATGACAACATTAAATATATACACATGTTAATGATACCATTAAAGATATACACAAAAGATAAGCAAATGTTTATGACAACATTAAAGATATAAACAGAAGATATGTATGTGATAACATTAAAGATATTACTTAAAAGATATATGATGATATTAAAAACTATCATAACATTACAATGTAGGTTATGTGTGACTTATTTTTTTTAAAACATGAAGGCAGTAGTTGTTTTATACTTCTGCATATATTTAGGATCTGTATTTCTCATACAATTTCAACATCAAATGAATCATGAATCAACACATTTAATCCAGCTGTTCGAGTTCAACACATATAGAATACACGCGCGTGACGCGGAGCGATGTAATTCGGCCTAAAAGTTATATGTAACGAGTTAAATATAAGAAAATATGTGATGATTATACAGACCGGACACAGCTGATTGAGCACAATGTCATATGATAAAAAAAGTAATATAAAATGGTACCAAATAGCAATAATCACTAGATCTATAGACTAAAGCGCTTGTGCAAAATAGTATAATTTGGTACATAACGTCAGTTGGTTTTTTTTGCTCAAATAAAAAGTAAGATTAACTTTACTTTATATCCGGTTTTCATTTGTTACCCCCGTCATGTGTGATATTGTCCTCTTTCACGGTTTACAACCTGTGAAAAACAAAACGTAATCAGAATGTCAGTCAGGTGGGTGAAGAAGAATTAGGTAGAAAACAGAGAGAGAGAGAGTTTCATTTTCAAAATGAAATAATGGTGTAATTTATGTCTGTAAGTTTTTCATTAATATTAATTAGTTCGTTTAATAGTCACATTTTTGTTTATAAAGTTTACAAAGCACATGTATCTGAAAATAAGTTAAAGAATAGAAATATTTCTCTACACCTCTACACAGAACGTTTTCAAGTTCTCCTTGAACGGAGGATGCTAAATAGTTAAATTTAAAACTTAATGAGTTCTGTTTAGTAAAAATATACGATAAGTTGTTTGAATAAGTATATATTCTTTTCAAATATCGTTTACGTATACTAGTTTTTAATTTAAAAAAAAATAGAGATTATTTAGGAGAAGTTTCTTTGTAACGCTCTCACGTCACAACCAAAACACTCCACCAGTCGAATGAAAAAAACAAACAAACAAATAAGAAAAGAAAAAAAGTTAGACAACAAAACCCCCAGTCAAATACATGCAGTGATATGCTAACATATTTTATCTGTAGCTGATATCAATTGAAAGATGAAAAATCTTAGCGACAGACTTGTCAAACCCATTTGTTATTTTTCTATGTTTTTGTTGTCTTTCCCCCTATTCCGTCATTTTCAGTCCATTGCCGTTTTTCCTAGTGAGACAATTATCCTTTACTATGTATATTCTTCAACAGATGCGGGTTCGTTTCATAACAACCCGGGCACAGTGTCCGTGCACGAGAACAGGGATGTCGTGGTCAGTCTCTGGGCTATCTCCGCCACTTGCTCGGTCCAGTGGACATGTGGTTACACGTGCTACTACGACTGCAGCTATCAAACATGCAACCTTTACTTCTTCTGTTCTACTGTGCATCAAACTTGTTCAACCACGTGTTATACCACGTGCTCGGGTGACGTCACTTGCACTAACTGCGAACTGAACAGCAATCCTTCGAGTTTGTTTCAAATGGACGGTAAGAAATATTTCTATGTTGTTCACTCTCCATTCATGTAATAACATCATGGATTTTTTTACGATTTATAGGCCTGTGAATGCCCAATGTAAGTAAGGACGCGCAAATTTAAGTTCAGAGTTGGGGTTGGATGAATACCTCAAAAAGTACGAGAACTGATATTGGAAGTAGGAGACAAATTATGACGTCATATATTTCAGTCTTCATGTAGCTATTTGTATGTCAAACTGTCATTTCTACTGAAACCTTTATTTTTTAATACCCTTTATTATGAAATGTACACATATGTCTATGTATGCATGTATTAACATATGACTTCTGCTGATTTATCAGTTCAAGTAATTACATGAGTGATCCATTCTTACACCAACTTCAAGTGTCTTAAAGTAACCTCCCATCAGTTGTCAGAGCCACAGAGTATGTTAACAATACAGGTTCAAACTTGAATACCACTAGTTCGAAGGTTAATTGACTTGCCGCCGTTTACTGAATTACTTCAATGCAGTCATTCATTCTTCTTACAACAGGAAATACTGTTCAGAAGAAGGCGTGTAGTTCCCCCGGATGTGGGACAACCTGCAGCAGTACTGGCTGTACGAACGCCGGCGAAAGCTACAACGTCGGCGTCCGCTGCTGGGCATCAGGTTCATACACCAACGACGGATCCATGACCGACTCTTTCACTGTGTCCATCACAGCGAACGATCCCCCCATATTCCACTTCTCGTGTAGGTTTTTATGGTCATATTTAAAGTAAAGTCCCTGTAATGGTTCCGCTACGTTACGTCTTGGACCACTTAATCTCTACCAAGATAACCAAGGTACCTTAATGAAACATTAGGAAACATTGGTTATCTCCGTGACAGGCCACGAGGCACGAGGCACGAGGCAGCCGAACCATTATAGGGACTTTACCTTAAGTCATATTTGAATTAAATGTATTGTAGCTGTGTCTTTCATATCACAAAGAAATGTTGAGTGACGAAAAGTTGAAATTTTACCTCTAAAGTGAAATGGTTGTTTGGTTGTGATTCACTTGAAATTTCATAACAGGATATTGCTATGTACGAATCAGGCTTTAAAAACCAGAACTGAAATCAATTACAGAACTTTTGGCGTATTTTGTATCGCTACGCAGGAGTAATTTTGAGTTTAAAAAGAGTTAATATTGAAACCGGTTTATTAAAAGAGAGAGCACCATCATTTTCATAATTTCATACACAAAAAGAAAACATATTTCACCACAGTATCTTACTTAGAACATGTAAAGTAAGCAACTTTCATGTTAGGTTAGGTCCTCCTTTTTCTCGCGTCATCCCACCATTTCATTTGCTTTGTTTACGGATACATATCCATTGTGTACAGGTATTATTTTTTATCTCCTGTTTTGTCTTTTAGCGATTTCAATGCCTTGATTGTTTTTATTCTACCCGCCAACGCGCGATGCAAACATGTAAACTGCCTATCAAAATTCCATTTATTTACGCCAGTTTCCTAATCATTAGCCTGTATTCATGTAGCTTCTGTCAGAAAAAGCATTGAAAGAATAGCATTGCCTTTTGGCTTTTTTGCCTTTTTCGTCCAATCAACATAAATTCAGTCCAGCTCCGCTAGTAAAAGGTGGTATTGTTTTTTAAAGTTGATCTTTACAGGCGAGCGTTTTGTTCGATGGAAACACTTAAATTCAAAAACTTTGTCGAACGTTGGTGTAAGTTGTGCTCTGTTGCTAAATGATCCGCTAGATTAAGTTAAACAGAACTGGCCTAAGTTGGCCTAAGTTGGACTCCGTAGACAAAACTCTTGCTCATTTGGTAAATGTTCCCGAACGCTGGATTACGTTGAAAAGAAAAATGTGAACTCAGTTGGTAAACTCTCACTTTAGTGAAGAATAATTGTTGTCGTGTCGATCACGTGTCTTCTTTGTCTGTTGCATACCTCAGCTTACCTATGAACACAGACAAATGCTGTAAAGCGCTATCACACGTTGTTCACGATAAGAAACGTTCGTAAAAATTGATAATTATGCGACGGATGTAAAACGTTCGCGAACGTAATTTTTTACGACGTTTGGGCTAACTTCTCTGACTTTTTCAAACGCTGATCAGCGCTGGTACAAAGGTTCATATTGTGAACCCATCTTTAAAGGAGGCAGCGCTGTCTCACTACGATGTTTTGTTTTGATTTTTTTCTTCAATTATCAATGTCATAACAAATGTTTTAATTATAATGATATTTTACAAGTTTGGAAAAGGGTACCTGTTTGTGTTTTGGAAATGTTTGCTTTATATCATTGCCTAGCTGGATCGTCGATCAATGTGTATAAGAGTTCGGCTGGTTCCGGCACTGTCGTCAACACGATGGTGGCCTCTGACACAGACTCCGGCGTCGATGGTGGCTCCATCTACTACCGGCTGGCATCAGGTCCACGCGCCTCGTGGATCCATGGCAGCACGTTGTTCGCTCTAAACACAGGCAGGTGATTCAATATTGAAAAAACAAAAACACAGTTTAACATCTGATTATTTCAAAATTTACTTTGAGTATTGCAGATATGATTCGATTAAACAAAAGATCGTTACAAATTATCTTTCTCCTTACAAACACTTAAATATATTTATACCCCCAACAAACAAATAGACGAGGCGGTATACTGTAATCACGCTGTCGGTTGGTCTGTCCGTTTGACCCCAAAAAGGAATTTCTGTTTTAACCTTTGTCAAAAGTGACATATATTGACCATTTGAGAGATGTTTACCTTGCGTATAGATAAAGCTTTGATGTGCGTTTCAGATTTGATGGATCAAAGTCAATGTCACTGTTACTAAAAATAGACGTTTATAACTGCTTGGAATTTTCTTAATAACTTTTGTCATGTATGAGATATTATAATCAAAGTTGTATTTAATATAATTTGTGTTGAAAGATAGCTTCGATTGGTTGTGTGGACCTGATAGGTCAAGGTAATTTTTACTAAAAATGTTTTGTCCCCCCCCCCCCCCACCAAAAAAAATCTCTAATAACTTTTCACCATGTTTGTGGTATTGTAATTCATTTTGGAACATATGTAATTTATGTGAAGACAAAACTTTTATAGGCTATTGGTGGTCAGAAGGGTCAAGGTCATTGTCGTTAAAATTTCTACTTTCTGTCCGCAAACAGAATTTTCCGAATTGTTTTTGTCAGGCAGTCAATTATGGTTATAAGGTATTTCTAAAGGAAAGCAAGTTTCAATGTGCTGTGTAGATGATGATAGGAAACTGTTCTTGAAGTAGTTGTCCTCAAAACGGAATATTTACTTACAAACTTTTCTCAGATATGAAATATCGTAATCATGCAAGTTTGGAATATATGTAGCTGTTGTGACAATTAGCTTTGATAAGTTTTTGTGGGTCTTATTGGTAAAGGTCAATGTCATTGTTACTAAAAATAGATTTTTGATACTGCTTACTGCCTGTCCCAAATTGGACTTTTCTTAATGACGTTTCCTATGAATAAAATATATATATAAAGCTTTGTTGAGCTATATGGCAGTATGCGGGGAATTTAGTCAACTATGTGACAGTTCTAGTAAAAAAAATACATTTCAGCTGAACAAAAATTCCATGAATCCAGTCAATCAATGTCCATGTGTTTGTGTCATTCATTTTTTCTTTCAAACAGAATAAATAAATTGGATGCAGTTGACACGTATGCGGTCAAAACACTTATTATTGTATATTATTATTCGAATGATTGCAGCCAACGGAGAAATCTACGTCACCCAGAGTCTGGCCTTTGAGTTTTCCTACACCTTCACTATGAATTTATGTGTGTACGACCGGCGTGATGAAACATGCCATGATCTGGCCATCACTCTTCGTAAGTCTTTCTTGCATGCTTACCTTAAAACCGCGATTGTAAGGTCACGCACTTAGTAGATAGTGGTGTGACAGTGGTTGACTTTAGTTAAACGTAGTTAGACGTAGTTCAACCGTAGGTCAATATAGTGATAAACTAAGTATGAACTTAAGAAATCAAGCGTTTGGTCGCTGTTAACTAAAAACTTTTAAACATGATTAAAAATTTCTTTGGTGAGCTAGGGTTTGACTGTACCTAAGCCTCAACCGTAGTTATATCTTCTGACATCAATTGACTCTACTTGACAGTTGAGTTTATCGTAGTTGACAGTAGTGTTAAGGTACTACAGTTAACACAACGGTTACGGTTAATTAAGAAGGGTCAACTATGGGGAAATTATGACAAGTAGAGTAAAGAAATGTTGAATTAAGTGCCAGATTGGTGAGAACTTCCTTTTCTTTTCCTTGGAGGCACGGCAGAATAAAGAAGACCTCGGCAAAAAAGAGAGAGAGAAACAAATTAGTGACATTGCAGCAATGTTGTCTCTATGATTGCAAAAGCACAATGGCCGTGTCCACGCATTGTGTAAGACGTGCAAAATTGTTACCAGTTGCACCCTTAGCTGGTACTCGGCAACATGATATTTCTATGGGAACTCGGAGTACTTAGTACTGGTCTACACAGACACTCGTCTCCCGCGTGTCGGTGCTATACAAAGGGGACACTTAAAATAACTAATGGGGTATTTCGCAAAATGAGCTAGGGTATCTCACCCGGTCTCCCCTGTATCTTCTATTTGCCGTCTTTTCACTCACACACAGATTGACAAACTCACTTAGAACCCCACTGGAAAAAAGTGCTTGCACTTCCCTTCCATTGGTTATCCTTGACCACAGGGTCTAAATAAAAGCAACAACGCTGACCCTAATAACCTAATTAATAGTAATTGACCCTACTTGACAGTAGGTTTAATACCGTTTTAGACCGTAGTAATATGGTGCTACGGCCAAGTATAATTAAGTAAGGACAACTACAAGGTCTGTAACGCATGGTTAACTATGGTCATCTAGGGTGAAACGATGTCAAGTAGGGCTAAGTTATGTTGAATTTATCAGTAGTTTGACAAGAACTCCCCCTCCCCCTCATCTTCTGTGGAGGCATAGCAGAAAAGAGAGAGAGAGAGAGAGAGAGAGAAATGTGTAATTCTAGTAACTATGTTGTTTCGTAAAAGCGCAATGATTCATTGACCCTACCAACATCTTGAGTAACCATACTGCGCGATCCGTTTACCTTAGTTAGAAGCACTTTATCCAAATTGTGTGTACCTTGAACATAGTCCATAGGTAGACGTTGTGCGACCTTAGTTAACCTTAGCTAATTTGATCGTAGTTCAGTGTAGTCGGTCGTAACCCTACTTATATTTTCTTTATCTTCATCTTTGGCCAAAGTTGAACCTACATAAAAGCTGGCGAATGTCAGTCATTACCAAAGATTACCAAAACGGGATTATAGCGGGAAACTTAATTTTGAATATTTTTAATTTATTTGTCTTTCATTTATTTATTTGAATGAGGAAACTAGTAGAAAACAAACAACAAATCAATAAACAAAACAAAAAGGAGGAAATATCAATATTAATAGTTATACAACTACAGGTAGTTACCAAGGGGGCGGGGGAGGGAAGTTCGATATCATGTCGTGAAAATGACAATGTTATAGCCCCTTGCTAGGAACCCCTTTATATAAGAAAAATGCAGTTTCAGGACTGATTACTCTGGCATGTCACACTTCCTCGTTGTGATACAGCAATGAGACAAACTATCTGTCCTGTGAAGACACAGTTTCTGTGTGTCCGCCTCATAAACGCGGGGTCTTTGGTTTGGTTGCCGGCAACTACATACCCAAGTGGTTTAAAAAAATGGTTCTGGTTTATTTACCCGTGCCTGGCGTTTAGCGCATTAGGGTAGATACAAGACTTGCTCATTGCTAGGTTAATATGCTATAAATTACTTTTTATATATCTCGAGAATACAAAGTTCAAAATGACTGAAATACTGTCAGTGAGAAGTTAAACCTAAGTAAACAAACAAGCAGAGCATTCTAATATTGGAAATTCTTTCAATTTCTGTACAAAGCACTGCTGAGAGAAAACACATCATGCTTAAGCATTGATTTTGTTGCACTATTCATCTTTAAAGCAAACATAATTTAATCAGAATTTATCATGATATTATCTCCATTCTACAGACGCGTGTTTCCAAACACCCAACTGCACGGATCAGACAGATCTGAACGTCCAGGACACCCACGGGCTCCACTCGGGTCACGGGACGAGCAACACCCTGTTTAATATGATCTTCCCCCAACCTAGTGAACACTTCCCGGACTTTAACACCGACTGGCATGAACTCACCTGGTCTTTTACTCTGAACGAGCTGAGCTCCGCCACTATCAATGACACTACAGGTGAGAGAGAGAGAGAGAGAGAGAGAGAGAGAGAGAGATGGGTATCAAGTATGAATGGACAAGCAGCTGGTCTCATTTTCGCGAAAAAATCTTAACAGTGTTGGTAATATATGTCATTATTTAATCAATTTTACCCCAGCTCACAGTAAACACTGTATACATATATTCAAATGCAATGCTGTGGAGTTTGATTCTTTCCTCCATTTCAGTCCTAAAGCGACGATCGTGAATGAAGACTCCGTGTACACAGAGTCACCCTGGTAGAATCGTCGACTCACCGTCACATGAAAAATCGGATTGATCCTACCGGGATACGAACCCACAGTGGTGTGGGACAGAGAGATAGCGATTATTACCACTAGGCCACGTAGGCCTATTTGAAGTGTAAATTATATCTTCAAGGAAATCCTTTGTGCACATATAACGAATTGTTGTTCTGTGAATTGTACTGGTCTAAATTTAAGGTCACTGATGTCATTTTTTTCTTCTCTTTTTGTGAATTTTGACGAAGCAATGCATATAATTCTGTATTTGAACCATAAATCGAAATCAAAGGGCACGAAAATAGAACAAAAATACAACAACAACAACAACAACAACTGTTTAATTTTTACCTCATTAACATTCATGTACAAATTTATATATAAATTTATGATTTAGTGAATATTAATTGATTCATCTTTAAACAGTTTATGAAATAATGGATTTTTCTTTGCCATATATGACTGTAGAAACTGCACTACAATATTGTATGAGCAAATAGAGGAGTTCCTAATCAGACAGCCCCTAAAGGAGCTGTCTGATCTGGGTCTCCTCTGTTTGCCTATGTGTCAAAAAGAGTCTATATGAAGTAAAGGAATAATATTTAATAAGAACAGTGCTTGTGTAAGCTTTACAGAGAAAGAATGTGTGCATGGAGATAACTTCACATCTTATTGAAACTTGGTACACATGTACATCATTATATGACTTATTTAATATTTATACAATTTAATGGCAGTGAGTGTGACCTATATTTCATGGTTGTAAACATGTGGTGAAATTGGTTGTTCAGCCCCTCAAAATTTTATTATTAAAAAAGTGTTTTTTTTTTGTACCTTTAGGTGAGATATACCTGACGACAAATATCAGTATCCACCCGGCCTATCCCAGTAAAGACTTCGACATGACGGTCCAGGTGGCCAACTCCGAGTCATGTTACGTCACCACGTGCGACATGTTCATCCGCGTCTGGTACACCAATTGGGTAACCGTCTGCTGCAAGGCCCGTGGGTCGTTTGCACGCAATTTCTTACTGAATTATTTTCAGAATTATATAAACTCTTTAATAAACAGCTTAATCCAATTGTTAAGACTAACACTGTCGACATTTTAATCAAGATTTGAGTTTGATATAGCAGAAATACGCTTTTTTTTACCGACAACTGGTTTGCAGTCAAAAGTTTAATACGTTACTCGATTGCTTAAGTTTAAGTACATATATGGAGAGTCTGTAATGGTGGACATTTTTTTAATGTTATAAGACCGCTCTTTGGTTTGAGAATATAATATTTCAGGAAACAAAGTTTATATCAAATTCTAATATACATGCAATGCAAAAATGTATACATTTATTAATGTTTCAATAATACGTCACCAGTTCCTTCGTCCTTGTTGATTTAATGACACTGACTGTAAAATCAGTATTTTCCGTGAATATTGACCTGTAAATCATTCGGAATCTCTCAATTTGAAGGCAATTTCCTTAATGTATGTACTGGTACAGGTAGTTTCAAGTAAACATAGTATAAAACATATTGAATCTAATAATTTTCTTTTCATAATGAAAGCTAGACCCGAACAGCTTAGAGAAAATTCCAAATTATTGCTCCTCTCCTTTTAGTGTAGAATTTTACCATATGGTCCATACAGAAGAAAACGGAATTAGTCCCTTTTTTCGCATTTAATATTTACTGCACTTTTGCAAAAACAAAAAATAACAATAAATAAAAAACGCCATTCAAGCACTTATTGGCCCTAAATGCATTTTTAAACTTCCTCTCTGAAGCTGGACTCAAAAACCTTTCGAATATTCGTATATTACATTTGAAACTGTGACTGTCCCATAGCCATTGGAGATCCGGAGTTTACCGACAACGCGGTACCTGCACGAGGACACGGACGCCGAAACACTGATCCACACTCTCGTGCTGTACGATTACAATTATGAGTACGAGGACAATTTCACGTGCACCATGACTGACATTTCTCCGCATGAAGATAACTTGTTTGAATTCCGACACGTGGACGGTCTATATAACTACAACTGTAGGTTTATTTGATCACTTGTTTGTGGTATGGCCAGGAATATCTGTACTAGAGGATTTACCGGGGACATAAAGGCCATTGCTCCCACCCCAACAAGTTGGCCAGTAAGTAAAGGTTATTGGGTATATATTCATTAAGGCTGGTCCCCGAGGTAAAGCTGGTGCTCGAGGTACGGTTGTTCCTTTCCATACCAAAAACATGTGATTGATGTTTTTCTTGCGCATCTTTTTTTTCAGTCACTCAGAGGTGAACCATTTATTATCTCCATTATAGATATAAGGGGGTCGGAGAGTCATCCCCAATATACCTTACAAACGTTTTGTTAAGAAATGAAAATAAAAGATATTAGCAAAAGAGATATATATGATGTACAATGTTATATGTGAGAAAAATGACTTTATAAAAGCGGTATTTATATTTTTTATCAATATAGAATGATTTAAGAACATTTAAATCTTGGTGTAAATAATCTAAAATGTTATTAAGTTTGATTTTTCTCCCACTTGTTAATAAATTTGCTTCTTCTTTCACTGTTTTCTTGCGGCATCTTAAATTCTTAACTGTTTATATTTATTAGATGGCAGAATATCATCTTAAATTTGAGCGATTACTTTCAACTTTTCTTATATTTGTGTTGTGACTCTGAGTTCCTTCGACTGGTTCAGAAATTTGTAATCTCATTTTTGTATGGAACAGGAAGTTACAGATATTCACATGAAAATCACAAGAAGGACCGGTGTTTCCCAGAATGCCTTGTCTTTTATTGCACATCAAACGTCATCTGAAGGTTCACGTGTCTCTATGTACTTTTTAAAGGAAATTACCAATAAATTCAAAATAAGATTCCTTCTCCACAGCATACAAGATTTACAAGCGAGTTTGCCGGACCCCTGATTGTGGGTACAAGGCTGAGAATTACCTGTGTGCCACGAACATCGGCTGTATGAACCACAATCTGACCAGCGAGTACGTGCTTACCATCCACTGTAGCGACGCTTATGGGTCGTCTGAGACCGACTACTTTACGTTCAGAGTGATCAAGAACAGGAGACCTGAGTGGCTAAACTTACCTAGTAAGTAGTCTGGTTTATGCCCAACTGTCCCACTTTTTGATATTTTGTTTCCCAACTGTCCCACTCAAGATTTTTAGCACCTTGCTGGGTGTGTTTTGATAAGGGATTATAATCTATTTCAAACTACAACACATTAAAATGAATTGAAGTTGTATTATCTGATTTTGTTTCTGATTTTTTTTTTGATTTTGTATTTTAAGAGGTAAAATTTCATGTTTTAGTTATATTGTATTATTTCTTTCTAAAATGTGTTTATTAAGGTCCATTAATTAGGGTTACTAAATTAATTGTAATTTATAGTGTAAACATGCATTCCTTTGATCTCTGGCTTTAAAGCTTATGTGAATTGATAAAGATAAAAAATAATTTGAACTTATTAAGATAATTATCACCTCTGCTACTTTTTTCTTTAAATTGTGTTAATTGATTGGTCCAACTAAAGTTTTTTAATTTACTACTTAAGGTAAACAATTTGATTTGAAGTAATTAACATTTTTGGTTATCAATTTATTGTGACTTTCAAACTGTGATATCTCATTAATGAACTGAACTGTATCAGATACAATATATTTACATTCTGATGTAAATGTCTTCATTTGATAGTAAAATTTCACTAAGTAACATCGTCTGAAATTATAAGCTAAAATGGCAAATGCACAAGTGAGTGTGCAGTTTGTCAAGAACCAACGTGGTGGTGATAGTCTGGTTTACAATGGATTCAGATACCAGGTCAAAAACCGAAAACCAACAAGGGTGTACTGGGTCTGTCATGTCCGAACCTGTTCTGCTAAAATCACAACAGCTGACAACATTCCAGTTTCTGTGACCAATACCCATAATCATGCAGCCGAACACATGGAACTGAAGCGCCATGAAATAAATCAACTCATGCGAAAGAGGGCACGCGAAGAAACCACGCCGATTCCGTCAATATATGAAGAAGTCATATCCAGTCTGAGAGACAGAGAATGGGACGAAGATGCAGAACAAGTCTGCAAAGGATTACCAACCTTCCCCTCCACCAAGTCATCTCTATACAGGGAAAGAGGTGCATTGAGACCGGGGATACCAAAGTCCAGGAGTGACATAGATTTGGATGGAAAATGGACTGAAACGCACACTGGTGAGCAGTTCCTACTGGTTGATGAGGCAGAGAATGACAACAGGATGTGCTGATTTTTGCTACAAGAACAAATCTCCAGCATCTGGCACAGAACCCAACCATATATGGAGACGGAACATTTTATGTGTGCCCAGACATATTCAGCCAGGTCTACACACTCCATGGATATATTGATGGACACATGTATCCGTTAGTGTTTGCCCTTCTGCCTGGAAAAAGTGAAAGGATTTACTGCAGACTTTTTCAACATCTTCAACAGAAATGCAGGGAAATAGGAATGGAACTGGGACCAGACACACTCCTGATAGACTTTGAGGCAGCAACCAAGCAGGCAGCTCGCAGAGTGTTTCCAAATGTGAATGTGAAAGGGTGTTTTTTTCATTACACACAGTGTGTTTGGCGGAAGATACAGAAGCTTGGCTTAGTTGGACTGTATTCTGAGAATGAGGACTTTAAGAAACTAGGAAGAAGAGCTGCAGTTCTGCCTCTAGTCCCCATACAACATGTTGAAGATGTGTGGTTTGTCGCACTGACGGATGCTGAAAATGCAGAGATTCCAGTGGATGTTTCAAGGTTCACAGACTATGTCACTGAACATTGGGTTGAGGGAGACAAGGACAACTGGAACCATTTCGAGACAGAAGGACCAAGAACAACAAACAACTTGGAAGGCTGGCACAACAAACTAAAGAAAAGTATGAGACAGTCACATCCGAACATTTACAAGTTCTTGGAAACAATACAAAGGATTGAAGCTGCCAATGCTATCAAAATTCTTCAGCACAGTGCCGGAGGAGTGAGAGAAAAGAAGAGGAGGAAATACCGACAACTTGAACAGAGACTGTCTGCCCTGAAACACAAGTACATGGCTGAAGAAATCACTGTGATGGAGTATGCCGATTGTGCATCGCATTTGATTCGGTTTGACGAGTAACTCTGTATAGAACAGATCAGTAGGGTGGAATGTCACAGTTGTTTAAATGAAATGCTTGTTTTCAAATTAAAACAAAATACAATAAATTGTACCACATCCGATATAGCCCTGTCTTTATTTGATTTGTTCATGACACATGAAATAAAAATAATAAATATATGAAAACATAAAGAGTTTGTTTTCTTCATTTCAGAGAGAGAGAGAGAGAATACTGACAACATCCTAAAACATAATAAGTATTATAAATACTTATTATAAATAATTTTGCTAATAGCATATAACTTATTATAAATACTAATGCAATATATTATATGAAAACATAAAGAGTTTGTTTTCTTCATTTCAGAGAGAGAGAGAGAGAATACTGACAACATCCTAAAACATAATAAGTATTATAAATACTTATTATAAATAATTTTGCTAATAGCATATAACTTATTATAAATACTAATGCAATATATTACTAACCATAAATACTATTGCAAATTGCTCTTAATAATATAAGACAATAAGACAAATAATTGCACTGAAATATTCCATCCATTTAGGTAAAGACTATAGTCACTCATCCATGACAGTCTATTGTTATCCAATTAAGCATGATTCCCAACTGTCCCACCTTGATTTTTACTGTTTTATATAAAAGTGGGACAGTTGGGAAGACACCAGTAGTCTAACCCTCTGCCCAATCAACATTCGTGTATCATTATAACTTGATAAAAATATTACTTTTCTAAAGATTTTTTTGCGATGCAGACCGAGTTGAATCAGAGCAGAATACAGAAAACACCCTGATCTTTTTGCCGACTTGTTAAAAACGCTTCTGTATGGGGTAAGGGTTCAATAACCATCACGTATTTGCGGATTGGACCGAAGGTCCTCTGGTATTGTGGGCACCTGCTACCCCTCCGTAAAGCCAATTCCCGATATATTTGATTAGTTAATCGGGATACCAGACATATTTTTCTAGCACAAGTAAAATCATGGGAAATTATATCTGATATGTTTCTTTGAATATAAAATATATATACCTGTATTTATTTGTATTTTATGTCCTTATTTTTTATGTGATATACAATGTGCATGCACTAAAATTAATTGGCGTGGAGATCGCGATGAAATAACAGTAAATTGGCATCATTTTATAATTCTGTCTAAGACGTATCATGGATTCATCTGGGGGGGGGGGGGGGGGGGGGGCGTATAGGCGTGTTGTCCGCTCTCTAACACAAACATGGACCGATCTTTACCAAACTTGGTCACAATGTATATGGGCACAATATATCCTTTCCTTTCGATAACCAGCCAGAATGTCCTACAAATAACAAATGTAAGTAAGTAGATAATTAATATATATAAATATATATAAAGAGAGAGAGAGAGAGTACATGATGTTGGATTGATTACAGATACGATCGTGTTGAACACGGATACCGTGAGTCACCTGGACACGGTCTACTCCATCACGTACTGGGACCTGGAGAACGAACGTCTTTACTACGAGTACACCTTCACGCCGGAGTTGGGATACTTCGTGGGCACGGACGAGGGAAACTACTTCAGTGCGTCCTCATTTTCAGTATAGTCTCGATTGTCTACCCTTGGTTGAACTTAAATCACCCTCTTCTATAATAATAATAATAATAATCATCATCATCATCATCATCATCATCATCATCATCTTTTATGTGAAACATTAATGCGAAATAAAATTAGGGATCAATAGGCTTGATTTTGAGTTATCTGCCTTTGAAAATGACTGAAAAGAGCAAAAAAAAAAAACTCACTTTCAGGCGCAGATAACTCAAAAAGTAGAATGGCGACCCCCAATTTTCCCCCATATATTTGTTTCTAGTGAAAATATCTATAATCATGCAAAGTTTTAAAAAATTATCATGGCTAGTTTTGATTTTCATTCTTTATCTATATAGAAAATAACTGCATTGTGCACATATGCCTTTAATGACAAAGGAAGTCCATGTCTCGCCTGATAGATGACCTGGCCAACATCACCATGACGATCTTCCTGTGGGACAGGACCAACTCCTCCTTCAGCGTGTATATAAACGCTCATGAGAGAAGGAATGAGATCGACGAATACCTAACCATACTGCTTAGAGGTAGGTCAACATAATAACCGTATCTATCCAGATATTTGTATAGGAACCGAAATCATTTTAAGATCAATATTTATCTGATACAGATTCTCGCATTAATCTCTAATCTACCAGAGTATATCAATAAATGTTCTGGAGTTGATAAATAATTGATTCAGTTATGGATGTTTTATTATGAATGCGCCATTGTAAAATGAATACATATAACTTTTGCAGGAGTAAATATTTTTGAAAAATGTAAGTCACTAGCTTTACTGTAAGATCGTATCTAATTATAAATTCAGGTACTGTTATATATATATCTCGGATTTTGCGCACAGTTTTCACGTCGCTGCTTTAAATTTGAATATTCAGAAATCTGTGGGGAGACTCCTGTCTGTTCATCAACATCTCATTCCGTAAATACGGAGTTTTCTGTGGGAGGTACGATCGAAACCGTTGCCAATCTAGTGCAGGCGCCCTCTAACGGCGTGGCGTTCACTGGACTCTCCTATAGCATCGCGAGCAGTAATCCCGGATATTTTACGGTAGACCCTTCCACAGGTTAGACATACATGTTTACTATGGCGTAGCTCAATAATTTCCCTCTCATTTGATACTATTTTCTACACTACCCCTCTATATATTATCAGGCTTTTCGAGATGTTTTACAAGAGACAATGTAAGCATACATGTATATATTTATTCACGGGGGGGGGGGGGGGGTACAACGCATTTTGCTGATGAACACGAGCTCAAGTCAGTCTTTCCAGCGGCATTACCTTCAAGTTGACAGACAAAGACTTTGTAAGACAATCACTCAAAGTGGTGTTGGAGATATTTCGATAATGAATCTAAATTACTGATAAGATGACATAGCCGATATTTTTTTCTATGTAAATTTAGAGAAAAGCTCTTAAACGTTTCGGGTATACATGCCGTAACGCCCCCTGTTCTGTGTTTCTGTGACACCTCGTTTTTTATTTTCAAAGGGGTGATAACCACACTACAGACTCTGACGGCGAGTTATCCATCCACATCGTACTCCATCACTGCGTTTGTCTATGACACGAACGCTTGTGGTTACGGCGCGTGCACCGTTACCGTTGAAGTTACCCCCGTGAATTACGTAAGCTCATTTTAGCTAATTATATAATGATAAATTGATACTTGTAAGAAAATAACAAGAACTTCACAGAAAGTATTTAAATCATTTAGACCTTTGTCAAATGGTTCCAGATCAAGTCACAATATTCTGACATCGATCCAAACCGTCCGTTGAACTACTCTAGTAAGATAAGCAGCATCAAGTAAAGCCATTATGCTAGCAGACCTTGGTTTGTCCTCCACATTTATTCAACCTGTATTCACATATTTTCATGATAATTCTTGATTAAGATTGGATCTCTGATGTCAGTTTTTATTTACGTATAGAAATCGAAAAATAAAAACAACACCCAAAACATAAAATATCTAAATTGTATGAAAAACACACGTGGAGTGTTTATGTATTTATATGAATACACATATGTATATCTCATCAATTTTGAATAGACTATGTTTCATCATTAATTCTATCGGTATTATATGACGTCACGTGACTCCTAATGTTAATCGTACAAAAGCGTAATGAAATAAACCGACACATTTGTTTCCTTTCCTAGTAAACGCGTTATAATGAAAATACATACATTTTCTTATTGCATCATAGGATGGTGTTGCGTCCTGATGCTTTGTCAGTAATCACTCAGGCCTATACAGCCTTCGAGATTATATAACTGCGCATCTGTCCATGTCATGGTTCCGCTACGTTTTGGACCACTTACCCTCTACCAAGATAACAAAGGTACCCTAATTAAACAATAGGAAATTTTAGTTATCTCCGTGAAAGGCCATGAGGTCCGAAATGTAGCGGAACCATTACAGGGACTTTACCTTAATGCCGTGCATTAATCTGCGATACATAACTCGAAGCTAAACTCTTTTTCCTTAAAGATTGATACAAATGTTATTGCAGCCAATTTACATCACAAACATGCCGGCAACCGTCTCAATTCACGAAGATACGGTCGCCTTGACGACACTCTACGTCATCCTGACATCAGACGATAATGCAGATGATACCGTTAACTGCAGCATCACGACAATATCCCCTGCACAGACTGACGGGTCGCCCGACATCTTCACCCTTAGTGAAACTGTTGCCGGGTCGGATGGTAAGTTGTAAATGTTGGGGTGGCTTAGTTATGGGAAGTTGTATTTAATTGTGTGATGGACAACATGCATGCATGTAAATACATTTAATATATCTTTCACAGTGCATGTTTCTGTTATCCAGTATTTATGATACTCAGCCGTGAAAATCCAGGGTTCACGTCTGCCACCACCCAGTACCAGGTGACAGTCACGTGCGCGGACAGCCAGGGAGTGACGGACACTGGCACCCTTACTGTGGATATAGAGTTGAACGAAGCACCAGCGTTCACCAACCTCGGATGTAAGCTTTTTTTTTTTTTTGCAAGGGATTCGGCACGAACGATAATCGGGTCGTAATTTTAGACTCGGATTATCGTTCGTGCCGAATTCCTTTAATTGATTATATACAAGGATGTCAACCCCATCCCGACAGTGGTCTTTTCAAAGTTATAATATATAGTCATCCAAAACTGTGTTCGGTTTGGAGCTGTAGGCTGATGATTGCGCTTAAGCGTTGCATTTCAAACTCTTTGGTTTTTTAATGGTGGTCTTCCATCCAAACCCTTCATTCTATTGAGAACTGGTTCTGGAAAGGGGCACCTGCACGCACGCTTAAGTAAATTAGAGGTTACAAGTCACTTAACAAGTTTGCTTTAGCCCTGTACCAATTGCCCCTCTAATGCAGGCTGTATCGTTCTATAAACGGATCCCGATGACCGAGTGGTTAAAGCATACACCCCTTAACTTTGAGATCGTGGGTTCGATCCCTGGCCGCGACATACACAAAAGTGTACTGGTATATCTCTATTTTTGCGCTCATCTCATATGCGTTTTTGCAGTAATTTTTGGCCCTATGTCAGGACTGGTATGATGTCATGCCACATGTCTACGTAGTGATATTACAGTGTGGCAGCACTGTATCAAACCCATTCGGACAATAATCCCTATAAATGACTTACAAAACTGTAAGACATTAAACACATAAAAACAAACAAATACTACTATAGCTGTACCTCATGATGTTATTTTTGTGCATATCTTGTGTTTTATTCTTAAAATTTTATATGAATGTTATTAAAAAAAATAATTTTTTTTACAGCACCGACGTCCATATCAGTTGATCCGGCGACGGTTCTTTCCGGCCACGTCATATTCACAATTCAGGGTTCGGACACGGAGGGCGATACGCTTCTCTTTTATTGCAGCGTTGCCAATACGTTTGTTCCGCTAGAATGCGAGTCTGGTAAGGGAATCAATCAATCAATCAATCAATCAATCAACAGAAGAACTGTGGTTGAAAGTCAGTAGGCTTGAAGTATACATGTATATGTGTATTATATATTGCGCAATTTGATACCCTGTGCTGGACATGCAAATATGTGCATTGTACAAAAATCGGTGTGTCACAAATAATAATCGAGTTTAACAAATAACTAGATAAACTATCCGATGTTATATGAAATGCGTGTAGTAGTTATAAGGATGTATTCCGTCTATCAATTCTTGATAGAAAGTGTATGTTTAAACACTGTTAAAATGTTTAAACACTGTTCAAAAACATTGCGTGTAGTAGTTATAAGGATGTATTCCGTCTATCAATTCTTGATAGAAAGTGTATGTTTAAACACTGTTCAAAAACATTGCGTGTAGTAGTTATAAGGATGTATTCCGTCTATCAATTCTTGATAGAAAGTGTATGTTTAAACACTGTTACAAAAACATTGCGTGTAGTAGTTATAAGGATGTATTCTGTTTAAACACTGTTACAAAAATATGGCGTGTAGTAGTTATAAGGATGTATTCCGTCTATCAATTCTTGATAGAAAGTGTATGTTTAAACACTGTTACAAAAATATGGCGTGTAGCCTTTATATTCACAGAAAAGTCAAAATATTGAAACAAAGTTATATAAAAAAAGAAAATCTTGAAAATCTTAAAAAAAACGGAAAAAAAAAAAAAAAAAAAAAAAAAAAAAAAAAAAAACCCCGTTTTTTAATCACTAGTGCATACGGAGATTATATAACAAAGTTAAAAGCATTTGTATTGCATTCGGAAACACTTGTAACGTCATGGATGTTAATAAGGCACTTTTTTCTCGCCCAATTATATTTAGCTGTTGGTTACAGTGTAAACATTACACCAACATCAGGCTTGATACACAAGGCTCATGAAGAGTGTCAGTTCCTCATGTTTCGTGGGTATTGTCTATTACTTCAACAAAGGAAATCATGAATGCCTATAATTCCGCAAGCTTATTTTGAGATGTCAAATATCATAACAAGGGGAGAATGTTTTAAGATTGAGAAACGCCTCAAACTATACTATATTCCATAGTAACACATCTCGGACCTATGGGCCTCGACGTGTCTTTTCAATGTTTCGGACTTTCCCCCTTATATGTATTGAACTTTCGTTTTCGTCGCCGTTAGAATATTGTTCAGCCATATTGTATCGATGACCTTTTGTCCCTAGAACGGTACTGTATGCATAATTAATAACCCTTTCCCGACAATAGAGGACACATTCCGTAAACTCCCGCCCGTGACAAGGTTTTGTTATTTGAATGTACTGGTGCCACCGGCCGTCTTGTACAAGTACATTTACTCAGATAGAGTTCTATAGCTTTAATGTCTCGACAAGTGAAAATATTTTTGAAATTGGCTGAATACGTAATTAATAAAAAAATAAATTAACTCTTTTTCAATATTTCGGCAAAAATCTGCCTTTCTCAAGAAAAAACATCTTAAATTTCACACTTTTGTCGTCATATATGTTTTTTTTTCTTCTTTAGATGAAGCAACGGCAAGAATACGTTGTTACTCGTACGTACATTAATATGTAAGATGATAATGAACACTATTGCAGGAACAAATGAAATGTACGTGAAGCTGAGGCGGTCGGTTCATATCGTAACGGAAAACAACGTGGTTTACGTCATTGACGTCACAATTGGAGACGCCAAGCACATCAATAGTTCATCCGGGCAACTGAGCGTTACGTTTACAAGTACGTAAGCACTCTTAAGTTAACATAGATGCTATTTTACATGTTGTTATTGGGGTAATTATTGGGAATAAAAATGGAGAACAAATTACTTTCATGTTTTCAGTATTAATTTGGAATGCTGATAAGATTCACAAAGTCATAATGGGAGATTTTTATCCCCTATACTATTTGAAAAAACAAACAAACAAAAAACAAAAACAAATTAATTGTTACGGCCATCATTAAAAATACGCGTGCTTGCTATGCTCCTACCAAGAAAGTTTAAGGTGGATAGGTAGGAAGAGTTTTTTCATTTGCTGTTTTTAAACTCTGATATGGCAAAACCGAATGGCCTTCAAGCTGTAGGGTTGAACTTATTACCTGTACATATGAGCTGAGTGAGCGAAATTGACGGAAGAACGAAATCAGCGAACTGAAAAAAGTCGTTCTTGAGCAAATGTGAGTCGGTGTCTTCGGAGCACGACAGACAAGCATTTTTTTAATGATAACCTAATCTTTTAATACTTAAAAAGTATTCTTAATCACGAAAACAGTGACCTCTATCTATATCAAAACAATTTGAATTCATACGAATATAAGGTAATAATTTAACACTGCTGTCCTGTGAATGTTTATTTGATCTAATAATCAGTGGCTATGACATAATATTTAATCACCAGGTTCAAGAACATACCCGGAAATAAGCAACCTGCCGACTACTGTGACGTTTGCAGAAAACACTGCTGTAGGAACGGCGTTATTTGACGTCGACGTCACAGATCCAGACGTCGGGGACATCCATACGTTCTCACTAACGTCAGTTTATCCCAGCTCAGCGTCGTCAAAATTCATGCTGAATGCCAACAGTAAGTGGTCAAAAAGTTTGAATCAGAACTGTTCATATTACGCACTATAAATCAGACCAATGGTTGAATTTAAATCAAAATTATAATAATTTTCGAAATTGATTTAACTGAAAATATTTTTTTTTTGCACTAGAAAAATTATACTTTTATAAGAAAGTTATTTTTTTCTGTGATTTTTCCATATAATTTCGACAGTTTGCAAAATTCATAGACCTGCCGCGTCACAAAATAATATTTTCCTAGATGTCTGTTACAGGAGTTTCCTATCTTTGTTTAAAAGGTCTTTGGACAGAGATACACTAACACAAAGCTGCTAAAATTACTAGAATACCAGCACGTGAACTTCATGTTATACTTAAAAACACGTGACTCCATTTCCACCAGCCCTACTTTACGCTAAGTAACACTTGCATTCTTAACCCTTTCCCTCATATAGACTCATTTTGACGCACTCAATAGGTATCACATAAAGCATGATCTGCAGAAAACCACAGTTAAACCTTACCAAATTTAATTACAAAATCCTCATTTCCAGACCACTGAGGAGCAGCGAACAGCATAAAACCTGATCAGCCTGATCTGGTTTTATGCTGTTCGCATAGGTCTTTTCATGGTGTCCTCTATGAGGGAAAGGGTTAAGTTGCCTAGAAACGCACTATACCATTCCAGTTTTACGAAATATTCAAGTACATGACTGTTGACTAGAATGATTACCTTAGTAACACTATTTTTTAAGAAATCAAATATTAGGGAAATTTCATCAGAGAAACGAAAACGATGAAATCTGACCAGGGTAATTAAGTTTTACTTAGCGTTTAGTATGGTCGGTGGAAAAAGGTTACAGTTCAAGAACACACATCAGTATAAAAAATTAGATATGAATACATTATAGACTGTATTAAAAAATGCATCTTAAATTTAAAAGTCAGTGATTTTTTTAAAGAGGGTTTTAATTATTGTTTTACCAATCCTTAATTTGATATGATATGTTTGGTCTGTAGTTGTGGATATTTGGTTCCCATCTGGTCAATAAGCTTTTTGATTTAAGCATTTGATTTTTGAGAAAATGTAGGATTGGTAAAAGTTAACTAAAGTTAAGAAATAGTTTAAGATGTTTTGTTAATATAATGGCTCCAGCCTTGTTTCACTCCATTTGACAGCCGGGGAAGTGACGTCACTACAGACGTTTGATTATGAGACCCAGACGTACTACACACTGACGTTCAGGGTGTCGGATCAGAACCTCGTGGGACCAGAGAAGCAAGACCTCAACATCTCCATCACGGACATTAACGAGGCACCAACCCTTGTGGTGGCTTCCTCGTTAATATCCTTCTCCGAGGACACAGTGAGTACATCGTATGTCCTCCATCTTGCAGCAAATTTACAACGAGACTATAATGATGGAAATCGCTCATTAAAATATAGTTATTGTAATATACCGGTACAAATAACGTCTCTGCAGGTGGTGGGAACCGCCCTTGATGACCCGGGTTTCACGTGCACGGACCCAGACGCCTCGGACACACAGACGTTCTCCATCACTAGTGGGACACACGCGGCCTACTTCAGGTTGATAGAGACACACTCGTTTGTTAAAGTGTCCATAGAGTCAAATTTCTTTCTCAACCTATCTAGATAAATAAATAAAACAGCTGTATATGAGATTTTTATACTGAACGAGTTTTCATCTACATAGTTATAAAAATTAAAGAAGCATATCTGCATATCTAGGTACTTAAGTTATATTGTTTATTTCTTTCCTCATTCATTTAATCTTACCAAATGAATGTACATACATATTGAAGATTTTGTAAACTATCATCCCTAACTTATTTTTATCTGTTTGGAATAGGGAAATATATTCTTATAAAACAGCTGTATACAATGAAAACTTAACTTTATACAACTAACCAAATGTACTTGCATTCTTACAGTATTGACGGTACATCAGGGATTATCTCCCTTGCTCAAACTTGGGATTTAGAGAGCGGCCTCCCTTCCTCTACCACGTTGGTGGTTACGTGTTCCGATTCCAACGGCTTGACAGCAACAGCGCTCATTGCATTGGAGATTGAATATGCAAATGAGTTTCCCCCCACGTGTTCTGTCAACTATCCAGCTGGCAGTCCTACCATACTGGTTAGAAAAAATGAAATTTATCTTATCCCTTTCCCTCATAGAGGAAACCATGAAAAGACCTATGCGAACAACATAAAACCATATCAGCCTGCGAGTAACTCGCAGGCTGATCAGGTTTTATGCTGTTCGCTGCTCCTCAGTGGTCTGGAAATGAGGATTTTATAATTAAATTTGGTAATGTTTAACTGTGGTTTTCTGCAGATCAGGCTTTATGTGGTACCTATTGAGTGCGTCAAAATGAGTCTATATGAGGGAAAGTGTTAATTATCCTCAAAAATCACAGATATATAGGCGAAGTAATATGAATGAAAGAAAGTTTTTACACACACACACACACATATATATATATATATATATATATATATATATATATATATATTTATTTCCTGCAAAATGTTGAAGATTACAACTATAAGACATACATATAAAGGAAACCTGAACTCACCGAGAATCACAAAATCATAAAATTTAAATTTTAGGTCGGCTGGACTCATTTACATGTGAATGTATGCCTAAAATATCACAACTGTAGCTTTCATCATCTTGCCACGTGCAAGAAAATGGGAGAAATAAAAAAATCAACAGAAGAAGAACAAGTTTTACTTACTGTAAAAACCTAGATATTTCGTTTTAATGAGGTCGCCATAATTCGGTCACAATGGTTGCGAACAGCGTAATGTATTATAAACGGTGTGAGGAGTGTTTAAAAAGTTGTTCCTACTGGTATGATTGTATTCAAAATAAAATATGCCCTGTCTGCTGTAGATCTCAGCCGCCACATCGGTGATCGAGAACCTTCTGACCTTGACCGTCAGTGACCTTGACGCCGGACCAGGAAGTTCCTTCACCTTCCAGATTGCAGGCCAGGGTCAGGGGATCGAGTACTTTGTCATGCTGTCCGCCGGCATAGCGACCCAGTATGCACTCCGGGTCCGCTTCACCATCAACCTCTACCTGGACAGGAACTTCACTTTTACCATTGTCGTACGTACAGAAGATTTTGCCATATACTCTAGCTCTTCATGAGCGTATTCAAGCGGTTATAGATCATAATTAACTATGACTTAGCCCCTCGCCGTTATGGGCTCGAGTCCAGATTTGTTCTACCCGGATGTCTCTGTCTACTCCTGGTCTTTTTCCTCTACCTGTCATTAGCTTGACGTCGCTGTATGATTGAAATACTATTGCAGCGACGACAAAGTCCAAAACAACAACAACACCCTTCCGAGGTTGCAGTTTGCAAGATATCTGAGATAATATTACATATGATTGGGGATGTGTATTTATTAAGTAGATTTGATAAGGATATGATACCATAGTCATTTGCGGATGATAGTAATTGTACAGTCAAATGGTGTTTAAAGAAGTTTCTAGTCTTAAGATTTCTTTTTCGGGGGTGGGTTGGTGTACATATAAAAGTCTGCAAATGAAGTGAAGGGGAAAAAAAAGGGGAAAAAAGGTGAACATAGACTGTTTTCTCTATAGTTTTTTTGAGATAGCTCAAACTTCCGGTTTTGTGCCCAAGGTGTCAGACGGCGAGCGGGAGACGGGTGTTCCTGTGGAAGTGCAGTATAGCGCTAACGACACGAACACCGTGCAGGGACCGGAAACCAAGTGTATCACGTGCACAAGTAACGGGAAGTTCCTCATCGCCGTGCTCGTGATAGAGGGCATCGTCATCCTGATTTGTATATTGCACTGGGTGGTTCACTGTATCCGTGTCAGGAAACTTCCCAGGTTAACGCTTGTTAGATATCTAACATATTTTGCATTATTAAAAATTCGCAAATCTTCCATTCGAATGTCGTTTTCTAAAATGTTTTTTTTTTTTTTTTTTTTTTTTTTTTTTTTTTTTTTTTTTATAAATAATCGCCATAAGTTTAAACTTTCATGTTTATTGCAGGATAAGTATTTTACACCTTGAATGTCTTGATGAATTCTTGTGCCGAGCGGGGATCGAACACACAATGCTCTGGTCTCTGGTTAGTATACAGTACAACGGGACTAATCACATGACGTCTCGAGATTACCGTATGAGTGAAAAAGATATGTCTTAATTCGACAAATTTCAAATTTTGTCAATATTTTACATTTGAATTGATATCATTGACTTTGACTTCCAAAACATAGTAGGTGTGAGATTCTGTTAGTGCACTTTTTGTAAGAATTTTGAGAAAGTAATTCCTTTCTATCCACGCAGAATAACTCCATATCCTCGTGGTATAATACCTAAATCCAGTCGCAATATCCTAACACCAGACCAACCAGTTATGGAACAACGCTATAATGATGCCCTAGGCCAAGCAATGCGCTTCCGTTTTACAATTTTGTCAAAAAAGTACGATCTTTCCTCTTTTTGAAGGAACAATGACGTCATGTAAGACTATGTAATGAAAAACAGGTTCAACATAATTTATACAAAAAAAAATATATGTAAAGAAATGAGTGTACGAGTGTATGTATGTCCATAAACTTACTAACCAATCTACGAAATTATTGATCAATCCTGTTTTTATAGGAAACCCGAACCTCCGGTCGTGAACGATATTCCTAGTAATACAAAGTGGAGAGGTCCTGTATTTAAAAAATTATCACTTGCCACTCCACAAACGACGTCGGTAAAGACACCATCAGGAAATAAAGCTTTACCTTCCAAAGACTCCAAAGTGCCACACCGCCGTACGTCTATGGTGGCGCCAGTGCGTCCAGGGACTACAACGGTACTTGAAATCTCGTCCGGCGAGAGTTCTGTAGATTCAGACTCAGACTCGGATTCAGACTCGGATGGATCTGTTCTGCAAACCCCGGCAAGGTATGTTGCACCCGATTTAGTTTTAAATTTATTTCTGTTTATGTCGTTTGGGAAAACAGGACCTTGTAGCTTGTACTCATCATTCCAGACGGTTCATAAGTTCATGGCTAGTACTTTCTGCCTGAGCAGGTCATCAGAGATTCTTGCTCACAATTAACGACCTCTGGAACGCATTGATGTTTACTATAACTCAATCAGGACCACGTACAGTGCCCTTTATGGTACCTTTTTATTTTGTATAATGAAATATATCCATGAGGATGGAATGTATGGTAGTGGTTTCTTTCGCTTTTTTAAAAGACATTTTGTGTTGATTTTCTTTTATTTGTATTAATCTGAATGTCGCAAACAGATCTGAATGTTGTAATTAAATCCGTATGTTACGAGTTGGTTTTAAGGGCGATATACCCAATTTAGAACGATGTGTTCAAACAAGTTTTCTTTCTTTTATTTCAATGTACGTATATCATTTAAATTAAAGAAACCCTGAATGTACACTTTGGCATAGTTTCGGAATCCCAAAGATAAGATCAATTGTTGCTTTGACTTTAATATTTCCAGGAAGTCATTTAATCCAACTATGGCACCGAATCAAGGTCAGAGGTCATCCAATCAAATAGCAAATTACGAAAAGAACAATGGACTTCCGGTTCCTATATACACATCGAAAGCATCAACCGCGCATGTGCCAGTGCAACGTCCGGGAACACTATCCCATAGTTCCACACCCACTGCTGGAAATAATTTTGGCAGACGACAAAATCAACCACATCCGTTCGATGCCATGCATAGATATGCATAACGTTCTTTGAATGTAAAAAGGAACCATCGTCATATATTAAAAATAGATGGCATTCAGTAGTCGCATTGGTGATGTTTTTTGACTTCCTGTACTAGGTCCAATGTTGGAGACGATAATGATTCTTATTTAAAACATCTTTTTTATGTGTATCGCTGATTTAAGTGAGAAAATTGTAAACTATTTTCAGTTGCTTGTCCAAAATACTGATGCTTAGTATCTTTGAAAAAAAAAA